>VWZI01003021.1:533678-662598 GCA_013396835.1 Psilopogon haemacephalus | reverse complement strand
CTCATCTGTTTGGTTCTGCTGGTCAGGTGGCCTGTAGCAGACCCCAAGAGAGACATCACCCTCCCTTGTCTTCCTTTTGATTTTAACCCATATGCTCTCAACCAGCTCATCATCCTCATAGGCCACATGCATCAGGCCCTTCACCAGCCTCATTGCCCTTCTCTGGACTGCCCCTTCCAATTGTAGTGGCCTAGAACTGAACACAATACTCGAGGTGTGGCCTCTCCAGTGCTGAGTACAGGGGGATGATCACCTCCCTGTTCATGCTGGCCGCAGTGTTTGGAACAGAAGCCAGGATACCGTCGGCTTTCTTGGCCACCTGGGCACACTGCTGGCTCATGTTCAGTCAACTATCAACCAGTGCCCCCAGGTCCCTCTCCAAGTTGCAGCTTTCCAACCACATGTCCTCAGGTCTGTAACTTTCAATGGGGTTGTTGTGACTCAAATGCAGGACCTGGTACTTGGCTTTCTTGAACATCAGCCTTGGTCCATCAGTCTAACCTTTCCAGGTCCCATCATTAGGCATCCCTACTCTTTAGGAGATCAACACAGCCAACCAGCTTGGTGTCATCTGCAAATTTACTGAGTGTGCACTCAATACCATATTATGAATAAAGATATTAAAGACAACAGCTTGCCTTATACAAGGGAATAATTACAAAGTTTCCCCACTCTTAGCACTGTTTGGAATAATTACAGTGCCTGAGCAGAACAGCACAAATAATCTTGCTGGAAAAGCTCATATTATCTTAAAACACATATAGTAAGCAGTAAAATCTCAACTATCTCTAGCTTCTAACACGTTCTTCAGTATTCATTCAAGGTGAGGAGAATGTGAGAGAGATAATCACGTTCCCCTGACCGATATAACCCTCATATCAGCCTTGCAGGCTGGAGATGTTTTCACACCATTGTGCTCATTCATATCCAGCAGGCTGTTGGCTTGTGTTTTACAAAGCTGAGCATGGGATGGAAAATGCTTACAAGGTATCAAAGATAAAAGTGAGTCCTTTGTGTGCGTCTCTTACCCGCACTGCTTCAGTGACTTCAAGGGGTACATGCTAGTTATTGAGTCTTTCTGAGAGTCTGTATTGATAGGCTGTATGATACAGCTTCCTCCTATTTATTCTGCTCATTTGTTGTTTTCAGTAGTCAGCCCATGTTCCTCCTACTGCTTCAGGTGCTTCTTTGTGCACTTTCTTTTCCTTCCCCATTCCACCTCCTATTTTCTTCCTTTTTTTTTTTTTTTTCCCCTTTCTTTCTTGTTCTGCGCCTTTTTTTCCTCTAGAACATATTGGAAACAAGAGGAGAAAGAGCGTGAAGAGGGAAGGGTTTGGAAGAGAGATATAGTCTTTCCAATAGCTAGTGACAAACAGCCAGGAGTAGGCACCAGACAGATGCTTTGACTATGTGTCATAAAGAAACGAAACATAGGCAGTCATGCTGCCAGTGCAGGCAGTGTGGAGCAATGTGAATGGCTTTATGGCTCTCCCTGAATGTGTGTTGCTGCCTGCCAGTTCTTTACCAGAGACAGGAATCTAAGCAGCATCCTCTGGAAGGATACTTATCTATATGCCTTCATTACATGTACCAGACTGGAAGTGTAGAGTCTCATGTAAAGGCTGTTTCCGCTCCAGTAAGCAATAGTGCCATCCTTTATTAATTGCTGGTTTTAAGGGTAAAGGTGCCCTAACAGTGGAATCTGCCAGAGAACCCAAGAAGAAAAGCTTGGGAGATGGCAACTGCCGTTGGTGGGGCATGTCTCCCTTGGTAAGTTAGAACCACGTTACAGACACAGTGACACAGTTCAACCTGACAGCAGCTGGACAAACTTGGGTCATGCAGAGCCAGATTGTTTTTTCTTCTTGCAGCTAAAAGTGCTGACGTCATGGTGCATAGACTTGTATGTGGGTCTGACTACAGGCAGTTGTAACCAGTGCAAGGAAATGGGTGGAAGAGGAAGCTGTGCTCACTGGGATGAAGAATGGGTATAAAGTTGGATAAGGCACTAAGCAGTGTCGAAATTCAGATGTGAGGCTCCAAAGAGACTGGAACCACTGGTCTCTGCGGGAATTGGCTGTGGATAAACATGAGGGATATTGTCCCTTATTCAGCTTATGCCTGTGCTGCAGACAGAGGGGTGATTTCAGGCTCTTCAGTGCATAGTCAAGTATAGATAGGATCTTGTAGCAGCAGTGGTAGAGAGCTGCTAGTCTGAATGGAAGCACTGTGTGTTCCTTCAGGATCGAAGATATGGCTGTGAGACAGTGCGGGAGAGATAACAAGCATAGCTAGACATTCACGTAACCTGTCTAGCTCAGTACCAACAGCACTGACACAAACACAGGCTCCTTGCACAAACTGTGGAGCCTGTCTCTCTTTCTCCCCACTCAAAATCAGGTGCTTTTCCCCTCCATCTCCTGGGCTCCCCCTCCCAAGGATAAGCAGCTGTGTGATGCTTCAGTAAGTCCGTGCCTCATGAAGTTAGCAGTCATGCTGTGCCTCAGTTAAAGCTTTTACTGGATTGTTTCCCTGACAGAGTGAAGATTAGGTCCGTTCTTCTTAAACCAGGAAACATATGCTAATAAAATACATATTGGTTTCTGAACCGTCCCTAATGAAAGACATTATTGGAGAGTGTGGAACAAGCACTTACAGTAATTCATGACAGCATCAATTTGGTTTCTCTGAGAAGCTGTAAACTGCAGCTCTTGGCACCTAATGAGGATAGGCAGCTGATTGCATGTGCAAGAAGAAGAGAGAGAGCTGGTCTCGTGGCTTCAGTGGCTGCAGATGTCCTGAGTAGCTACTGATGGTTGCAATTGCTTCGCTCTTTGGATCTGGGGGTACTTCAGCCCAGAAACGGAGCTGATAAAAACTATTTAGAATCATAGAATGACAAAATGGTAGGTGTTGAAAAGGACCTCTGGAGATCATCTAGTTCAGTCCTTCTGCTAATGGAGGTATGCTTAGAATAGGTTGCACAGCAGTGTGTTCAGGTAAGTTTTGAAAGTTTCCAGAGGAGACTCCACTCCATTCTCCTGGTAGCTTGTTCCAGTGCTCAATCACCCTCAAAGTAAAGAAATTCTTCCTTAAGTTCAAGTGAAACCTCCTGTGTTTTAGTTTGCACACATTGCCCCATGTCCTATCACTAGCTGCCACTGAAAAGTGCCCAGCCCCCTTCTCATGGCCTCCACCCTTCAGATATTTCGCTGTATTTATAAGATCCCTCATTCATTTGTCTCTTCCAGACTAAAGAGCCTCAAGTCTTTCAGCCTCTCATTGTAAGGGGAATGATTTTTTCCTCTGATTACATCCAGTTAGCTGTCTCTCTTGAACTGGGGGGCCCAGAACTGGGCACAATATTCCAGAGGCAGCCTCAACATGGCAGAGTAGAGGAGGAAAGGATTAAAAGCTTCCAGAACTCCCCATTGAGACTGAATAATGGATTTACTTCGGCCATCCATGGTTGTTAAACAGCAGGGTTTGACAACATAAGTGTGAATTTCATTTCACTGGTGTGCTTCTCTGACAAATGCCAACTTTGTTTGCTATATAATTCTTTTCTAAGGAAAACTAAATAAATCCAAGTTTAAACTTACCCTAGCCCTTTAATTGATGCTGTTAATGCTTGACATCATTTCAGTCCAAACTAGTGATGGAAGTACTAACCCAGGTGTATGTTTTAATCCAATCTGAGAGGCACAGAAAGTTTGAGAAGAGATCATAAAGGACTGCAGTTCCTCTCTTCACATCCAAACCAAATTTCCCACTACACAAAACTTAACCAAATGACTTCTAGAATGGGCCATCATCTTCCCCATGGCTGATACCGCATATTTAGATCAGAATTTTGTACTATGATTGTACTGTTAATATTTTGTGCATCTGACACCAGCTTGGGAGTCAGTGCCACCTCAGTGAAGAATCAGAGTATTGTAAAGAAGATCTGAAAGACAGAAAAGTGCTTGAGTGGTTCAGGTGGGATGAAATGCAGTAGTACAAATTTAAGGTCATGCATGTGAAGAGTGCAGTCAGAGGAATCTGCTGCAGGCTGGAGTTCATCAGTGTGAAATGACAGAAGTGGAGGAACCAGGTGTGTGAGTGAGTGGACTGCAAGCAGCTGCTGATAAGGTGCAGGTATGAGAAAGAGAAAATCTACTCCTAGGTAAAGTTTGAAGTACTTCTAGGCAAGGTGAGGAAGTGCTACTGGATTATTAAGTAGATCAGGGAAGGTGAGAGTCTTCTCTGCTTACAAGAGGAAGCAGAGAGTGCTCAGCTTGTTCAGCCTAGCAAAGCAAAGAGGGGTGGTGTGATTACTGCCTATAAAAACATCAAGTGTCAGGCAGAAGGAAAGGAAAAGAGCCATCTGAGGTAAAGTTCAATATTGGCAGAAGGTCAATTGCTTGTGAATAACCTCAGGCTGGAATTGAGAGTATTAGGGTGGTCAGGCTCTAGAACAGATGTCCAGTGGGAGGAGCAAGCCAAATGGCAGGAGCTTTTAAGATGAAGAGCAGACTTAGGACTCTTTCAGCCAGTGACCTGAACAGGACAGAAGAGCAAAGGAGTCCAGGAGGGTTGGACATTTTTCACAAAGGATCTCTTAGAGGTGCAAGGCTGTCCCCATGTGCCATAAAACTGGTGGGAAAATGACCAGCCTGGCTGAACAGAAGCTTTTGCTGGGACTTAGGAAAAAGGGGAAAGTTTATCATAGAATCATACAATGTCAGGGGCTGGAAGGGACCTCGAAAGGTTATCCAGTCCAACCCCTGTGCCAGAGCAGGATCACCTGTACTGGATTACACTGGAACGCGTCCAGGCAGGTTTTGAATATCTCCACAACAACCCTGGACAGCCTGTTCCAGTGTTTGGAAGAAGAGACAGGCTCCTCAAGAAGAGCGCCAGGATTCAGTTAAGTCATGCAGAAAGAACATTAGAAAGGCAAAAGCTGAGGTAGAACTCAGTCTAGCCACTGCTGTAAAGAGATAATAAAAGTGTTTTTACAAATACATGAACAGTAAAAAGAGAGCCAAGGAAAATCTCCACCTGTCATTGCATATGAGGGGGAATACTGCCACCAAGGATGAGAAAAAGGCTGAGGTGCTTCATATCTTCTTTCCTCAGTCTCTAATAATCAGACCAGTTCTCTTCAAGGTATTCAGTCCCCTGAATCAGAAGACAGGGATGAAGAACAGAATAATGCCCTCATAATCCAGGAGGAAATAGTTAATGACCTGCTATGTGACCTGGACACCCACAAGTCTATGGGATTGTATGAGATCCACCCAAGAGTACTAACAGAGCTGGCAGAGAATCTTGCCAAGCCACTCTGCATTATTTACAAGCAGTCCTGGTTAACCAGGGACATCCCAGATAACTGGAGGCTTGAAAATGTGATACCCATCTACAAGAAGGGCCAGAAGGAGGATCTAGAGAACTACAGGCCTGTCAGCCTGACCTCAGTACCTTGGAAGATTATGGAGCAGTTCATCTTGAGTGTGCTCACATGGTAAGCAGGGACGAGCAGGGGATCAGGCCCAGCCAACACGGGTTCATGAAGGGCAGGTCCTGTTTGAGCAACCTAATCTACTTCAATGACCAGGTGACCCACCTAGTGGATGAGGCCAGAGCTGTGGATGTTGTACATATATTTGACATAAGAAGCTGGCAGCTCGTGGCTTAGGCAGATGTACTCTTCTCTGCACTATAAACTGGCTGGGTGGCCAAGCCCAGTGAGTTGTGGTGAATGGAGTAAAATCTGTTTGGTGACCAGTAACAAGTGATGTTCCCCAGTGCTGGGGCCGGTCCTGTTTAACATCCTTTATCCATGATTTAGGCAAGCAGATTGAGTGTGCCTTCAGTAAGTCTGCAGATGACACTAAGCAGGAATGTCAATCTGCTTGAGGGGTAGGAAGGCTCTACAGGTTATAGAATCATAGAATGGCTTAGGTTGGAAGAGACCTCAAAGATCATCCAGTTCCAACCCCCCGCCATAGACAGGGACACCTCCCACTAGATCAGGTTGCTCAAGACCTCGTCCAGCCTGGCCTTGAACACATCCGGGGAGGGAGCAGCCACAACCTCCCTGGGCAACCTGTTCCAGTGTCTTGCCACCCTCACTGTGAAGAACTTCCTCCTAACATCCCAGTTGATCTGGAAAGATTGAATCCAGGGGCTGTGGTCAATGGCATGAGGTCACGCCAGTTCCTGCACTTCAGTTGCAACAAGCTAATGCAATGCTGCAGGTTTGGGAATGAGTGGATGGAAAGCTGTCTGGTAGAAAATGACCTGGGGGTATTGGTTGACAGCCAGCTGAGCGTGAGTCAGCAGTGTAGTCAGGTGGCCAGGAAGGCAAACAGCATTCTGGCATGTATCAGAAATGGCATGGCCATCAGGAGAGAAAAATTTCTTTCCTGAAAGAGTGGTGAGGCTGCCCAGGCAAGTGGTGAAGTTCACCATCCCTGGATCTGTTTAAAAAACTAGTAGATGTGGCACTTCGGGACATGGTCTAGTGGTCATGGATATGTTGGGTAGAAGTTTGGGCTTGATAATCTTAGAGATCTTTTCCAGCCTTAGCGATTCTATGATTCTGTGGAATATGGTACATTTATAAAACGAATAAGCAGAGGTAACTCCTCTGCTAACAAGGGGCTGGGCTCTGTCAGTTAGGATAGTATCTTATGTTCTGTGTCCCTGAATGTGACTGTGCTTTTCCCTTTTCTGAATTCCTGGTGGATATGAGGGGCTTGCCAGTGTCAGATGGGTTTTATTCCTCTGTCAAAATACAGAGAACAAGAATCAAATCCGTGGTGTTCAATTGCAACATCAAAGACAAACCCATCTTCCTCTGCTATGCCCTGTGATGCCAAGGTGACATGAAAGACCAGAATCTCAATCCACTGCTTTGAGTCATGGATGGGAAGAAGTGGGAGGAGAAGGGTCAGATTTATGGTAATTTTTTCCATCATTGTAAAAAATACTGAAGCCTCATGTTTCAGAGAGGTTCCTAAAAATTCCCTGTCCCTGCTTCCCTCCTGCCCCTGTTTCTGAGCATTTTTCATGTCTCTTTTCACAAGGAAATTGCAGTGGTATTATTTCGACCCATGGTACTCATTTCTTGGAGTCTCATTCTCCAGCAATGGAAAATAAGTCTGGCCCTTGAATAATTTGCTCTCAGTCTTTGATAGCATAAATTCTGACATGCACAAATCCTATCATTATCTTTTCCTTTTCTGGTTCATTGTTGGGGGGGGGGAGGGGGTTTGTGTTTTTTGTTTGTGTTTTGCAGGTTTGTTGCTTGTCTGGGGTTTTTTGTTTGATGGTTTTTCATTTTAAGAAGTCCTTGGCACCTATGCTCGTTGAAATTACCTCTCTGCAAGGCATCCTGTAGCTTTGGAGGTGTAGTTGGGGCAGAAATTGAGGGCACCAGGAAATTTTGTGTTGCAGAGCCCTGTGTTCATCTCAGGAGTTGTTGCCATAACAAAGCTCAGCCCTTTCCAGTCCTTAGGATGGAGTGTCTGGGGTTTTTCTTCCTAGCCATCATCAGTTTAAGGCCACAGACACAGACAGCCCTACCATGTTATATGATTTGTTTCTGGTCTTTGTGAACAATATTTCATTTGGAAGGGAGCAGTGTGTCTTAGCTGGACGTTGCTGGGGTGAGTTCATGGCAATTGCAGCCACAGGGGAAATCTGATATGAGATGTTCCCTGCAGCCCACTAGGACAGAGAAATGTAATGTGTCCAGTATAGGTAGCAAACAGGCTGAACAGGTGAAAATGGGATGCTCTTTCACATCCTGAGTGGTATTGACTGTCAGAAGAAAAGTGCTCTTCTTCTACTGTCACCTTGGACCATGCTAAAACAGGATATGTGTGCTGGATAAGAAAATGGGCAGCTTGGCTGAGACTGGCTGTTACAGGCATGAGAAATAGGCAAGGCCTTGCACCTGCTGTTGCCAAGGCACAGAATCACTGAATTAACCAGGTTGGAAAAGACCTCTAGGATCATCAAATCCAACCTATCACCTAATCCTTCTAATTAACTAAACCATGGTAATAAGTACCTCATCCAGCCTCCTCCAGGACAGCAGCACCTACAACACAGCCCTATACTGTCCAGTGGAATGCCAAACCCAGCTACACTGCTCGAAAGCAGACAGCAAGAAAAGCAGCAGGACTGTGCATGGGAGGAAAGGGAGAGAAAGGAGCAAAGGCAGCCTAAGTTTCAGAAAGGACTCCCTCCCTCTCCCCCGCAATGGATTAAAGACTCCAGAACTGCCTGCCCACTGCTAGGCAAGGAGCAGGTATCACAGGCACCAGAGACTGCAGGGCATGTTTCAGCTGCAATAGCTGGGACCTCGCAGAACCTTTTCACAGAAGCACAGAATTAACCAAGTTGACAAAGACTTCTAGAATCATTCAGTCCAACCTATCACCTAACCCTTCTAATTAACGAAACCATGGCAATAAGTACCTCATCCAGCCTCCTTTTAAACATCCCCAGGGACAGGGACTCCACCACCTCCCCAGGCAGCCCATTCCAATGCCAATCACTCTTTCTATGTACAACTTTTTCCTGAAATATAGCCTAAAACTGTCCTGGCACAGTGTGAGATTGTGTACTGCAGTGACAGTACTCTTGTTCTGTCACTGAGTGCCTGGGAGAAGAGACCAACCCCTTCCTGGCTACAACCTCCTTTCAGGTAGTTATAGTGAGCAATGAGGTCTCCCCTGAGCCTCCTCTTCCCCAGCCTGAACACCCCCAGCTCCCTCAGCCTCTCCTCACAGGGCTGTGCTCCAGGCCTCTCACCAGCCCTGGTGCCCTTCTCTGGACACGTTCAAGCACCTCAACATCTTTCTTAAATTGAGGGGCCCAGAACTGGACACAGTACTCAGGGTGTGGCCTAACCAGTGCTGAGTAGAGGGGCAGAACAATCTCCCTGGTCCTGCTGGCCACACTATTCCTGATACAGACCAGGATGCCATTGGCTTTCTTGGGCACCTGGGCACACTGCTGGCTCATGTTGAGCTGCTGTCAGCCACTACCCCAGGTCTCTATCTGGCTGCTCTCCAGTCACTCTGTCCCCAGCCTGTAGCACTGCATGGGGTTGCTGTGGCCAAAGTGCATAACCTGGCACTTGCACTTGTTAAAACTCCTGGCGTTGGACTGTGCCCATCTGTCCAGCCTGTCCCTCTGCAGAACCCTCCTACCCTCTTAACAGATTGAGACTTGCTCCCAACTTGCTGTCGTCTTCAAACTTACTGAGCTTTGAAGACCACCACAATTGCTGGTTGCTTGAAGATCAAAACCCACCAGCTACACAGGCAATTGAAGATTATTTTGTCCACCTTATTGTGTCATACTTCATTCAGGCTTTTTTGAGATAGCTATGTTTCCTGCACCAGCTAACTACTCAGGGCTCCTCATCTCATCCACACATGCTCTCTAGAGTGTGCTGACACAGGTGAAGGAGCAGTGATGAAGGGATTCAGACTAACACCACACTTGCATGTATGCCAAGACAGTATTTGTGCATTGTGATCCTCTGAGGTGCTATAGAGGGAGTGAGAAAGAGCCTGCTGGAGGGAAGGGAGCTGTTGTGCCACACTAACTTGCCTTTGCTGTCTCCTCTCCTTTCGGAGAGAGCAGCATGGCTGGGATGGTAGCTGGGAACTTCCCCAGCAGCCCACATCTGCAGTTAGCAGGAGAGGATGGAGTGAGAGTGCAGTCTCACCCCTGACTCATCTGAGCATCCACGGAGAATTTGAGTGAGGCTGAGAAAAAAAGGAGAGAGAATGAGCGTGTGTGGAAAGGATGTGGAGGGGAGTTACTGGGAAGCTCATGCCCTACACTGAGAAGTTGCTGAAGAAATGGGACAAAGTGAGGAGAGAGTGGCAGGAGTGAATAGTAGTGGGATGCCCATAGAGCAGTTCTTCTGCTCTGATCAACTTGTTGGGAAATCTGCATGATTTTAATGTGTTCTTTTCTAGCTGATACTTCCAACAATTCCCTGGGGCTTGGTGATGAAATAGGTTTTCTTTCTAATTTCTCACTCAAAGAAGCATGCACAGCTGCTTAATATGCAGCTGGTTGCAAGACCACATGTGTCGCTATGCAGGTCACACAAGGTCCCAAGATAGGCAGGTTGTGAATTCATGGTGCTGTTTGTTGAATAGGACTGCAACATTAACTACTGACAGATGTGTTTATTAATGTCATTTGGCTTTATTATGTCTGTTGGTTGATAAATCAACTGTCTTAAACATTATTGCATCTGAAAACAGCATCCTTTTATCCTGTAATAGTCTACGCAAACAGAAAATGTGAATGTGGTGGCGTCACAGAATCATAGAATCAGTCAGGGCTGGAAGGGACCACAAGGATCATCTAGTTCCAAGCCCCCTGCCATGCCCAGAGACACCCTACCCTAGATCAGACTGGACAGAGCCTCAGCCAGCCTGGCCTTAAACACCTCCAGGGAAGTGGCCTCAACCACCCCCCTGGGCAACCCATTCCAGGCTCTCACCACTCTCATGCTGAAGAACTTCTTCCTCACATCCAAACTGAATCTCTCCACCTCCAGCTTTGCTCCATTCCCCCTAGTCCTGTCACTACCTGAGAGACTAAAAAGTCCCTCCCCAGCTTTTTTGTAGGTCCCCTTCAGATACTGGAAGGCCACAATAAGGTCACCTCAGAGCCTACTCTTCTCCAGACTGAACAGCCCCAACTCTTTCAGTCTGTCCTCATAGCAGAGGTGCTCCAGCCCTCTGAGCATCCTCGTGGCCTTTCTCTGGACACAGTACTCTGGGTGGGGTCTCACCACGGCAGAGTAGAAGGGGAGAATCACCTCCCTTGACCTGTTTGCCACACTTCTCCTGATGTAGCCCAGGATCTGGTTGGCTTTCTGGGCTACAAGTGCACACTGCTTCCTCATGTTGAGCTTCTCAGCCACCAGCACCCACAAGTCCCTCTCCTCAGGGCTACTCTCCAGCTAGTCACTGCCCAGCCTGTGTTTGTTCTTGGGATTGCATACTTTGGACCCTGCTGCTGTGGGGGAATGGAGTGGAAGCAGGGGGCAAGAGTAGTGTGCCATACTGCTTTTCTCTCTGAGACTCTTGGTGCTGTGTTCAAGGACTGTGAGCCAGCTTGGCTGGCCACAGTGGGATGAGCACTTTTTAGGCACCCCAAGACAGCTCAAATGATAAGACAGGGGAGTGGGCAGACAATGCCTACCAATAGAACGTGGTGGTGAGGAATAATACAAAAGGGCAGACCCAGTTTGCAAGTCCCAGACACCTGATGGCTAAATACATATGAGCATGTGAGTGTTCTCTCTCTTGGTTGCTAATACTGCTTATAACTGGCAGAGGAGAGGGACAGGTTGCACACTGTGCATGTCAATACATACATCCCATATGGGGCTGATTTAGTCCTTTATAAGATGTTTTTAGTCAACCTATTCTGCAGGAACGTTCTCCCATCTGCAGCCTGTGTGATACTCACAGCCAGCTGGCAGAAACTGTGGATTTGCTTGTTTTTTCTCTTCCCATCCTCTTCCTCTGATTATTGGAAATGAAAGGAGGTGAAGGCAGAGATGATGCTATGCATTGCACTGTGCTCTTCTTCTGGCCCCACTGGCAGCATCCTGAGCCTGGTGATGAATGAGCTTGTTGTGTGAGAACCTTCACTGAGGCTTCAGCATATCTAATAAGGTGGCCAGCATTTCACTGTCCTCTGTGCCTGCCTGTGCTTTATTAACTGCACCTCAGAAATATTAAGCTGGAGCACTGGGCTAGTGCTATCAGGAGGAAGGATGCTGAAGAGGAAATGGAGGGAAGAATGTACCAGGGAAGTCTGGGAGAAGAGCAGGCACAGAGCAGGAGACTGAGGGTTACAGCAGGTGATTGAAGTGGAGAATTAAAAATGGGTTCCTGCTGGACTCATGTATGCAGTTCTGCACAGACCTGCTGCTGGCAATTGAGAAGGCAAAGAATATTTAGAGAGAGGGAGGCAGAGCCAGACCTTGGCAGTAATGTCTCTGTCTGCTGGACCTGTGCTACTGATTGCAAGCCGAGACCTGCTTCATGTGCACAGAGCAAGCAGCTGGCTGAAGCTGCCTCCTTTTCCTCCCTGCACTAATTTCATGCACTTTAAACTGTGCTGGCATCACATCTGGCCCTTTTTCTTGATTGCTCTAAGTAGCTCAGAGGAGACTTTTGGCCCATGCTACTTTTCACCTAGCAGAACCAATTTTCCCAAAGGCATCCTGGGCCAGTTCTGCTAGGATGCCAGGACTGTAGAGCCTACAGTGAGGATGGGTGGAGAGCAGCCATGCTGAGAGCCAGTTGCCATGTCTGTCCACAGCATAGAGAGAGTACACAGGAGAAAGAAATAGTTGAATTTGAAGTATCGGTGAAGGTAAAAGACCTTCATGATATTTTTCACCTTTGCTCCAAGAGAAGGTATGTGCTGGGCCCCAGCTGTGCCTTGCCCATTACCTAGTGATCCAGGTCTCTTCTGGAAATCAGGACAGTTGTGACTCATGAGGTATATATGTGCCTTTATTCATTTGTTTCACAGCCAAACCTGGGTGTCAGACAGCTGTTTGTTTGTTTAAACCCACTTGCCCCTGAGGATAGACAGACTGGGGATCTAAAGCTTTGCAGTCCAGACTGGAAGCTGTTTTCTTGATGTGTCCTGGATTAGGTGCTGTGGGAGAGTAGGTGGTTTGACATTGCTCCCAGAGGCTTTAGATACCCAAATTTCACCTAACTCCCAGCTGAGATGGAATTTGCACTGTCTGAATCTCACACTCAGGCTTCTTTCTGACTCTCCATTTTGTTTCTCTTCTAAAGGTTATGTCTAGACAAGGGAAATGGCTCCTGACCTCCTCCTATTTGCTAACTGCCCTCACAGCACCTTAGCAACCTGTGGGGAAGAGCTGCCACCAGCCCCTACCAGTCAGGTTCAACTTAGCAAAAAGCCCTGTGCCAGGAGTCGTACTGCTCCATGTGACCCTTCTTCTCTCAGAGAACTGAGGGTCCAAGTGCTAGTGATCCCAGGTAAGACTAATTCCACTGGGAGTCAGCTCAGGTCTTGTTTGATAGAGTGGCAGAGTGGAGGGCTGGCAGATGGGAGGGCTGAGCACTAGGCATGCCAGTTGAATCATCACCCAGTTTGCAAGCACGCATGCAGATGGAGTTTTGCTGATAACAAATGGATCCTGGCAGAATCCCAGTGCCAAGTTCATGCCCGATTCCCAGATGCTCTGCCCTGATGCTGCCCACTGCCTCACAAGAAGGCAAGGAGCTGTGGAAAGACAGCAGAACAGTTCCTGTCCTTCTGTTTTGTCTGGAGGAGGAGGTGGATGCAGAAGGCAATTCCTCAAGCAGCTTGCACCCTGATCTGTTAAGGTACAAGGATTTGCCTTAGGCAGAATTTGTAAAGCCAATACAGAGTTGTTGTTCACTGTGAGAACCGCAGGCAGCCACAGGTTCCTGGAGTCAGTCCCTACCGCAACACAGTACCAAGGCAGAATCTGGTCTCGTTGCCCCTTCACTTGGGAGCACTATCCAAACTACAGCCAGGCCAACTCAGGTGAGAAACACCAGTCCTAGAGTCCTAGCCATGTTAGAAATGAACAGGGCTGTTGCATGGGAAGTTTTCCAGTCACAGCTATTGTTTCTGAGTTTGAACTTAAAGTTAGGTACCTTAGAGCTAGAGACAGATGAACCAAGTGCCACGTCTGCATTGGTCTCCTGCCTTGCCTTGCTTATGGCCTTCACTTCTGCTGTGTCTTTACTCCATCTTCTTGCTCCACACTGTCCACAAAACATATTTGCTATATACCTTCCTCTCTGCATCCTTCTTCCAGTAATCCTGTAACTTCAGAGTTAATGATGAGCACAGAGTCTGCTTATCAAGAGAATTGCCTTTGTGATGGAACCTGTCAGCCTACAGAGAGGGTATTGGAGGCAAGGGAAGGCTTGGTATCTAGGACAGTGAACACTGGGCCATAGAAAGCCCTGCCAAAGATCTTTTTACTAGGACCAGCGTTAACAGCATACCTTACCACAAAGACCAAGGCTCTCCAGGGCAACAGGCAAGAAATTGTATTTTCACAATGCAATCATCGTTCTCCTTCTTTCACTAGGCAAGTATGGCTGTGGCAGGGACATTTCATAAGCATACATAATTCATCATTTTTAGTGGTGATGATTTTGACAGTGATGTGTTTCCCATTGTTTTCTTGAAACTTCACTCCCTGCTGCCTTAGCAAACTGGACATTTGGGTTGTATGGTTCAGCTACAATGGCTCAACTCCTTCCTCAGTGGGCATCAGAGAAAGAAGGAGCCTCTGAGTGACTGCAGAGGACCACTGATTTGAACTAGATCTCTTGTTCTGGTCTGTGGAGGCTGCATGGGCTAGGATTCAAGGGTGGATTCTGTGGAAAGGTGCTGAGGAAGCATGGCAGTAGATGGGTCTCAGTGAGGCACCAAATGAAATACCACAGGGCTTAGGCAGCTGTGCCCCAGTGATTGTGAAATGAAGGGTGTTTTGGCAAAATGCCATGCTGCATACTTCAGTGCACTAATGGAGGTGAGTTGGGTTCATTCTTTATTTCCCAGATGCATAGTTCCAGTCATCATCCCAGTCAAGAGGTTCTCGTGGCTTCGCTTCAGAGAAAGCTCAAGCTCCTGATCACTATTTCGTACAAGAGGTTAGAATTTTGAAACCAATTCTACATGAATATCCCATTGATAACCGAGGTATACTTCTCTGTATTGGAAGAGTAGGAGCAGGGCATTAGATGGCATACAGCATCCCTCAGGTTTCCAGTTTCAGGATGTTTGTAATGCTGTGGGTTCTTTTTCTGTGCAGCTGGCTCAGAGAAACACCATCCAGACCTTCATTCCTGTGCAGAAAATGGAGAAAGGCTTATTGCTGGAGCACATCTTGCCCAACTTGAAAGTGCCTCAGAGCTATGAAGTTCGTCTGACTCCCATCACCAGCTTTGGGGCTGGAGATATGGCTGCCCGCATCATCCGGTACATGGAACGTAGGTGTCTCACCCTCGCTCTTGACTATGAGAGCAGGTCCAAACCTCAGGCCCAGGGACATAGGCATGTGTAGGTGTTGCCTTCTGTAACCCTTGGGTGGATCTCTCTGTTTTGAGGGTGCAGTACTATCACATTTTGCTGTAGTTTAGCCATTGCCATCAATGCAGACTGCTATCTAGAGGTTCTCTGAGGGCCAGTTTCCACTCATCCTTTGCTCAGAAGCTGCAACTTGTCCTTTCTGCTCTGTGGGCTAAAAAGCCCCAAAATCCCAGCCCACCACCAGGCCTGTCCATCTCCCAACCCTATGATTTCTTTACTCCTCCCAGGAATTTAAGTAGAAATTACAGATCCTCCTCCTCCTGTGTTTGCCCAGTTTCACGTAGCACTCATGTCCTGTGCAGTCACAATGTGGTGTCCTCTGCATAACTGTTCTCTCAAACTTTCACAGTTTCTAAATCTGTGATAGTCCTCACAGATAACAAACCATGGTATCCCACTTAGAAGTTACCTTCCCCCCGTGCAATCCTGAGATCACCTCTTAAGTGTGGTTGTCGTAAGGTCTGTTGCTGCTTGGATGTGCTGGTTTGAACTAATTGGAGGATTTGAATGAGAAATTTCAAAGTGGGGGGAGGGAAGAGTAACTGCCAAACCACCTCATTGGATCAGATTCAGCATCTTATTCCATCACCAAGGCAGACACCAAGTACTGCTGTTTCACAAGGCTGCTGCTAAAAGACTTGTGTACTATGGCCTTTGTTGATGTGCTTGCTTTATTTTTGGACTTTGAGTGTGATTTGCAGTTTGAGGCGATACTAGCTATTCTGACCTGTTTTTCTGTTTCTTCTTCCAGCAATCAACTATCCCAACCCAACAGGTAAGAAACAAGACACTTGTATTTGTGTTTTGAATGCAATGTGTGTTAGTCAAGTGTTCCAGCAGATGAGGCAAGCCAAACAGCTGGAATACAGAGCTGACTTTGTCAAATATTTTTCCTCAAAAGAGCATGCAGGAGCATACAGCAGTGCTTCCAGAAAGTAATGTTATTTGTTGTACCTTAAGTCATTGCCAGCAGATGGATGCCAGAGATATGCCTCCTGCTCACACCTGATATCTTTGTGACTGGATAGGGTGTGATCTTGAACCAACCCTCCCCCTAACATTAACAATCTGCATCCAATAAGTAGGTTATTCAGTGCTCCAAAAACCATCTGTGTTGAAGGAATGTGTATGTCCCAACCTTTTCTGACAGGAAAGATGGCACTTGTTATCTCTGCAGGTTGATATGGAGCAATCTTCAACTGAGATCTAATTTCTCTTGCAAATTCCATGAGCACAGTTCCTTTCTTCTTCCCCTCCAGTGTCATCACTATTTACTTGACCTTCTGGTCATTTCTGTCAAGATGCAGGCCTGTCTTTACTGAGTACTCGGTGTATTCATTGATTCTGGCAGAAGAATACACAACTTAGAATGATGGTGTTTAATAAGGGGATGGCAGTGCCTGTTGAGCATAAAAGATTTCTGGTGTGCTGTAATTAGTGGCATCATAGAATCATAGAATATCATGGAGTGGAGGGACCTTGAAAGATCATTTAGTCCAACCCCCCTGCCAAAGCAGGGTTGCCTAGACCAGATCACACAGGAATGTATCCAGGCAGGTTTTGAATATCTCCAGAGAGGAAGACTCCACAACTACCCTGGGCAAGCCTGTTCCAGTGTTCTGTCACCCTCACAGGGAAAAAATCCCTCCTCATGTTTCCATGAAACTTCCACCCATTGTCCCTTGTCCTGTCATTGGGCATCACCAAGCAGAGCCTGGCTCCATCCTCCTGGCACTCACCCTGCACATATTTATAAACATTAATGAGGTCACCTATAAGTCTCATCCAAGCAGCCCCAGGCTCCCTCAGTCTCTCCTTGTAAGAGAGATGTTCCATTCCCTTCATCATCTTTGTGGCTCTGCGCTGGACTCTCTGAAGCAGTTCTATGTCCCTCTTGAACTGGGGGCCTCAGAACTGGACACATTACTCCAGATGTGGCCTCACCAGGGCAGAGTAGAGGGGCAGGAGAACCTCTCTCGACCTACTAACCATACCCCTTTCAATACACCCCAGAAATGGCATTGGCCCTCCTGGCCAGGAGATCTTCAGGGGATGAAACAAAGTCCCTTTGGTTTGATTGTTCTGTATAAGCCCAGGAAATGCTTTCGGGCAGAGATGGGCAGACTACTTGCTGATGGTTCATGAGGAGCAGTCGGTTTTGTGTAGCTGTTTTTTCCCATCCTGTTTCCAGCTGCTGAATCCGTCTTTTTATGTATCAGTCTACGTATGTGTAGGCAGGTGCTACTGCTGCACTGAAGGGTGGAAGTGGAGAGGAGAAGCCATAGTTGGGCTATGGCAGCCAGGAATCAAGATGTGGGGTTTTCTTGTTAAGGAAGCCATGAGTCATTCACTCTTGGAAGTCACACTCTAAGGATGGTTGGATGATCCATATTGTGCTTTAGAGTAAGAACTTCTTACGGAGTCATAGGGATTTTGTGTCTCTAATTCCTTTTTCCTTTTACTTTGCTTTTCCTCACATTCTAATCCTCTTTAAAACATTCTCCCTAGAAGACTTGCTGGGGAACACTGAATATGTTGCAGGGGACCCACTCCAGAATGTCTCCCTCAATACCCACTGGAAGAGGCAAGCATCCCAGCCTTCATGTGGAAGTGACACAATCTGGCCTTTTGCCACTTGTTTCTACAGTACATGAATCACTGGTAAAGCTAAAGCAACCTCAGTCCTAATTGTGTCCGTTTTTTGGAATAGGGTCAGTCTTCTGGGGTCTTTGTAAACTGAGCCTTCAGACTGGTTGCCTGGGGATGCTTTGGCAGCTTGACTGAGACCAAAATGATGGCATGAAAGTTACATGTTGTGGAGGATAGTTCAGCCATGTTAGTATTTTCACACAGTAAACTTAATTTAATGTTTCTCCGTGATATGTCACTCAGCCTGTGGTGGATACTGGGACCTCTGGGCCGTTCATCAAGACCCTGCCATGTAAGTTCATGCCTTGAGATTGGCCTGCTAAAATCAAGCATAAAAGAGGCTTCTGTCTCTGGGCTGCAGCTCAATTCCCAGGCTCTTGTCCCAGTAACACACAAATCTCTGCTGCTACGTCTCATTTTCCCAGTTTCCTCACTACCACCATCCCAGGAAAAAGAGATGAAACAGGATTGCAAAGGTATCCTCATGCTAGGTTGCACAGCCAAATTCTGGGAGCAAATATTGAGAGCTTTCAAGTGAAAGGCAAAGATTAGATGATTAATGCCTCTGGCACCCTGATCCAAGGGCATGCACAATGGTGATTAATTTACAAACTCTGAGAGTCACTTAATACAATTATTTCTTCATGCATTTTCTCTCTCAGCCTAATAAGATGTTAATGACATTGGGGTAGGCATGCATGTGATGTGGTTACAGAGCCAAGTACTAGGGTTATAAAGCAAAAGCAAAGTAAAAGCAGAGGATGTGAATAAAAGACATTGAGGATTTCAACTCTTTAGAGGTTAGCATAACTGTAACTCTAAGGTACTACCTTAAAGATCCTCTAGAATAAGTGATTATTTTAATGCCATGACTAAATTCCAGCACTGGGGAATCTGCTCTGTTCTTCTTGCAATTTCATTAGGATATAGACTTTACATCCTAACGCAAATCCTGCAGTGCTGTCTCTCAAGCTCTTCCAGCTTATGAGCAGTGGATGGTTTTGTTTCCCTCGTTCTAGCAGATGTAGCCTTGCAGCCTTAACGTTAGGGGCAATGAGAAACATAAGGGATTGTTATTGTTCTACTCTTCTCCAGTAAGTCTTACTCTTCCAGAACAGCAATACTATTTTTCCTATATCTGAAGTGTTGCTGTGTGTGGTGCTAAAATATTTTGGGTTCATGGTCAAGTACTGTAAGTGGTCATCCGTAGCAGATGCTGAGATTTTTTCAGTTACCCTAGCTGACTGCTTACTGTCTAGTGCTTGTGTGTCCCCTTTCTGGTAATATCTCATACTCCAGAGGAATCTGAGCTTGTTGCCCTAGTATGAACATACATGAATGAGGTATAAGCCCGAATGAGTTTGGTTCTCCAAATTTGTGCCCATTCTCAGGAATATGTCTAATGCAAAGGTTAAAACAAATGAGTACCACTAATGGCAAACAGAATAGTCTGGGCTGTATTATCCTCTTGTTGCAGATGGATATGTTAAAGCAGGTGGCAATTCAGTATGACCCAACCAGTTATGGGTATTGTGAAGCTTTCTTCCATTACTGGTTATAAATGTTTTAGAAACTTACCACAGAAAAGGTTGTTAAACACTGTTTCTTGGATCCAAACATACTTTGAGGTCATAATACAGTTTTCATTGTCTTCCTCTCCTAAAGGGGGGTACTGATCTCCAGAGACAAAGTGATAGCCTGTGGGTCGTGCAGCAGGTCTGCGACAGAGGTGAGGCTTGGAGCACAGTCCCTTATGGTCCAAGCCAGTTTCAGTCATCAGACCACAACTAAATGACAAAGGCAGTTTTATTTGAGTGCACTCCATCTCCTAATCATCCATGGTCCACAGCTAGAATAGAATTATTACTTTTTGCATTAATTTGGCAGCCAGAATTTTGGAACTAGGGATGGCTTCTCCCTAAGGACTTGAAATAAAAACCTCCATTATGTTTTTTAAGAAGGCAAAGCAACATGAAATCCTAATAGTCACGGCAGAGGGTCTCTCTCTTGGGGATGCAGGGAGGTGTCTATAACCAAGAGCAAATATCTCTGCACTTTGAGCTGCTTCCACTGCAAAGCCTGCCAAGGAAATCTGTTCGGTGAAGACAGCACTAACTCCAGTCTTTGAGGAACCAGCTCCCCTGCCACCTCCACCTTGCCTCTAACAATCCAGAGAACAGCTTCTGTGTTCAATATTTAAATCTGTTGTTTAATTTTTAAATAGGAATCTTCCTTTGGACTGCAGCGCTGAGCCAGGATCCTTGGCAAATGATGAGTCTGCAGGAAGGTTTGCTTCACATAGCTGAGGTCAACAGTTAGATCACTGCTGTGGCCTCTGATACACAGCAGGTCATTTAAGGGTTTTCTTTTCAGTTGGGTCTGCTAGGTTTCTCTTGGTAAGCCTTGCTGATAATTGTGGAGAGGTGTCATGTTCCTACTTACTCTGGATACCCCCTAGATAGGAGAAACACCAGAGCTTTGCCTTCCTGTAAGTTGTTTTAAACCAGAGGACCAGGAGTCAGAGCACTTGGGCTCTGTTTCCAGCTTTGGCACCACCTACTGTTATGTTAAACATGTCTTTCTATATTTCCATGCATCTGTTTCCCCACACATAATACAGGAGAAACATAGAAAGAGACATTGCTACCTCATAAAGATGTCTTGTCCATTAGTTGTAAAGTGCCTTGAGGTTCCAAGCTAAACATGGCAATGTGCTGTAGTTAGAAACTCTTGCTTAGCAGATAGTGTTGAATGTAAGTTTGATCACATTGTGGTATCTGTGGTGCGTAAGACCCTTCTGTATTCTATGCTCTCTGCTGGAAGTGTTGCCTTCCAGAAGTAGCTGCATCTGTGTGAGAGGAGAGGATGAAGTCAGGGCCCTGTATTGATATAAAAGAAAAATTTCTTCGCTCTTTCAAGCCTTCTTCTTTGAGCAGTCTTATCCCATGGGTGTGTGGGGCTTCTTTAAAACGAAGCACAGTAGTTGATCAGCTGGCACAACAAGGCCCTTGACACTAAGCTGGAAATACTCTCCTTAGTCTTCTTTTCTGATCCCTACCTGATATTGGACTTTATGCTTAATCTTCCTCTCTGTTGGTGGCCGTGTCTTGTCCTTTGTAAGTTTGCTCCCTCTCAATTGGTTGTCTGTCTGGCGTCATAGCTTTCAGCTCTCTTTTCTTCCTTATATTCCCTGTTAAGTAAATTTTGTGCAGAAGGAAGGTCTCCTCTGAAGGTCAACATGCAAAAGAGAGTCAGAGATGCAAGCCATCATGGTCCCTTTGATTGCAAAAGGACAGTCATAGTGGATAATGCCACTGTAAGGAAAAACTTGTGCCTTCTAACTGTAGCTGTCAGTTTGTGAGCTGGAGCCATGCAAATGTCTGTCTTCAGTCCAGTGAAGAGAAGCCAGGAGTATTAGAGCAACCTTGCAGTACCAGAAAGCTTGTGAGATCCAGACCCTCCTCTGAGAACCAACAGGTGCTCATACAGCCATGAACTCTCTTCTGTTGGCTGTGAAAGTTGGGGAAGGAACCTCAGAAACTGCTTTCTCACTCCTTTTTCTCTCCTCCATCTTCTTGCGCTGGGGATGAAAGAGGCCTCCTCATCCCACATAGTTGCCCTGCCTCAGACCTTACAGGCATCTGCCCTGTCAGTCCCCATTCCTTATTCCTTCTTCCTTCTTCAGCTCCAGCGGCCATGTGTCCCCCTGTGCTTGGCACTTCAAAGCTGTGGCTAATTTAGATTAGGATGCTAATTAGGAATGAGTGTATCGAATGGAAAGCACTTAGACAGGGTTAATCAGCAGTTAAGTGACTGGCCTGGTCAAGCTCCCGATGGTTGTGGCTGAGCTCACAGGAGTGGCATTTCCCACTGATCTCACAGAAAACCCAGCTGACTTGGTTCAAAGTTGTCAGTGAAGCCCTCACCATGCGGCACAGCGTCCAGCCTGGGGTGGTGGAGATCTTTCTATGGGCCACAGCAGAAGGCAGCCTCCTCTTCTCTACCACAGGACTGTCAGGCTTTTGATGTCTGCTTGGATGACAGCCATTTTCATTTCCGAATGGAAAGGGGTGGAGAGAGCCTTAGCTGCAGGTTAGGAAGCAGGAGGTTCAGCATGTCAGAATCAAGATCCTCTTTGTTTCATGGTGTAGTGGTTTAAAACTAACCCTCGAGCCTGGTTCTAAATTATAAGGAAGAAATAGGATCTTTCTGGACATACTTGGATAAAAAGTAAGTAAAATAGGGGATTGGATACAAAAGAAAATTAATAAGTCTATATAATTCCATTTGCTGGGTGTGTGCTGCAAAGACAAGTCTTTGTTCCTTTTTTCTTCTCTGCTTTGGCTGCCACTGGTTGATGTTTTTGCATGGTGATCACTGACCTTGGTTGAGGTTCTTGTTATGGCTAAGTAGATAGCAGCACTTGGGCCTTTCTGATTTATCACTTTCTCCCTTATAAGGCCAGGAGTAGGGGGACTTGTGTTGTTCCTGATTTGTAAATAATTGGAACTCTATTTTGTACGTATACATTGTATTTTTATACATTTAGATTTTAGCTTGCTTGTAAATACAGCTTCATTTTGATTCCAAACCTTCTGAGCTAGTCTGGTGTTACTATTTTGGGGGTAATTTCAATCCACCACACATGGGTAGTCTTTCCTCTCTGTGATAAGATGGCAGATTTTTGGTGTGCATGGTAGGTGTGTGAAGCTCCCACCACCACAGTGTATCGTATCTGGAGCTTTTGGCTCTGGCATTGCAGAAAGTTTTCTTTGCCCATCTCATCCTTGGTACCTAGCCCATCAGTTGCTGACCCTACTCTGCACTTCATATTCTGCCAGTCAGACAGAATAGAATCATAGAATCATAGAATGGTCTAGGTTGGAAGAGACCTCAAAGATCATCCAGTTCCACCCCCCCGCCATAGGCAGGGACACCTCCCACTAGATCAGGATGCTCAAGACCTCATCGAGCCTGGCCTTGAACACATCCAGGGAGGGAGCAGACACAACCTCCCTGGGCAACCTGTTCCAGTGCCTCACCACCCTCACTGTGAAGAATTTCTTCCTAACATCCCGTTCAAATCTCCCCTCCACCAGTTTGAACCCATTCCCCCTCGTCCTGTCATTACAAGACCTTGTGAACAGTCCCTCCCCAGCCCTCCTGTAGGCCCCCCTCAGATACTGGTAGGCTGCTATAAGGTCTCCCCGAAGCCTTCTCTTCTCCAGGCTGAAAAGCCCCAACTCTCTCAGCCTGTCCTCACAGCAGAGGTGCTCCAGCCCTCTGATCATCTTTGTGGCCCTCCTCTGGACTGTCTCCAACAGTTCCATGTCCTTCCTGTGCTGGGGGCTCCAGAACTGCATACAGTACTCTAGGTAGGGTCTGACAAGAGCAGAGTAAAGGGGGAGAATCCCCTCCCTTGCCCTGCTGGTAATGCCTCTCTTAATGCAGCCCAGGACACGGTTGGCTGTCTGAGCCGTGTGTGAATAGGAAGCCTCCTGCCCAGGAACCAGAGCAAACCACCACTGAAGTTACAGGACTGCAAGAGCCCAAGTAGATACTTGGGCTTCTCTTCATCTGGCATGGTAACAGGAACAGTGTGGGGAGGTAAACCTCAAAAAGTTGAGTCTTGCACCACCATGCTGTGGATAAGATTTCTAGTATATCGTAAGTCCTTAGAAAGAAATATGTTTTACTTTCTGCATGTGTTCCTTCATGGCTTTTAAGTACTTTATCCTTCCATTTCATAGCATATATATAAAGGCAAAAGGTAAAGATATCTGTGCTTACTGTGCCTGTACCACTCACAAGGTCTGAGATCCCCATCAGCCCATTCTCCAGCTTTGATTTCTGCCCAGGGACATTACAGAACACAAAGCAATTTTCACACCTGATTTTTCTTTCTCTTCCGCTGGTTTCCTCCATCCCTGTGCCACTGTGTCAGCACTGCAAAGCTGGTCCTTGGCCTTTTTTTCAGTGACTCAGGAACTGTTTTTTTACCACAAAGGTTACCATCCTCAGCCTGGTGAAGTCCAATTCATTCCAATCTCTGCAAGTCCATATTGAGTTATGTCTCTGCACAAGATTTTTCACCTGTCTTACAATATTGCTGTAGGATGTGAATGTCTTGTGGTAGTAATAAAACCAAACCCTATTGCACATGTGGTTGATCTGACATAAAAATCTTTTAGCTACCTGACTTATTTTGTTAGGGGAACCAGCATAAGCTGCAATATCAAATGTGCCTTTTAGCTGGTATAAATTGGATGTACTCTAGCTAAATGACACATTTGTAGCACTGAGCTGACCTCTTCTCCACAGCTGTTTTTTGGGTTTTTTTCCCATGTCTGCCATAGTTTAGTTTAATATGTATAGCCCAAAGGGGGTCATCTACTGGTGCTTTTTACTCTGTCCCGGGGAAATTATTTTACCATCAAGTCATTCTGGTTTAAACGCCCTTCTGGCCCATTTGCTTTCAGTGCTCCTTTTACCCTGTTCTGTGTTTGCCCCCTCAGATCTCCCAGCAGAATCTCTCTTTCTCTTTAGCCCTGACAGCCTCCTGTTCTGTCAGACCATGACATCCCATTGGCTGGTAGTGACCCTTCCATAATCATACTAATCACAGATTCATTCCTTTTTAGCCTCATCCTGAGGTTGAGGGGCTGCCCACCTGTCCCCGGCTTGACACACAGCCTGAGTGGTGACGTAGCAGTGCTGTGAGACTTGCTGCAAGCACCCAGGCAGCCTTGGAGAGAAGGTTTGAAAGGCAGTAGCTAACCAGCCCCTGCCCTTCCCCGTAGATAACACCTGCCGCTTTGAGGATGAGAAGATCTGTGGCTTCATGCAGGACAAGATGGACAACTTTGACTGGACCCGTCAGAATGCCCTGACGCAGAATCCCAAGCGCACCGTTAACACGGGGCCCCCCACGGACATCAGCGGTACGCCAGAGGGTAGGCACACGTCTGGGCTCCTTTTGGCTGGGCTGTGGAGGTGGGATGCATGCCATCACTTGTTGGTCCTGGGGGCTGGCGGGGTGCCCATCTGCTTTCCACACAAGACGTTTCTCCTCTGCACAGGGTGCGGGGAGCAGGCAGCTAATTTGCATGTTACTGATGGGTATTAAACACACAATTAAAACACCCATGAATTTAAGGGAATAGCATCAGGGTTATGTTACCAGCTAATTGCCTGCTGCTTAATGCTTTGTCCCCTTCGATGCTTGTTTTGAAATAAAAAATGGATAAGAAGCTAGGAGAACATCTCTGACACCTAGAAATGGCCCTGCTGGTTTTAGCCAGCTGCTTCCTCAAAGAAGGACTCGAGGAATCTAACAGATCTCCTCAGTACCAAGCAGGAGCGTGAAAGACCAAGTGGGAGCTGCCTGTGAGGTGGCAGCAAGTGCTCATCTCTAGCTGGAGGAGACTGATGGTGTGTATTACATTAACTGTGCATGGAGTACACGCTCCCATTTTAGCTGGATATTACTTACTTCTTTCTCTAATGAGAAAAGTAGTTTTGTGTACAAGTACAAATCTTTAAATCCACCAAAAAAATGGGAAACATTCAATGTCCAGCTAAGGAAATGGCTTTTCCCATTAGCGTTCAATACACCAGCCTGATTGAGCACTGAAAATAATGCCAACAAATTAAATAGCTAATCTGTTCCTCCCTGGGTTAACAACTACTTTGATATTGTTCTTTAGACAACAATATTGTTTAGGTCAGAATACAGAATCCTCTCTCCCTCTGCTTCAGGGAAAGAAACTAGGCTTGAATGGCTTCTCCTTCCTCTTTCTGCTTTTCTTCTTGCACAGTTCAGGGCATATTCATGCTGCAGGAGAAAGACCCATTTTGCGCCCAGACAGATGTGTGAGTGCATGTCCAACAGACTCCCCTGCTGTGTGTCTTTACAGCATCTCTCCTAAATACTGCAGGGATGGAGGAGGCACTGCAGACACCCTGCAAGTGTCTCTGGCTAGGATCGCAGTATGTGCAGAGCAGATGGGATGAGCCAGGCCATGTCTCCCAGCCTCTGGCATCTCGTTGCTTGCAGGAAGGCATAGCCAGTGCACGTTGCCTTTCCCCACCTTTCCCTCTCGTTCTGCAGGTTATTACATGTTCATCGAGGCATCCCGGCCCCGCGTGACAGGAGACAAAGCTCGGCTCATCAGCCCCCTCTACAACATTACTGCCAAGTATTACTGTGTCTCCTTCTACTACCACATGTATGGGAAGCACATTGGTGAGTACCCTTTCAGGAAGGGTAATCAGTCTGCTGCCGGTTGTCGGAGAGGACTTCCAGTCCATTGCTTTGCGAGCTGCAACCAGTGATTCAGGAGGGTGGGACTCCTACTCCAGTGCTCAAAGCACTAGAATGGGCTGCTACTTGCAAATACTTCTCCCTTAACCATACACCAATGTGTCAGGGTTGTGAGGCTGTTGTGGCCCATCCTTGAAGCAGTATCTTGCAGACAGCCATCAACCCTTCCCCTCTGGCTTCACTCTTCCTTTTAGCATAAGGCTCTCTACCTGCCACCAAAAAGAACATACTACCTGTGTGCATACATTTTCCTTGCTCACAACCACAGACACTTTGCTCTAGGCAGAAGGACACCAGGTTAACGGTCTTTGCATTGGAAGGGAAACAGAGCAGGAGGGACTTTGTGGGACAGAAGGCCTCTGTGGTGGGAGCAGCTATTTTGGGGTGGGCACAATGTGTGTTCCCACAGCTATGCCAAGGGGCTGTCTGCTCTGCCTGACTCCCTCTCTCTAACCTCTGAGTGCACTGAGCACCATAGAAGTGCCTGGCACACTAATGAGTTTCCATATCCAGTCAAGGAGCAATTGCTAATTCGTCACCTCTTGATTATAATTTCATTAATTTGAATAATAGATGCACTCTTCCCACAGCACGCTAGGTTATTAATCACCTGCTGGACGGGAGCCTGACTGAAAAATCAGGGCCCAAGCAGGAATGTGTCCGCCCTTCAATAAACGGGGTTAATTAACAGCTCGCTGCTCTGTGAAGAAACATATTCCTGAGTCTGGCCACCACATCTCTCTGTGTGTGTGGCACAGCAGAGAGGTTAAGCTGCAAAATCTGGGATCTACTCAGTGGGGTGAAGCTGAAACTCTGTCCTCTTGGGTGCTGGGAGGTAAGGGCTGGGCTGTGGTTCATGGAGCAGGTCTCCATCTCCGTCTTTGCTCTGAAGGCTCAAGTTTGCCATCTGCACTCAGAGTCTGTTTAGTTCAAAGGTGTTTATATGCACCCATATTCCCCCTGCAGCCAGGCTTCATACTGGGGGTGGCAGGTTGTTCAGGCAGACAGCACTGCCAGTGTTGGTTCACACCAGGTTTTTCTAGACCTTCTGATCTTGCTTACCCAGCAGAGTCCACCTATTAATGCTGGCTGGCAAACTCATTTGTTCCCTGCAGTTGTCCTTAGTGGTCATAGAATCATTTCAGTTGGAAAGACCTTTAAGATCATTGAGTCTGACCATTACCTAACTCTACCAAGTCTGGTGCTAAAACCATGTCCCTTAGCACCACATGTATGTGGCTCTGAATGCATAAATTGTTGCTGCTTAATTCCTGCATGTCTTCTCCTGGAGGCTTTGAAAGGGATCTCGTTCTTTGTGATTACAATGAAGTGTGGCCCAGACCAGTGGGATACTGGCAAAGAAAGATGTGGAGGGAGGCAGCCTTTCTCACTTTGAGTCCTTCAGGAATAAAGCTGTGTGGCATAATTCCAAGTTCATTTCACAAGGGAAGTAGAAGCCCATCACTTTTGCTTGCATTTTGAAGTGATCTCTGTTTTACAGCTCTCGTGTGGTTGTCTGTCTGGAGATAGAGTGGACTGGACATGCCAGGGAATCAGTTCATTACAGAGTTTTGGCTCATAGCATTTAACTGTTTGTTCATTTGCTCCACCCACAAATTGACCAAAGCAAAAGAGAGAGCAGTGACTCCCAAGATGTGAGAAAGCTGCTCGGTGCCATTTTCTGTTCCTCTCCTTCAGGCACCATTTTGTATCTGTTGATTTTTCTCTTCATTGTCAATGTTGCTGGCCCTGTCTGCTCCCCATTTTCCCCTCGTTGCATAAAGGGGCTGATAAATTTGTATGAGGTAGATAGAGTCTGTAATGCCATATGATGATTTCCAGAGTGGGTGCTGCTGAGCTGAGAACAAATAAATTATTTTAAAATTAGTCTGACTAGATAGAGAGCAAAAGAGAAAGAAATGAGAAGTTCTTCTCTTAGCCTGTGGAATATGTGGCTTAGTCTAGCGAACACATAATTTATCTGCCTACAAATTGAAATTCAGTACCTTGTATCTACTCTCTACGCTGGAGTTTCTTTCTGGGCCAGTCGTGATATTCTGTAATAATTTTTTATTCTCTTCTACATATTGGGGCACTGGGGTGGAACTGAGATCTCTCCAGGAAAACTCAGAATGCCTCGTGATCCTAAATTTGCCTGGTTTTCATCATTCTTGTTACGCTTCTTACTAATTCTCATGCTGTTTGGTCTTTTTCATGACTACCATGCTGACAGAACTCCCTCATATCTCTCCTCATCCCTTCACTTGCACAAACAAGCCCATGTTCGGAACATGCTCTGTTTCACCATCAAGTCTAACGGCTCAGTCTGCACATCTGTTGCTCATTGGTTATTCCCTGACTGGTCTTGCTTGTGTGGAGGTTGTGAAACCCTGTCGGAAAGCTTTAGCTTGTTTGGATAGTGTCAGGCTTGATGTCCTTGGTGTCAGAGTCCCCTGAGGAGGTGCCTGAAGTAAGAACAAGTTTCTTCAGCTATTCTTCTTTAGCCTTGGGTTGGAGGAGAGTGCCCTCTCTCAGATGTTGCTCCTCTCTCAGCTCCTCACTGTGACTTCTGTCAAATAAAGAGACAGATCCTGGGCTCCTACCTGTATCACATGCAACACAGTAAGAAGGTAAAGACAGGGCAGTTACAACCTCCTTGGCCATATCTTGCTTCCCATATATTGAGCTATCTTTGATGCATGCAGGCACTGCCCCAAACCATGGCTCACCTGGTACCAGCCCAGTCCTACCAAGCCAGATGTCAGGCCTGATGTGCCAGCTGTAGCCCTTTGCAGGAGCATATCAGATTGCTTCTATTGGTAGACAGTGCAAGCAAGAGGACATCTCCTAGCCCAAGCCTCTCTTAGCAGCTCCAGCTCCGTCATGGAGCAAACCAAAGCTCTGTCACTACGAAAAGAAGCCATATAAAATCCCGACATTTATTTATTTTTTTAATAACCCTTTTATTACCTTTTTCCCCCCTCTACAGAACTTGAAAGCTGGTTTACTCTCACAATTTGACTATAAAATATCCATAGCCATCCAGGCAAATCTTCCCTGGGAGAGTTCCCAGACACTACTCGTTTATAATAGATATGACGAAAGAGAGAAACAGAATACAAATGGACTGTTTGTAGCCACGGTATAAAATATTCAGCGAATGGCAGAGCAGGGTGATGCTGAATATCTCTCAGCTGATGAGAGAGCAGGGTGAAGGGGAGATCCCTGGAGGCAGTTCCTGTTCTTCTGGAGTTATTTGGTCATCGGTTTTCCTTCCTCTCGTCCCCTCTGGAGCGAGCATTCACAATGCCTTATGATTCTGCCAGCCCAAACACAAAAATCAAGGAAGAGGGAAAGAGAGAAATCCCAATTTCAGCAGGCGTTTAAGAACGAGGGTGTCTTGCTCGCGGCAGGCACGGGTATATCAAAGGAGGAACTGCTTGCTTTCTTCAAGAGAGGAAGCTAGCCACAGCAGGCAGCAACCAGTTGCCGAGTTCAAAATGCCTCTTTGTTGAGCTGGCTTGGTGAGTCAGCATTGCAACTGGGAGCGGATTCTCAAGTCCCTTTTTCAGCCATCAAACTCCTCTTCCTCCCTTTGCAGGAGCTGCCTGGGAGGGGAATGCTTTCAGGGGACAGTGTGCCTGATAGACTGCTCTCACCATAGTTCCCTGACACCTGTGTCTCATGTGCTTTAGCTCCGTGGCTGTTAGGTTATGATCTGCACAGCCCATTGCTGAGTGCTCTTACAGACCCTGCAGCAAGAGATGCCTTTGTCAGAGCCTGGGAGGATGGTTGCTCAGAGGAAAAAGGAAATTTCAGCCACAGAGGATTAAACTTTGTTGCTATTGTGGTCCCCTTGGTACACAGTGATCACTAATTCTGTAGCTTCCTGTCTCATAAATCAGTGACTGTGCTCATGGGCAAAACACTTGTGTCAAAGAATTTATTTGCTCACAGAGGCACCTACCTGCAAGCAGTGATGTAGGATATACCCAAGCAGCATTTTTTTCAGTCCCCTTCTGATTTGTGAGCTCAGTGGTAGACCATTTTCAAACTATTTTTCTGTATTTTTAATAAAAGTACTCACTGCACACAGGCTTATGACAAGATTTAATCTCGGAGAGGAGGCAAGGCAAAAACTCCACCTCATTCTGGACTACCTCTCAAGATGGAACTGGTCTGTTGCATCCTGTAGTGGAACACTGGCAAGTGAAGGGCTTTAAGAGGTGGACCTCAGTGAAAGAAATGTCTGTAGACTTCGGTTTTGGCTTGAAGGTTTTCGTACCTTGAGCTTCTTTTTTGCACTAGCAGTGTCATGGTCTTACCTTCCACCAGTTCCTCTCCAGAAATCAGGGAACAAGCTTGTTTCATGGCTTGCATACAGCATCTGTGAAATTCATGGAAAGTTGAAGGTGCTCTTGTTTCACCCTAGAGCTGAGACAGATGTATCTGATCACCCCAGCTAAGTCTGCCCTATATAGAATCCGGATGGGAAGCTTCTAAAGAAACTGTAAACTAATTGCTCTCTGCATCTTCTGAGGAGAGGAAGTGGAGAAGGAGGTACTGATCACATGTGCCTGGTATCCAGTGATAGGACACTTGAGAATGGCTCAAAGCTGCATCAGACTAGATATTAGACAACATTTCTTTACTGAGAGGGTGGTTGAAGAGATCAGTCAGTTGAAGTAGATCGTGGTCATAGGTTTCTTCCAACTGAACTGATGTAATTCTAAGATATGATGAGAAACAGTGGTGGGATTGATTAAGAGGAATTTTGGATCTGAGACACTAGAAACAATGAGACCATATTAGATGACTCACCATAGCAACAAAGTTCAAGAAAACCATAAGTTGTTTCACAGAGGTAATTGAGCTGTAGGCAAGGAAGCTGCTATACTGGTGGTATCACCACTGTCACACTCCTGCTGAGCAGGATACACAGATCTAGAAAGCCTGCCAAACTGAATTGCTTCTTTTCTTCTTCAATTTAGATGGCACAACCAGTGAAAAGGTGTGTCTGAGAAGTCATAGTGGATGTCACATGCAGAAACCAGTGTTAGCACAGATGCAGTGTGTTGACATCTTGTTTCTGACAAGTGACAGCAGTCAGAACTGTCAGGTCACACAGATTGATAGCTACCAGCTATGTCAATTTAAAAGCAATTTGAACCACGAGGACGTCCTTTTTGTAAGAGTCAACATTGTTGCTCACTCGTTTTTGCCCAAACTTTGTTTACAAGCACAGCACCTTGCTACTGCACACAGCTGTACTGGTGGCACCCTGAAGGTAGCTGCATTCTGTTGAATATATAAAGGTTGCCTTCTATACAAATGCATCACTCATGAAATCCATTATCTTCAGTGTAATAACTCTGCACAGTAGAGTTTGCATCATGGGATTGATTGAGCAGAGGCTGATTTTCCTAATGAGTATGATTCACTTCCCTCTAGGCTCTTGAAAACAACTTGCAGTTAAGAGTTAAGTGAACACTTTTTAAAGAAAACATTTCTTCTTTTTTTTTTTAATACTCTTTCCACTCCTTCAGATGGGCTCTTGGCTTTACTCATTCCTCCATCAATAGATGTGTATTTGACTAATGTTTTGTGCTTCCTCTGGGCTTCCAAGGGATCCTGGTATGGGCCTCTTGAATAGGCTGTGGTGTCTTCTACTAGCATCTACTTGTTTTTTAGAGAAGTTAGTCAAATACCATCATCATGAGCAAGGATTATAAATACCTGGCAAGATAACCACATATTTGTCAAGTGTCATGCAAGCTCTCTAAGTTCAGTACAGTGGCTTTGAACCAAAGACCATTGAAGTCATTGCTTTTCTGAAGACTTCAGTAAGCATTGGATTAGAGCCACAGATTTAAAGATTATTAAGACCAGATGAGACCAATACATCATCTAATCAAACTCCCTGCATAACCAAGGGCAGAGAACTCCCTCCAATTACTCTTCTTGGAGTCCAGTAAATATTGTGGATCTACATCTTCGTTGGATGTTTACTTAAAAAGAGCATCAACAGCATGTTTGACACATCTTGCAGATGTGGGACTGAATAATTCCTAAATAAAAGAGCTTGGCATGTAAAGATAAGATGTGGTGAAGAGGGAAAGGTAGTCAAATGTGCCTTGATATTTTTATTCCACAAACAATGTATCTTTGTGTGGATGCAGGCATTCTGCTTGGTACTTTGAATCCGGGTGCACTGATCCCAGCCTTTCCTTGTCCCTCACTAAGAGTACATCACTGAATCAAGTTCCTGGAGCATATGGCCACTGAAATGTTCCCTTCTTCAGAAATCCTTTTCTTCTGTCTTGCTAGCACAGTGCAATCAAATTCCCATTGCAGAAGTTGTTGGGAAAGTAGTCAGGGGCACAGATTGGTGATGCCGATTCAGTTTTAGATGTCCTGAATACCTACAGATCATTTTTGCTCCTGCTCACTTGATCTGAACCACAGACACTCATGCAGTGGGAAGCTGCTATGATTCTACCTTCCTCCAGGCTCTCAGCAGCACTTCTTTCCATTCAGATGTGGCTCGTGGCAACAGCAGCCTTGCACAAGGTTGAGTAGCAGTAAGAATATACTTTCAACCTAATAATCTTCTGAGACATCAGGTATTGCATCAATTATTCAGACCCTGGAATTGCTAGATACAAAACTTAACAGACAGAAATAGGAGGTCTCGGTTCATATCTAGATACTTCTTTAGGTCACACCTCTGTTCTCTCTGCAAACCAGTGCCATGATTATACAAAGACTGAAGCTGGTTGTTCCAGATGCATACTTAGGTCCTCTGACTGATAAAGGCTGGGGTGGCAGAATGCAAAACTACATTGCACTACTTCTGCAACTATCCTAATAAGTTCTTGAACTTTAACAAGACACAATTTTGTAACAAAATGCTTCCCAGAAAATAAAAAAAATGCTCAACTCGTGTCAGTAATCATTAATAGTTGGACTTGATGATCCTCAGGGTCTTTTCGAACTGGAATGTTTCTGTGATTCTGTGGTTACTATTACTTCCAGGAGTGACTGTCACTGAAGGAATGGCAGACATCTCAGCACTTGAATTTTAACTCACAGAGTAAAAGAATCACAGAATTAACCATGCTGGAAAAGACCTCTAGGATCATCAAGTCCAACCTATCACCTAACCCTTCTAATTAACTAAACCATGGCACTAAGTGCCTCATCCAGCCTCCTTTTAAACACCTCCAGGAATGGTGACTCCACCCCCTCCCCAGGCAACCCATTCCAGTGCCAATCACTCTTTCCATGTACAACTTTTTCCTAACGTCCAGCCTAAAACTGCCCTGGTGCACCTTGAGACTGTGTCCTCTCGTTCTGTCACTGGGTGCCCGTCAGAAGAGACCAACCCCCACATGGCTACAACCTCCTTTCAGGTAGTTGTAGACAACAATGAGGTCTCCCCTGAGCCTCCTCCTCTCCAGCCTGAACAACCCCAGCTCCCTCAGCCACTCCTTGTAGGGCTGTGTTCCAACCCCGTCACCAGCCTTGCTGCCCTTCTCTGGACACGTTCAAGCACCTCAGTGCCTTTCTTAAATTGAGAGGCACAGAACTGGACACAGTACTCAAGGTGTGGCCTAACCAGTGCTGAGTAGAGGAGCAGAATGACCTCCTTGGTCCTGCCAACCACACTATTCCTGGGATGCCATTGGCCTTCTTGGACTTCTGGGCACACTGCTGGCTCATGCTGAGCTGCTGTCAACCAGCACCCCCAAGTCTCTGTCTGGCTGCTCTCCAGCCACTGTCTCCAGCCTGTAGAACTGCATGGGGTTGCTGTGGCCAAAGTGCATAACCTGGCACTTGGACTTGTTAAAACTCCTGGCGTTGGACTGTGCCCATCTGTCCAGCCTGTCCAGGTCCGTCTGCAGAGCCTTCCTGTCCTCTAACAGATTGACACTTGCTCCCAACTTGCTGTCATCTGCAAACTTACTAATGCTGGACTCAATCCCCTCTTCCAGATCATCAGCAGAGATATTAAACAGGACTGGGCCCAACAAAGATCCCTGGGACACACCAGGTTTAAGTCTGCAAATCCAGGTTGGGAATCCTACTGTCTCAGTCAGTCCACTGAATGTTTTCTGGTGAAAATACAGCTGGGCATGAAGTGGGAAAGGAACCTCTTGCTATCATATATTCTGCCTCAAAGTGGGGAACACAGCCTACTCTAGCAGCCTGTCTGCAGCAAACCTTTTCTCGAGCCTGAAACATCTCTTGTGTCTCAGTGGGTCAGGCAGAGGAAAAGGCCAGAGAACAGATTTTCAGTGGTGTCTTCAGTTCAACAGGAAGAATATATGATCTCAGCTGCACATTCCTCCTGTCTTGCTAGCTTCAGCCTCACACTAAAACAGTCCATCTGCTTCAAGCCCTGAAGCCATGCAGCTGCCCTGTGCTTGGCTCCCGGGACTGACAGACCACAGGCTGGGTGATGATGAGGACATAGGTTGTTAATAGGGAGAGAGAGGAGACAGCGTCTTCCTCAACATAATTATATCTGCTTCTGCAGAGCTTTTTAGGAACCCTTCCACATGAACCAGTTGTATTTCATGGTCTCTGGGAGACTCCCTTCTCTCTGGCTGCAGTCTTCTGCCCACAGGAGAGAGGCAGGCAAACTGTCTGACTGTTGTGCTTTCAAATCCGTCAATGTCTATGAAGCAGACTTCTGTTTCAGCTCATCAGAGAGAGCTGAGCACAGTGCATGTTCTCAGCCTGAGAGCCAAGCACAACTCATGCGAAGGACCCAGCTGTTTTTGGTGGTAAAGATGAAAGGGTCCATTATCAAACCTGGGAAAAGAGCATTTGCCTGGAGACATCTGGGCATGTCACGAAACAGAGGGTGAACAAGGAGCAAGCAGACCTCGCAGCAGCTATGGTTCACTCCATTTCTTGAGTCTTCAGAACCTGTGAGAAAAGTTGCCTACACATGATCTTTCTTGCTTCATTCCTCATACTCTCATTATTCCCCAGCTGTCCTTTCTAAGGTAGTGCCCAGTACTTTTGGGACCATTAGGTACAACAACGGTAAGAGGGAAGGGTCTGCCTGGCTGCCTTCAGACTGCTTGAGTCCAGAAAATGTTGGAGAGGGAGAAAGCTGGGCTACTGCAGCTCACTTGCCTGGGGCACAGAGCAGGTGTAATGGTCCTGACCATAGGCTGGCCCATGCTACTGCCTGTGGAGGCTGTTTTTCACCAGTATAGACATCAAGTCCTGCCTCAGACTTGGTGTTTATAATGAGAAATTATAGTGTGACATCTACTATCTATAGGACCTTAGGACCTATGGATTAGACAGCCCATTATGGGGTTCAAGATTAGTTTGGGTGGTCTAGGCTACAATTTTAGAAGAGCGGCAGCTAATGCAGGCTGCCAGGTAACAAGGTGTGTCTGACAGAGGAACACTGGCTGTCTTCCTACTCAGGACAAGCAGGAGTCTGTCTCCAACTAAATCACCCTGTGGGCCTCATTTGGAGCTTTGACTTGACATACCAAGAGCCCTATGCAAGTGGTTTTGCTGGCAGCTGAAGCTGGGGCCAGCTGCCCTGCCCCATGATATGCTCCAAAAAGGCTTAACTGCCATGCCTTCGGTTTGTCCCCTGCCCCACATGTCCTATGCAAACGGTGCAGAAATAGTCCCCCTCATTAAATTAGGGGAAATATGGCGCCATGTTTGGGAGTATGAGGGCCAGAATAAAGGCAGTAGGGCTAGGCTGTTTTGCTGCCCACAAAAGCTGCCCACCAGGGTAGCCAGAGTTTTATGGATGCATCCCCACTCAGACATCCTATCCTGCTTGCCAGGAGCTGCACAGAGAAACAAAGGCAGAGGTGTCCATTTTGGTGCTGAGCACCTGGGACTCACTCCACCCTGCCTGGGGCTGAGTCAGAGGCAGTTTTGGGCTCATAGACAATGTGGCTCTGGCCAATTCTGAACTTAGCATGAGTCACTCTTTCCCCCTGCTCTGCTGAAATCACGTTTCCTTCTGCTACTATAGCCAGCTTTCCATCACCAGGCATAGTGTACTTTTAGTATATCTGCCCTCCCTAAGGAGTTTCACTGATGAGGGTTTTGCTGTGTTAGATAAAAGCAAAGATTTGATCCATCCATCTGGTTTGTCTATTCAAGCTCACCAGGAGTGCCACACCACTGTCTGGGAAGAGTGTTTCTGCCTTCTGTGCATTTACATAGATCATATTGTTGCAGGTTTGCTCCGAGAGCTCCCAAAAGGCAAAGACAAACTCCTTGGCTACATAGGTAGAAGGAGTAGCTATGGAAAGGTCATGACTCCTTTCTTAAGGCTGTGTGGACAGAAAAGGAGCTGCACAACTGCATTTAGACCAGGATTATATTTCATCCTGCTCTGTGACTTCAGGCAGAATGCATCCTGTGTGTGTTTTCGTGTGAGTGTTTTGTATAGGGAGCCCTAGACAAGGCATGATACGGGTTGTTCTCAACCTGTAGAGGTGGAGTTTTGTTCTGGATGTTCAGGAGAACTAAACACAGCTACATCCTCTCCTCCTTACACAAGGAAGACTCTATGGGTGCACATTCTTAGCATTCAAAAAGAACTCTGGATAAAAACAAGCCATTGAGGCAGGTCAGGAGTATAAAACATTTCTGACAAATAGATGCTTTTTCTTGTAATGCAGTTTTCTCCCTTTTGGGCCTGGTGGTATTTTCTGAAGACTGAAATTGCATGAGAAAGGATCTCTGTGTGTATGGACGAAATATGTTATAAGTTATCATACATATTGGTTTTGGAGGGAGTCATGCAAAGAGCTGGAGCATTATCATGAATTATCACGGCATAGAGAACACAGAGCAAATGGGAACCTCTGCAGCCAGGCTAGTGCCTTCTGACAGCATGCTTCATGTACCAGCATGGAGGGGATTGTAGCAAGGCAGAATGAATCCCAGAGGAAATCTCCATCTCATGATGGAGTATAACCATGCAGTAATGGAGTTTGGCAGTGTATTTGAGGTTGCCAGGGGTCAAAGAGACCAGCAAGACATCTCAAGCACCATCCAGCCCAGTAAGCAAGTAGGGGAGACACACTAAGTTCCTTCCCATTTCTGACCCTGCAATTACTGAGTGCTTCCCAGTCTCATTGATGGATGACAATGACTGCCTCTCTGAGAAAGCTTTTGTGTCCCCTGAGCTGGAACTGGGAAGAGCAAACTCTAAGGAGGCTGTCTTGTCGCCAGAGGTTGAGTGCAGAATCTCCCTGCTGGGCTTGGCGAGGGAGGGGAATGTGTTGAAGCAAGTATGGAGACTTGCTCAGCTCGTGATGATGTTTGCTTTCCATTTTTATGGGCTGTAAACAAGAATATGTCCAGTTGAGAGAGTGGCAGGGTCCATCCTGCCTGCTTCCCTCTGCCCACAAAGGGCGGGAGGTCTACTGAAGGTGTGGGCAAACTGAGGACCTGATCACTATTAGGGTGAGTGTCTGGACAGAAGGCAAGCAGGACCAAGACTTGGCAGGTAACAGGCAGGGAGAACCTGCTCCTAGCCTGAACCCATGGTCAGACCTGCGGTGAGTTGTCATGATGACTCCTATGCTGGTGGTGTCTGGGCACCGTACAGCACAGCAGCATGGTGAGCTGGCATGTGGGAGCAGAGCTGCTGCCCATGGCAGCATTCAGGGACACAGTTGGGCTTGAGACTGAGTTAGACACTGCATCTGTCCTGTAGGGAAAAGCATAGTCTGTCCACATTGTGCCCCAGTAAATGCTTCAGTGTGGGAAAGGGATGTGATTAAGCAAGATGGTATAATGAATTGGATGTGAAGTTGGCAAAACGCCCGAGGACTCACGATTATTCTCTTCTAAATGCCAGACTCTGAACCCTCCCTCTACTCATTCTGGCTGCATAGTGGATGTGCCTTTGTTCTTTTGAGATAGCATAAATTTAATGTCGCAGAGCGTGGACGGTTTTTTGTCTTCCTTTTCTGAATTCCTTGAACCACATCCTGTTGTCCATGCATAGGAAGCCCGTTAATGGTCACAAACAACCTCTGAGGGAACTTTCCATAAAAAGGGGTGGCAGGATTTTGATTCAAACACTCAGCATCAAAGATGGAAGTCTTATATCATTCATCTTTCTGTGCCAATGCTTTCTCTAATTAGACTGTGGATCAAATGAGCAAAAGAACTCAAGCATGGCTCCACTGCAAGTCTGCTCCTACCATATCACCATCTGCTCTCTATGTACACAGACAGGTGGGGATGTGCCGGAGAGAATGAGCTGGAGCTGTAGTTTGCCTGCCTTCCTCCCATTAGCACTCACATTCCTCATCACAAGACAGACATGACCATACCGTTGCATTTAGTTTGCTGCCTGCATGCCCCAGGTCTCCCTGCCCAGCATGAGTCCCTGCAGGGGTCCAGCCACATGTCCAGGCACTTTGCCTCTTTACAAGTGAGCGTTGTTGCTTTGCTGATCCGTTCTCTCCATCCCAAAATCAACGTGAACGTTAAAGAGGGCAGATAGCAATGGATTATAGATCGATCTGTGATTGGGTTTGCCATGTCAGGGGATATTGCTTCAAGCCCATTCACATTCGGTGGTGATTTAAGGGGGGGAGAAATATGTCTGTTTCTTTGATTCTTTTAAATCCACAGTATAACCAAAACAAAATTCCCTGTAACCAGATATAAGTACATTTCACAAGTTTGCTGTAGGGGAAACATTGCCTATCAAAACTTCCCATGTTGCAGTTTATATCCCCAGGGAACTGGAGGCTTTGATTCCGCTAATCCCTTTCACTACAGCCTCCCCACAGTAATGATGCAGAAAGACTGTCCCACAACAATTAGCCAGCCTGCAGCACAGCACTGAATGTGCTCAGTGTCTCTCCAAAGCCCAGGGGGATGCTTCATGAGTAGAGGTGAGATAGTGGTGCTTTCCAAACTCTGTCCAAGACTCTGTTTTCTCGCTATTGATAATCTTTATGAACCTTCACACTTAAAAGTTACTGAAGTGGTGGCTGTAGGAAAGGGGCTGTATGTAGGAAAGGGCTGTATAGTGACCCTGTGACTGGACACAGGGGACCCTGCACACGGAGCTGAGATCACTTAAAGGCATGTAAAGATAAAGGTTTCTGTGATCAGGAGTGGAAAGCAGCCAAGAAACTTAACTGTCTTACTCCACATATGTTAATGTATGAAGCGTTGTTAGAAACTGTGAAAGAGTAAATATACCCTGTTACAGCAGGAGGATAACTTTGCATTCCTAGAAACTGTGAGTCAGTACAAGCTGATATTATTTCTCTATCTGCTGTGATTATTTTTCCACCCTCTGCTTTCTAGTTCTCAGAGCAGTAAGTTTCCCCCACAACACTGTAATTGAGAACATCGGCCTGACACTGACTGCTATTCATTAACATCCATTTAAATGAGACAGCGAGAGACCTGTGTTTGTTGTGGGGATTATGAACAGTAATAGATTCTTTCTGGGGACTGTCATTCACTCCTGAAACTTGCTTGTGTGAAGCTTTAGGTTTGTAGTTTGTGATCAGTGGTGTTAGCACTAATGCTTAAAGAAGTTGCTCAGAAAGACTGCTAGAAAGGTAAGAGCTCTTTTCTCTTTTCTCCCTGGCTCAGAGTTAGCCCTCATACTGGGTCTGCAATTGACTCTGCCAGGCTATGCAAAGTCTCGGTCCTCTTCACACTGTGCATCTGTTTCCATCCACTGAACCTCTCTTGCCATGAATCAATTTCTTCTTAGCTCAGTCTGTCTTGCCTAGAGTTTGAAATGCCAGGAGAATTTGCTTGGAGACTTTCAGCCCTGGCTTCCCAGTTCATCACCAAACTAAACTGGGGCTGCAGCCAGGATTTCTTATAGGTAGGTGGTCTCCTGAGGTCACCTCATGCTGGAGCACTGGTCCTGCAGAAGTGCAGCAGAAACTCACAGTAAGATCAAGCTGCATGTAAACCTACAGTCAATGCAGCTTCTGGCTGTGGATCCTGACAGCCTTCCCTACCCTTCCCATGGAGCTCTGCTGCACTTGGCACAGCACCCTGTCTCAACACGCAGTGTCACCTTCCCTTTGCTTCCTAGCCACACTAGCTGCTTGCCTCCCATCAGAGCTGCATAAACTGAGCTGTGCCTCAGCCTTTCCCCACCCCATCACCCTGCATTAAACCCTGCCAGCTGCCCCTGGAGAGCTCTTGGGGAAAACCCTACCTTGTCTGCCATCCCACATAGACTGTGCCCATGGTCCTTCCCTGGCAGACCCTGCCTCCCTTCCTCTGTTGGCTCTCCTCTATCTACACTGCTCTTCTCTATCTACGCTGCTATTCAATGCAACAGTGAAATCTCCATCCTGTGGAAATTGAGAGAAGACCTTTTCTTGTTGTAAGAAGGTAACATTTAAAGACATCCCTTGGGCTACTCTATCTGGCAGCCCAGCTGGTGCTCTTTTGTGTGAGTGCCACTCTTTCAAAATGCCAGCTCTGGTATTAAAGGCAGCCAGCAGAAGGTACGGCTCACTCTCCCTGTATCTGATTGCTCATCATTCATCACTGGCCTTTATTCTCCCTTTTGATTGGGAAGAAGGGATAATACAGGTTACAAGACAAATGCAAAGATTGCCTTGTGTGAGGAGAGGTAACAACAGGATTGCTGGTGTCCTGGGATCTTCCTTGTGTTTGTCTGTCTCTGGTCAGCTGGAGAGATTTAGCTGCAAATAGAAGGCCTGCTTTTGTGTGTGCTTTACCAGAAGAAGCCCATTGGAAATGCCAGGCACATCTCTTGAGAAGGGTCATCAATGACAGGTGACAAAACTGGCCAGCTAGATTTGGACTCTTGATAGAGGAAACTAGGCATGACTGTAGTGTAAAAGCAGGGAAAAGGAACAGCTGCAACAGCCGGCACTGGAGAACATCTCACATGGGCCTTCCACATCTCCCACCATGGGGACACGCGGCTCAAAGAGCAGATCTCACTTTGTTTCTTCTTCAGAACAGAGGAAATGCAGAAGAGCTCAGGCACATCTGTTCTGTTTTATAAGACCTTGCTCAGGTCTTATAAAATCTTTGCAGTGTTTCTGAGTTCCTATCTAAGTTAGTGTTATTATCCTTCTTCATTATCATCATCCTCTCATCTCAGCAAGTAAAAGCAGTTTGCTAAGGATCATGTGGCAAGCAAGTTCACAGCTGTGGACATCCCACACCATGCATTTGCCACCTCCTGTGAAGTGGAATTTAAATATATACTGTAGGAACACCTTAAAAGCATCAGGTGGCTAATTTGGTCTGAATTTATTAATATGCCAAAAGCTAGGTAGGGAGTGAAGACAGTTAATAAAGCGTGAGATGCATATTGGTAGATTGCATGGGGATGGGTTTGGGCAGGTGTGAATTCAACAGGGGCTACACACGTCAATATCTACACAGTCTCTACCCCCTTTTATTTCAACCTGTGGCTTAATCTGTGGATTTTCATGCATGTACATGAAATCCTGGAACAACATTTTATTTTAGGGCAGTGAGCCTTCCCTTGGAAAATGCAACACCCTGCAGCACTTGCTCCATCACGTAAGTTGGCTTTTGGGGTCAGACTGAAAAAAACCTGGATGTAAAAAAGCTCTGGGTGATTGGAAAGATGACTTGGAGCTCTCTCTAGTCAAGACCTTTAAAGGTTTGTGGCTCTGTCTGTAGCTTAGAACTGAAGGTTCATTTCCAAGAATTTCTATAACAGGCTGCATGCCCTTAAATTGACTGGCAGCCTGTGGCAGACTGACATATTGTAGAAGTGTAGAACAACTGCACAATTTTTAGCATCTACAGCAGCATGCACCTAGTTCAGATGAGTAGAGGCTTCATCCCTGTTTAGTCTGAAGTCCTGGAGTCTCTGCCATGGCTCCCAGAAGCACATTCTCAGTGACAGTGTTACTGGGAAGAGGGAGGTGTTGTTGCTCGTGCCTAGCCTCAGGAAGGCTCTGTAGCTTAATAAGGATTGAAAGTAGAGCTATGAGCTCTGACTCCCCTTCACAACTCCAATTTGTAAGACAGTCATGGGCATGCTGTTCATCTGTTTTGACCTTCAGTTTTCCGTCTGTAGACAGAGGTAGTGAAACACGGCATGCAGTTGGCTGATAAGGGAGCTTCCCTTCCAATTGCAAACCATTTGAAGTACACCTGCTTGTATTCAGCGTTGTTCTGTAAGGAAATCCAGAAGCCAAAAGGTTGAAACTTTATTCCTGATGCTGCAAGAAAGTAAAGCTGTCAGCCAGGTCATGTTCATGCTTAGATTTGGTTTAGGCCAGGCATTCATAACCAGTGCCTTAGGGGCACTAATAGACATTCCAGATGCTTCTCTGGGTCTTTTTCTCTCTCTCCTTTGCTTTTTATCTAGGGCATCAAAGTTCATTTGCTGCCTGATTTGTCCTAGTGCTGGCTACTCAGCCAGGCATTGGTGTAGCAGATCCAAGGCAAAAGTCACAGAATCACAGAATGTTAGGGGTTGGAAGGCACCTTGAAAGATCATCTAGTCCAATCCCCCTGCCAGAGCAGGGTCACCTATACCAGACCACACAGGAATGCATCCAAGCAGGTTTTGAATATCTCCAAGAGGGAGACTCCACAACTCCCCTGGGCAGACTGTTTCGGTGTTCTGTCGCCCTCACAGGGAAAAAAAATCTTTCTCATGTTTAAATGAAACCTCCTATGCCTCAGCTTCCACCCATTGCCCCTTGTCCTGTCATTGGGCATTACCAAGCAGAGCCTGGCTCCATCCTCCTGATACTCAACCTGCACATACTTATAAACATTAATGAGGTCATCTCTCAGTCTCCTCCTCTCCAAACTCAAAAGCCCCAGATCACTCAGATTCTTCTCCTAAGGAAGATGTTCCATTCCCTTAATCATTTTCGTGGCTCTGTGATGGACTGTTTCAAGCAGTTCCCTGTTCTTATTGATCTGAGTGGCACAGAACTGGACACAGTATTCCAGATGTGGCCTCACCAGGGCAGAGTAGAGGGGGAAGAGAACCTCTCTTGACCTACTAGCCACACCCCAGAATGGCATTGGCCTTCTTGCCCACAAGAGTACATTGCTGGCTCATGGTCAACTTTCCATCCACTAGGACCCCCAGGTCCTTTTGCCCTTCACTACTCCCCAACAGGTCAGTCCCCAGCCTATACTGATCCTTGGGGCTGGTTTTACCCGGGGTGCAGTACTCTACCCTTGCCCTTGTTGAATTTCATTCAATTTCTCCCTGCCCAACTCTCCAGCCTGTCCAAGTCCCACTGAATGGCAGCACAACCCTTTGGTGTGTCAGCCACTCCACCCAGCACTTGCTGACAATGCACTCTGTGCCCTCATCCAGGTCATTGATGAATATATTGAACAGAACTGGTCCCAGTACTGACTCCTGAGGGACTCCACTAGAGGCCTCCAACTAGACTCTATTCCATTGACCACAACTCTCTGACTTCTTTCCTTCAGCCAGTTCCCAATCCACCTCACTGCCTGATCATCCGGACCACACTGCCTCAGTTTAGCCACAAGGATGCTGCAGGAGACAGTGTCAAATGCTTTACTGAAATCAAGATAAACCACATCCACTGCTCTGCCATCACCTGTCCACCTGGTTATGTCTTCATAAAAGGCTATCAGGTTGGTCAAACATGTGTTGCCCTTGATAAAACCATGTTGACTGCTGCTAATGACCCTCTTGTCCTTGATATGCCTAAGGACAGTACATTTCTGGGGGTGGAGGTGAGGCTGGCTGGTCTATAGTTGCCTGAGTCCTCCTTCTTAACCTTTTTGAAGACTGGAGTGACATTTGCCTTTCTCCAGTCCCCAGGCACCTCTCCTGTCCACCATGATTTACTGAAGATGGTGGAGAGTGGTCTGGCAATGATCTGTGCCAGCTGCCTCAGCACCCAGACATGCATGCTGTCAGGACCCATGGACTTATGGATGTCCAGATTACTTAACTGTTCTCTAACCCAGTCCTCATCAACCAAGGAAAACTCCTCCTTTGTCATGTCCTCCTCTGGGGCCTTAGGGATCTGGGGCTCATGAGGGCAATCTCTAGCAGTATAGATGGAGACAAAGACGGCATTCAGTAGAAGGTCTCATCAACTCCCTCATCCTGATCAGGTGGCTTGTAATGAACACCCACAACAGTGTCAGTCACACTGGCCTGAACCTCGATTTGCACCCACAAACTCTCAACTCTCCCCTCATCCAGCCCTGGACAGAACTCAAGACATTCTAGTTGCTCCCTCACGTAAAGAGCAACTCCACCACCTCACTTTGTTGGCCTGTCTTTCCTAAAAAGGACATAGCCACTCATGACCACATTCCAGTCATGTGAGCTGTCCCACCACATCTGCCACCAGATCATAACCCTTTGACCACCCCTGGATTTCTAACTCCTCCTGTTCATTTAACCCCATGTTGCATGTGTTGGTGTACAGGCACTGCAGGGAGAGAGCTGAGCATGCTCATTCTGCCCTGGCAGGGTGGGAGGCCTCATGGTCTGCATTAATGCTAGAACACTGCCCTACTGCTGCAAACCTGGCAACAGACCCATCCCCTTCAAGTCCAGTTTGATGCTCTATGAATGAGCCCTGCTAGTTCTTGTGCTAGAATCCTTTTTCCCCTGCAGGATAAGCCATTGCCATGTACTGCAACTGTCAGTCCTGGTGTCCTATAAAAGCAGCCATTATCAAAGAACCCAAAGCCCTGCCTGTAGCACCAGCTTCTGAGCCAGGTGTTTACAGACTGGATTCTTCTACTCCCTTCCATATCACGGCTGGGTACTGGAAGTAGGGAAGAGAAAATAACTTGTGCCTCAGACTCTTTCACCAACCACCACAAGGCTTTGAAATCTCTCTTCATACACCTCAGACTATGGGCTGCAGCTTCCTCCCCACCTGTCTGGAAGATCAGTAATGGATAGTAGCCTGGTGACTGTACCATGTCGGGGAGTTCTCTAGTGATATCCCTGATCTAGGCTCCAGGAAGACTGCAGACTTCCCTATGATGAGAGTCAACCCTGCATATTGGGCCCTCTGTTCCTGCCAGGAGTGAGTCTCCAACAACCAGAACTCTCCTCTGCTTCCTTGTGGAAGAGGTCACTGTGTGCACTCGACCCCTGCCGTGGTGAAGTCCCCAGATGAGGTTAGAGTCCACAGTGGTTGGTTTTAGTCTTTGCTTGCCAAGGAAGGAGCTTCGTAGTAATTCTTCATTCATTCTCAGTCCTTCACCTCACTGGCTCTGGCATCTGCAGTTAGCTGCTCTGAACTTCTGTTGCCATTGATCTGCAGTGTTATGTAGTTCCCATGTAGGCCATCAGTTTGGACAAGATCCTCTGCCTTAGAAAGACTTTTCTTCATAGGAAGCTTCTGAGGAGAGAGAGAGGATACCAAGAAACCAGCAGCTCAAAACTGGTTTTGCTGGAGGTTCCTGTAGTGACTTCTCTCATCCTTGGCATTGTCTTTCCAGGAGGGAGATCCCACTTGCTTAGCTCTGTCTCCCCAAGGTTGTGCAGCGCCAGCTGGTTGAGAGAGAAACAAATCATTTCACTTCTTATCTTGGGTTGTGGTGTGCATCCCAAATTGGGTACTACAAGGAAAAGAAATTGGATACATTCTCCCTGTCCCATCAGGCATTCATCTAGTTTTCTCAGCTAGCCTTAGTGTTAATAATGCTTCTGAATATTTCCAGGCAATAACATATCTCTCTTTCCTCACTTCACTAAATTACACACATATTTCATTCTTTTAACCTACTCTTGTAAGTCAGCCACTCAGAATCTAAACATTTCACCTCCCTTATGATGTATCTCTGAACTCCCTGTGATGTATCTCTTGTTTTCTGACAGGCAGGCACTTGGCAGGAGTACTTCCAGGTCCCTGTCCTTCATACAGTGTCCCAGAGGCTGATGTGCCAAGAATGAAGAGTTCCAGGGAATCATGTAGGAGGGAGGTTACGTAGGAAAGTCTCTTTTCCTGTCTGTTCCCCTGACCTCCTGCTGCTGCTTCACACAAGGGCATAACTGGATGGGAATGCAGCCTTCCAAGCACAGACACTCTATGGACATATAAGCACGGGTTGTGGATTGCCTCTCTGCTCTCAGGTGTAACACATCTGTGTGTGGAAGACCAGAGATAGTGATGAGCATCAGCGTGGCTAGAGTTGTGATGGATTTTTTTTTTTGTTTGTCAGCTGAATTAATTAAAACAAAAAAAAAAAAGGAGAAAAAGTATTTCATGTCAACCCTGAGTGAATGTTGAAAAAATGTTATTTTCACTGAAACAAGAAGCCAGCTGAGAGGATTACTGAAAAGGCGCTACAGGAAGACAAGCCAAGATAGTTTTATTTGTGGATGGAGGGCAGAGGGGTGTCACACTGTTTTCAAAGTGAGAACTGAAAATACTTTGAAATCCACTGGCTTTGGTTTGATAGCAGACAAAACCTTTTGGGAGTTGCTTCTTTTTTAATTTTTCTTCTTTTTTTTTTTTTAAAGAATTTGATGCTGATTCACAGACTCTTTGTGTCCCTCTGAAAATATGGGGCTGGGATGGTACAGACAGCATGGCACAGGCAGTGCTTCCTAGCTCCAGCAAAGAACAGTTTGCCCACTCCCAGGCCACTTCCAGGACAAGAGGCAGTTGAGAACACAGATAGTATTTTTGCAGGTGTTGGCCAGAGCCTGCACAAGAAAAGGGCTGCAAGCTGCATAACATACATCTGGTGTTAGTGATGAATGTGGAGAGGCAAACATATGTCCTGGGTTCCTCAGTTCAAGTGGAATGTAGAACAGTGGCTCCAGTGAAAGAACAGCAATCACAACTGGTAGCACTGGAGGTTCATACTAAACATTAGGAAGAGTTGACTTCCTCAGGAGATGTCAACACTTGGCCAGGCAAAGCCTCATGTAGAGCAGAAGGCAGTTTCAAGCAGGAGGTTGGGTGGGATGCCTCTAGAAATCCCTTGCAGCTGGGATTTCTGCCACTCTCTTCTTATGCTACCCAAGCCATGACACAGATGGTTGCTTCTTTGCCCTGTCTTTCCCTCTCTCTTCATCTGGGTCCGTGTGCTCCTTTGGACAGCCAGGTGGATGAAATGTTGCCAGTGGCACTTGCCCATCGATCCAGGAGAAAGCTGGCTGTCTCCGGGGGTTACTGCTGAGATTCTGCAGGCTGTCCCTGGACTGACTGAGGCATACAGCTGCAGCTCAAGGCTGAGCCCCAGAGCTATGCCAAGAGCACGCCAGTGAAGTTTCTGTCTTACAGGCTCCTTGAACCTCCTGGTTCGTGTGCGGAACAAGCGAGCCATTGACACCCAGGTTTGGTCACTCAGTGGGAACCGCGGCAACATGTGGCAGCAAGCACACGTGCCCATCAACCCCCCTGGGCCCTTCCAGGTGAGTCAGGTACACAGGCAAGGAGCCACCTCCCTCCTGTCCATGTGCCATGAGCTGTAGGACACTTCCAAAGAGACACCTGCCTTTGCAGCACAGAGGCTGAGAAGGCACAGGGAGGGCACTGGGAGCTCTTCAGCCTTGGAGTCACTGGGGCAAGTCAAGAGTTTGGTGGATCATCGAAAGTCAAATACACTTCTCTCTGAAACCAACCGGCATTGTTATATGTAAGCATCAGTTTGGCACTACAGATGTTCTGATTACTGCTGGTTTGGAAACTGTTTTTCAAAGGACTGCTTCCTTTCATCATCTGAGGGAAGGCTGGCCTGTTGACATAAAGTGACTCTGGGCCATAGAGGTTTCTTCTAGCTGCAGGAGCCTACTTCCACTGTCCCCTTGGTTTAGGACTGTAGAACATCTTGTGAGTGTGAGGTGGGCACTCTGTATCTGCTGATGGAGTCAATTCTGCATACCCAGGAGGTGCTTTGTGCCTGGGTGTTTTATTGGTGACTTTTTAGCCCAACATGCTACTTTGCTGTTGTAGGATTGTTTCTGAGAGCTGGGTCTGTGCATGATGCGAAGTTGTGGCACTGTGGCCAAACACCCAACATGTTTTTGAGTACTTAATAAATAAGAATTTAGTTACTTTTGAATGAACTGTTCAGTATTGGGTGGTTTGTTAGTGTAGGACACTTAATAAAGCAGAGCTCTACACGTTCCTTTATTACTCTACCGTCAGCACACAGGGACTGGTGCCATAAGCAGTGGAGTCCAGCTCTTCAGATCCTACAAGTACTGGAGAAACAGGAAGGAATCATTCATTTGGGGTACTGATAGATCGAGTCTGTGTCCTGATCACCTCTGCAGAACCCCACAGTATGGCAAAGGTCCTCCACAACTGCAGCCTCATGCTGGGCTCTGTCTGTGCTCTGCTTGCAGATCATCTTTGAAGGTGTCCGGGGCACAAGCTACGAGGGGGACATTGCCATTGATGACGTCACTCTGAAAAAGGGGGACTGTCCAAGGAAGCCAGTTGGACCGAATAAGGGTGAGAGTGTGTGTACCTCAGAGGAAAATGAGTCAGTGGGAGTGCATCCATGAATGCATGTGCTGAGGATGCTCAGCACAGAGCACATGGGTGTGTTGGTGGGACTCAACAGGAAGGTAACTCCATCAGCAGAAGTCAACAAAGGAGCTATCAGTTTCCTGAACTTGTTCTTTATAGTCATGAGTTAGGAAGAGCTCAGAGGATCAACCAGACCTTGTAAGGACTGTGCTGCCAGAGAGCAGCGTGCTGAAGTCTGCACCAGTATGTTGTGTTGGGGTTTCATCCCTAAGCAGCTATAGTCTTCTGCAGTATCTCATACCCTGAAAATCCTGGGTATGGAAGCTTTGGAAAGAGAAAGGCCTTCTGCATGCTTTAATGGCCTCTGTAGCATTGAATCAGTCCTTCCCCAGGGTAAAAATCTGCCTTTTGGGGTGTGCAGACTGGGAGGGCTGGACTTCCTCCCATTGCCTTGTAAACCGACAGGCACAGTCAGAGGACAGTGCAGGATAAGAGCAAATTAGCCAAGCTGTTCATCAAATCCTGACTGATCCTGACTGAGTGTTTAAGCTAAATCAAACCAAACCCTTTCTGGTCCATCCACATCATCCTTGTGCGAGCACTGCAGAAATGGACACAATTCCACTTTCACTGAGGTGCACCACAGGCTGAAGCGCAGCACGGTGTATAAGCAGTACATAAGCAATAGTCTTGGGTGGGAATCAGTGGTGTTCCTTGTGCCTTAGCCCTGACTGTATCCTCAATACCATGCCCTAGGTGGGCAGGAAGAGCAGACATTCAGAGTATGCAAACCAGAGACAAGCAGGCACTTGTGAGCAAGGTTCAATTTGTCTTAGACAGAAAGAAGGCTTGTTAAGGAAGAGTCATTTTCATCAATTTTCTGAACCCCAAAGGTGAATCAGAAAACGAAACATCAAAAAAAGTCATAAGACCCGACAAATTTCAAAGTTACAGGTACAGTTAAGGTCTGTTTCGATCTATGACAAAACACAAGCAGAGCCTTTTGTTTGACTCAAGTTTAATCTTCTTGGGAAAAATAGTTGGATTAGAAAAGTAACTAATACTCAACTTTTTCTCCTGGATTGGAAAAGAAATAATTTTGGGAAGCCTTAGGAATGTCCAGGGGAAGATTTTCCAACAGGTCTGGGAGGAGATTTGAGGTGAGAGGAGAGGCTAAGACAACGACGTGTGCTGATTTGTTTGCTGAAGTCTGGATCTGTCCCATCCCTAATTCTTGTCTCTCTTCTCGGCCAGCAGCAGTTGCTCTTCCAGGAAGCGGTGTCCCAGCCCTGCACAGCCCTTGTCTTTGTGGTCCATTGACTTTCTTCCTTTACATGCTGCTCAGATGATGGCAAGTGAGCGTTCCTGTCTTCAGACTGAGATACTCCTGCTCCTTTCCTCCTCAGCCACCTCTGCTCCTTTTCCTCCCTCCTCACTGGCACACCAAAGTGTCCATATGTTACCAAAGACTGACAGGCATGACCATGCAAAAGGATCTGGTTCAGAACCAGAGCACTCCTTGAGAAAGTCATAATGTCTAGAACAAAACTAAGAAATAGATACAAATATTTTTTAAAAGCAAGCGCACGAGAGAGAAAGCGAGAGAGCGAGCAAAGAAGGAAAGAAACAGAAACACACAGAAGAGAAGGATTGAAAGTGAAAAAGTAAGAACGAAGAAATGTGAAGAATGAAGGAGGAGAAAAACACCCCCCTGTTTCCTTGAGAATGTCAGACAGGACTTCCTCAGGGAAGTGGGAACTTGTTTTAAACAAACAAACAAACAAAAATATATTAAAGCACAAATTTCTACCAGAACAGTTACCTTCTTTACTGCAGAGCCCACAGCTTAGTGGATGATACTCTGCAGTACTCCCCTTGTCTCCCCGTGCTTTCCTGCTGGCTGGGGCTGCCCCACTCCGGCTCCAGCTCCCTGCAGTAACACCATGCTCGAATGTGAGGCAGCAGCCACTCCACATCCTGGTGGCTGGAACGTCTTGCCTTGCACCGCATGTGCTTCGGTGTCTCTATCCATCTGCATCTTCCAGGCTTTCATGTATTTAATTGCCCCCTGTGTGGTTTGCTTTGGCTTTTTCCCACTGCTCTGTGCTTCTCATCCACCAGCCTGAAGAAAGTGGAGCAGGAACGGACCCATCACATGGACGTCAGCAAGCAGTGGAGAAGCCCTGGCTGGAGTCAGCCGCAGCATTGGCCTCTGAGCATCTCTTTCTCTCTCTCAGCACTCTTGCTGAGTGGAGAAGCTATGAGAGGAGGTCTGAGCTGGAGACAGATGTCTCTGTGGGGCTGAGGGATGGGGCAGGGTGGAATGGGATGGGAAGGGGAAGCAGTTGTATGCTGGCTTCCCTCTGTGAATACTGGGATGACAGACACCGAAGCCCAGGATTGCTTCTCTGCCTCTCTTTTCTTATCTGTTTATTTTGGTCTTTTATTCCAATGGTTACTTTTCCCCACTCCAAGCTTTTTAGATTATGGGAAGAGTCAGGCATTTAAAACTTCTTAAGCCAGATAACAGGTCCCATGCCCAGGACTCAGCCCCTGGGCCAGCAGTTCAGGCTGCTCCCCCTCACCTTCTGCCTTGTAGCACACACAGTGCGTTAGCTGAGCGGGCAAAGTGTGGCAGCAGCATCTCTGCTCAGGGACAAGGTGGCTGAATTTTGTCAGTAGATGCAGTCTCATGGACACTGAGCTTCCACTGCCAAAGCAGTGGCCAGAGGATCTGAAAGGTGGAACAGGCAGGAAAGTACTCCAAGAAGGATGGAAGCAGGAAGCTTGACTCAAAAGAGAAGCTTGTGCTGAACTGTCACTCCATTTGCCACTGAGGAACAGGGTAATAGGGATGGAGGAAATTCATCTTCTTCCTGTTGTTGTCAGGAAAGTGTATGAAGTTGGAGTCTCTTTGCTGCAGACCTGTAGCAGATCAGGCCTGACCTCCTCAGGGTGAAGGCACATTCTGCTCCAGATGAACCCCTAGGGGAAGGGTCTGCCCTGCACCAGTGAAGCGTGAATTGTGATAGCCTGGTTGGAACTGGAAGCAGCTCTGGGTAAGACTTACCTCCCTGCACAGGTCAGAGTTTAGCCCCACAGAACTGTGAACAGGTTTACTAGCCCACACTCTGGCAGCTCAGTTAAGTGAGACTCTTCCCCTAAAAGACACCCCATCCAAACTCCGTGTCTGGGGGGCCACAGATGTACCATGGGCTCTCACCTGAGCCCCTAGTACCCATGGCATACCCATTTCTGATGAATAGATCAGCTTCTCTGAGACAACAGCAGTTGCCTCAAATCACCTGAATGTATTAGCTGCCTCCTGCAGTGCTCAGCTTCCAGCAACAGCTGGTGCCTCATTTCCTCCACTGGTGCAGGAGGAAATCTCCTATTTTACTTCCAAGACAACCAGTTTGAATCTGTAAACCCATCACTCTCTAGCTTCTGGAAGGGCATTCATCTGCACTAATGCTCCCCAGACACCATTGGAGAGAGAAAGGACATCAGTTCTGAGGGGCAAGGGGACTTCCTTCACAGAAGGTCTCAAAAGACAGTGAGAGGAGATGACGCCCTGGGTCTCACATGGATCTGTTGCTTTTCTCCACCTCCAAGAGTAAAGACTCTGTCTTTTCTGACTCAACTTATCCCCTCCAGAGTCCAGACCTTGATACACTGCATCTCTGACTAGGAGACCTGTGGCTGTTAGCCAGGGCCAGGAAGTGTGGGATGCTGTGGGAGCCAACAGCATTTCTTTTTTTTTTTTTTTTCCCTGTGTGGTGCAGTTTTCACAGGCAATCAGTGTCTCCTTTTTCTTATTAAATGAATTCATTCAGTCCTGTGCTATTCTTTTCCTCCGTGCTTGTTGGAGACCAGGAGTCATCACCTAACTGATTAGAGTCCACTTTCACTTCTAGGAGAGAGGTGGTGCTCTCCAGGGGCCCTTGGGTGCTTCATGATAGCTGATTCCAGGGGGCTTCTGCTGGGCAGAAAGTGGAAACAGGAGCATTCTTCTGTCAGTGGGAGGTAACTCAGGGCAACCTTTCACCTTCTAGGCTCTGAGGCAGAGACCCTTGTGACCTTGCTTCCACTGGCTGCTTAGCCAAGGTTGCACGTGCATGTTTTTCCTGATGTTTTGTGGGCAACACAGGTTCTGTTGGTACGTCAAGATGCAGCCTCAAGGTTCAGGATCATGAAAGCCTCTCTCTGAGGGAAATGTCAGCATAGGGGACCATAGTTTTAGAAAGAGACACCTGCAGGGAGGGTGTAAATGCCTCACTAAGCTGATCCATGGCTTAAGAGGCAAGAAACTCATTGGTAGCAGTGGGTCCAGGGCAATGCAAGCAGATTGCCCTAGTCAGAGAAACCTTCCCCTGCTGCCAGATGTGGGTCTGTCAGACTCGGTAGAAGTCTCAGGGAGCCTCTTCCTGCTTAAACCTTCTTTATCTCTCTCTAGAAAGCAGCTGGTGGTGAGTTTTTGGGGAAAGTCATTAACCCAAGTGCCTCAGCTGGTCAGAAGTAGCAAGGAGGAAAGGAAGGACCTAGCTTCCCTGGCAGATGTGCTGAGAGAAGAGTGTAGCAGAGGAAAAAGGGACTTCAGCAGCAAGGATGAGAAGCTGTACAATGAGTGGCTAGGGTGGAAGGTAGTGTCCATCCTCTCTGAGGGCAGTGGTATGTGCAGTTTAGTACCCCATGCTTGAGGGAACAATTCTGCTTGCAGTGGTAATGCATCCCAGGTGAGATACAAAGCCATGCTCCTTACCCCTTACAATCAAAGATCCCCTCACACTGGCTAAATCACAATCCTTAATTACAGACTGCCTTCTTAAATATCTGTTGCAGTTCCAACATTATGTTTCTCTTCATGTTGTTTTATATTGTTCTGTGCCTATCGAGTAGCTGCTATATTCCACTGCAGAAGTGGCTGCATTTCAGTGACGGTGGAGATTATTCCTGTACATAGTATGAAAGTCCCTGCAGAAGAAAAGTGCAATATAAATTTAAGAGACTGTTTTTATTTACAAGGAGACCTCTGCTTGGTAGTTGTAGAAATACATTAGGAAGAATGCTGTGTGGGTGTTAGCCGATATATACTGGATTTCTTTTCTTTTATTTTCGGGGTATAAACCAGAAAATATGCGAGTGTGCAGGCTCCTGGGTATAAGTTGTAGATATTAGAAGTAGTGAATGCTACTGTGTACTTACAAGTGGGGCTTACAAAGAAACTTTCATTTGAAACCTCTTTTTGTAGTTGTTCATTGTATTCTAAAAAGTACACTTTTTAATGATAATTTTCCACAGTTCAGTGCAAGTCCCAGTAGCAGGTCATCAACAGGACTTTCATCCACAGATCAATTCCTACCACATGCTCTGAAAGCAACTCCTGGTTGGTAATAATACACTGTTTACCTTCCACATAGATCAGCCACTGGAAAGCAACAGAGCTAATACAATTTTCCTTTGATGTGGAGTTAAGTAATTTGGCATGTCTGAGTGCAACTCTTCCCAGACATGTGGGAGTGGGGAAAAAAGAAAAAAATCATCTATATGAAGAACTTTGCATAGTGAGCATACGGCTCTGAAACTGCTGACGTGGGATGTGTGCAGAGCTGCCCTAGCAGAGCTGCCTGGTCTGCTGCCTGAAGAGCAGCTGGAGGCCTGTGGCTAGTGGTGTTCCCCAGGGGTCAGTACTGGATCCAGGCTTGTTCACCATGTTCATCAGCAACCTGGATGAAGGGACAGAGTGTGGCCTCAGCAAGTTTGCTGATGATACAGTACTGGGCGGAGTGGCTGTGCTGCCATTCAGTGAGACCTGGGCAGGCTGAAGAGCTAGGCAGAGCTGAACCTTGTGAAGTTCAGTGAGGGGAAGTGTAGAGTTCTGCACCTGGGAAGGAACAACTCCATCAGTACAGGTTAGGGGTTGATCTGCTGGAAAGCAGCTCTGTGGAGAAGGACCTTGGAGTGGTGGTGGACAGTAAGTTCACCGTGAGCCAGCAATGTGCCCTTGTGGCCAAGAAAGCAAACGGTATTACAGGATGCACTGAGAAGAGAGTGGCCTCTATACTCTTCCCTGATGAGGCTGCCCATGAAGTATTGTGTCCAGTTCTCAGCTCCCCAGTTCAATAATGACAGGGAAATACTGCAGAGAGCCCAATGGAGGGCCATGAGAATGATCAGGGGATAGGAGCATCTCGCTTATGAGGAGAGGCTGAGAGACCCAGGGCTCTTTAGCCTGAAAAATAGAAGATTGAGAGGAGATCTTATAAATGCATACAAATATCTGAAAGGTAGAGGTCACGAGGATGGGTCCTTCAAGTAGTAGCCAGGCTGGCAACACGTACAAACTAGAACACAAGAGATTTCACTTTAGGAAAAGCTTCTTTGAGGGTGACAGCACTGGAACAGGCTGTGCAGAGAGGTTGTGCAATCTCCTTCCCCAAAAAAACACCTGAACACACACTGCTGTGCAACCTGATCTCAGTATACCTGCGTTAGCAGGGGGGCTGGGCTAGATGATCTCCAGAGGTCACTTCCAACACCTACCTTTTCATTCTTCTGTGAAATAGTTGGCAAACAGGGGAAAAGCTGGGGAAGATTCAGGTGCTTAGACTGGTAGATTTCTTGTAAAACTAATTAATGGATGTCTGAATGAAAGTAGTAAACACAATACAAATTGTATTGTATTCTCTATTGCTATTCAAAGTACAGAAACTTAATTTCTTTCTATACAAAATCCTATGGGAGCACTACTCCAGAAGGATGTAAAAATACTTTAGTAGCAAAGGGAGAGCTGGCTCTGAATTCCTTCTCCTCAGATGATCCTTATCACTGTGTGCCAGGAATAGCATCCTGCTTTTGGGCTGATGCCCTATGCTTCTCAGCCTGGGAGGGACAGTCCCTGGGAGCAGCACTGACGAAAGAAGCATCACTAGTGTCCTGAATCGTGTATGCAAGGTGCTGGCAGGAACAAACTGCTCCCTCCCAGCTCTCAGGAAGGCTGAGGTAGGGAGTTTTACCTATGGGAATATTTATTGGGTCCTTTGGGCTGCCCTGAGGCACCCCAACCTGCCTCAGGCAATGAAAAAAGACTCAAGATATTTTCCCTCCCAGATGTTGTAAATGTGCCCCCTTGCCACATTTGGAGTGTCAAACTTTTGTCTTAAAGCAGAGTTCAGGGAGCTGCTGCTTTTGGGTGTGGCTGTTTCAGCCCCTTAGTCTGTCAGAGACATGCAGGTACCCATCTTTCCCTGAAAACACTGCAGCATCCATCCCTTTGCCTCCTAGGTGCCTTTTGAAAGCCTAACAGCATGGAGGGACACATCACTGTGAGCTCTGTGCTTTAACCTGGGTGTGGTGGGACACGGCACCACAGCACCAAGTAGTACTCACCTCTTGCACCTAGGGAGCAGGTGTCTGCTCTTTCGTGAGGACAGGAAGTTGTGTTGTGAACATCTCATCCACAAAAGAGAGGTCTCATCATACTGCTGGCTTTGGCAAAAGCCAGTTTTGGTCCCTAGCTCTTTCTTCATTAAGCTAGCCTAGTACCTTGTCTTTTCCAGGGTGCCATCAGTGTGGGTGCACCCCTGCTTATAGAGGCAACAAGTATACAGCATCAGGATGCTGTGCAGGCTGCAGGAGAATCCAGGTGCGGCCTCCATTTGTATTTGCTTCTGTCCCACTGGTAACTGTTCCATCAGGTAAACAAGTGCTGGAGGGCTCTGGAAATTATATTTTATCAGGACCCAGGTAAAACTCCATTGTAATAACTGACAGATGGTAGTTTCCAGCAGAGATAGCTCTGGTATACTCAGCATCCCAAACAATAGCTGTGGTATGTGTCTTTCAATACTCCCTTTGAGATTAAGACACATGCCAGTTCAGCTCATCATCTGCCACCAACTAGCCCATCACAGGAGGATTCTGGGGTCTTCTGATAGCTACTTACAGTTTGGTATGGCCACATCAAACTAGAACAGGCCACTTGTGCCCTGCAGATGTTAAATATTCTAAGGAGTACTGCGAGATAGCCTGGGGCTATATTTGCTCAACTTGCATTTCCAGAGAGGGAATGGTTGCAGCTTGCAGGGAGCTGTAGTCTCCAGGATATCTCTTACCTGTGGAAAAGCAGTGTCCTTCCACTCCAGCCCTGGTACAGCCTGAGGGGCTGGAGTGGCCTTTTGGGTTGCGAAGCAGAAAGAGAGGATCACTTCAGGGCATGCATTGTCTCCATCAGGGATTTAGCATGGGTCACATCCTGGCTTTGTCAGAAGCAAAAGAGGGCTCAAAACAGCCCTATCTGTGGCTGAGAGGACAAAACAGAGGTTGTCCCTGTTCTTGAGAGAGACAAACTCCACACTTCATTGCCCTTTATTTCACTGGTGGCAGGCATTGGCCTGTGACCTGCAGATGCTCAGATGCTAGGCAACAAAGGCTAAGGAAAAGCCCTTAGACCAAGTTTCCCAGCCAGACTTGTACTAGCAAAATGTGCCAGTCCAGCTCCAGATCCTCTGCACATCTGTGTATAAATAACCTGAGCAACCTGCTGTGCCCACATGGGTGATCTCCCAGGGAAGCTGCAAAGGGAGGTATCAGTTGGGTCCCAGCACATGAGCACTGGCTTTCCCTCTGCTGCATTTCAACGTGAGGGTTTTCCAGCACGGGGCAAAAAACAAGGGAAGGGAATAGGGAGAGATGACATCTTTGGTGGCAGCTTTGCAAAGATTGAACTGGGTGAACAGGTTTTTGTGGACAGATGTGAAGATCTGTTGTAAATTCAGGTTTTTGGATGGATTCTGTATGGCCTATAAACCACTTGCTCCTGTGGAGGGAGTGTGTTTCCATTAACTGTTGTCCTAAAGGGGCTATGAATGCTTGGCTTACAGTGCAGTTTTTTTTATCCCCCCGGGTGGTCTAAGCTCAGCATAGTCCAGGGGCAGCTAGACAGCCCTCACAAATTGCTAGTACCCCAGCAGAGCTGGCACCCACAGCTTATAATATTGGATGTACTTTGTGCTGTAGTGGTCAGGTGCTTGCTTGAAGCACTGAGCCAAGTGACAGGCTGCTCTATTGCCCTGCATATACCTATGTTCTCTCTACCAGTCAAGTCTGTAGGAAGATAGAAGACTCGCTGCTGCTGCTAACCAACAGAGGTCTGCTTTGGCTGCAGGAGCTGAGCTCTGGCCCTGCCATTTAAGCAGCAGAGTGGCTGTCAGTTGTGTAAAACCCAGCTGTTATAATGGAGAGTTGCTTAGCTGTGGTGTACCTCAGATATTCAGCAGAGGCAGGCCCTGGGTAGGAGCTAGGACATGCTAGATGTCAGCCATCCTACTCGGCCACTGTGACTGACTCCTTTGTTCACAGCGTTACAGCTGCTTAGGGCACAGACTGAGCCCAAACCATCTGAGAGAAAGTTCAGCCCTGGTTTGCTTTCTGCAATACAGCCTCTGCAGGCAGGTACCAACTGGTTTTCTTTTGGTGATTGTTATTTATATTGTGACACTGAGGGGAAACTGTTTCCAGGTGTTGCTTTCACTGTGTAGGACCAGCACTGGTAAGATACTCAACTTAGCAGCTTGTAAAGGGATCAGAGCTGGAAACTGAGGTGCAGAGGTGTTGCAGCTGGTAGAAATGCAGCAGGGAGGGGACAGGACTTGAAAGCCTCTTTTGGAGACAGCAGCATCTCTGTCCAGTCCCCATCTCTCCCTTCTCTCACTGTGCCTTGTTCTCGAGAAGCAGCTATGGATATCAATAAACAGCAACAGCCAGGAGAGGCCATAGCAGCATGGTCATCTCAGACAGCATCTAAATTGTGGTGACAGGAGAAAAATCAGTTTCATTTTGTCCTTGAAATGCCACAAACATTGACTGAGGAGACTATTTAGGTCTTTTGTGTAGGTGGCAGCGTGTGCTGCACAGAGAGTTAGCAATGAGGAATTTGGGAGCACCAGAGGTTTCCCTGGGAAAATTCAGATAGCAGTAGGGGTAGCTACTTACAGACTGGGAGCAAAGGAGTTTTCCTGCACGTGTATTTGGCTGTTTCCTGGAAGCCCTGGTGTATATATCACCCTTGGATGAGAAGACTCTCAGAGTTTGTCTTCCTCTCATCAGACCTTGATGTTTGTCTTCTACTGCCTATCCTCAGCTTTCCAGTGCATTGATCTAACTGGTGGCATAAATGCCAGGTAAAGTGGCTTAGTGTCAGTGCTCTCAAATAGACGACCTTGACCTGTTTCCCCAGTTCTTGAGATTTTCTAGGTTTACCATCTCACCCCCGAGGGCTCCACAGCATGTGCTCGTCTCTCAGGCCATTCCCCGAAAGCTGTGGATGCTATAGGTATGGCTTTTCTTTGTGGTTTTGGTCACAACCTTTGCCTAATGGAATGGAGACAATCTCTAAACCCTAGATGGGATGGAAAACGTGGTGTCAGCATGGTTTTGCTTTGGGTCTTTTCTGCCAGTCAGAACCATCCTGCCTGCATTACAGTCCACACAGTGAAGGAAAGGGGCTGCCACCCAATGTGTGACTGGCTCATGAGGAAACAACTGTGGCACCTCCTGTGTTTGGCCAGAAGTGAACATCAAGCAGTGTTTCCTACACTTCTCACTCCACTCCCCTACTCCATACTAATCTTCACTAAGTGTTTCATTTCCATCCTGGAGAGATCAGTAGCAGACTTAGTCCTTGGATCCCATAGAAGGGGATCACACTACAATCCCATCCTCAACTTGCAAGGGACAGGGAGAACCAGCTCAGGCCCAACAGTGAACCACTTCAGTGGGATCCAGTGCCAGTGGGACTACATCACTCTCATGCTTCCAGGTCAGCAAGGCCAGTAGAAAGTATATGTTGACCTGACAGAAGCATTTCTAAGTACCCTCAAAAATGAGCTACACAGAGACTCAGTGTCTTTGGGGATACTGTGGAGGATGGGGGAAGGTCTTTTGGTGTCTCTTGTTTCTTTTCCCGTCGGTATCCTGGGTGGGGACCCTGGAAGAGAGCCCCACTCTTCACCCACCTCCCTCATTGTCACTATAGCTTGTCCCATGTGTGCTCCACATCTCATAGGGTGCCCTCACCATCATCAAGGGGAGCCGGGACCCTCTCACCAAGATACCAAGCTGTCTGCAACGTTAAAAGCACAAAACACGAAGGGACTGAACTGAACCTTTCAAACAGGGTGAGATATTTTATNACCTATAGACTCTCAACGTGGATTGTTTCATGCAAATAAAGCTGCAGTACTCGAGTGGGTGTAGCCTGCGTGTCCCTCTGTGCTGGGCTGTGATGGAAAGATGCAGCCTCCAATCTCTGCTCACAGTGGCTGGGGCTTAAATTGGTGCCTAGCACTGAGGTACCTGCCAGTGCTTGAATGTCCCAAATGTCAGATTAGGTCCCTGGGGAAGACTTAATACTTTTTCTTAAACCTTACCATGGCAGATGGGCATAGGACATGTTACAGTCACAACGGGACACTCAGTGCTGTGGGAGCCTTGTAATGGGAGCGTGGGGTGGGCAGTGCAGAGCCCTTCCTTACCCAGCACTGCTGCCACCTTTCCCAAAGCTCTCCTCCCACCCCAGGCCTGTAGTTACTGAGACTGCTGGCTCCTGATTCTGCCGAACAAATCCATCTCTGCCCCTTGCTCTCAGCTTCTCCTGCAAAGAAAGGAGATGGGGCAGCAGCTCTAAAATTGGTAGGTGTGAAACAGGCTGGCAGCCATGGGATGTCAGTGTGGCACCAGGTCCCTTTGTCTTGGAGACACCAATCAGAGTTTCCAGTATGGGTCCAGCTATTTCATCAGGGAATGGGCGTTGCTCTTGAGTGAAAGTCTTTGTGCCAAGAGAGCTGCAGGGTTACTTAGGTAGGGGCTAAGGGGGAAATTGCTTTATCTTAGCACTGTCATTAGAGCAACACTTAAAAGAACTGGATGTAAGAGCCAAACACAGTTTTGTTTTGCACACCACAAGCTACAACTGTTGGCCGAAGCATCAGATGGTAGAACATTAAAACAGCACCCAGGTACCTGGTCTGGCTGTGGGCCAGTGGGTCACATAAACTAGAGCCATATCTTTTCCTTCTGCTGGTGTTAATGATGCTGGATCAGTGGGATCTTGGGGTGCCTGAAGAAGGTTTGGAACAGGACTCCAAGCAATGAAGAAAGGTCTTCCCAGTGTTTCCACCTCCTATGGTTTCCTCACAGTGAGCAGTTGTCAAACCCACTGGCAAAGCGGTTGGATGGTTGTTTCAGGGGAAAATAATTATGCTTAGTCAATGCTTCCTTTATTCTCTCTCATAATGAAAAATAACTGTTCCAGATGGGAGTCTGGACGGAGCTGGATACTGGAATTACCATGGGGCTTCAGATCTTCAAGATGGAAAGTGCTATTAAACAACTATATATACATGTGCGTGTGCAACTTACACATATATATTACATGCATGCACGTGAATGCTTGCACATAGCATTCATCTCTGTCACTTATGCACAAATTCAGCTCACTCTTATCATGCACATGCTCAGAGTCCAACTCTGCCGTGCCTTCTCCTCAGGACTTCCCTCCTTTAGTACACACACCATAACAGCTCTAGGGGTGGGCAGAAAAGCAGCCTGTGGTTTGCAGGAACCTGGTTTGTTTCTTACACAGGCTTGGATGAGGTAAATGAGGTAATGGGGGCAGACAGAGAAGGAACCGCTCCAGCCACTGATCCTTTGTCCGGTCACTCTGTATTTTTGTCATGAATTGATAATTCCACCTGTTTTAAATGTCCAAAGACTAGGATCTGCTTTGCAGAAACAGATCTTTCAATGTACTGCCAGCTATAAAGTGACACAGGGGCTCTCGCTCTCTGAAACAGGGCACCACTGTTGAGAATGGCCTCTGATAATCCAGGTTTTAGTTTGTGTCTATGCCTTACACCTCTTCTGCAGTCATTCTCACAACCTACACACTAATATATTTATGGATTTTATGTTGCAATTCTTCCCTGAGGGAGAAGAGGGTGTGCTGGCAGATCAAAAACTAGACTGAGGTCCAAGCTGTTCCTGCAAGGTGCTCTGTACTATCGGTCGATTGTACAGCTGCTATGGCTCAGCCCCTCCTGCATGCACTGCAGACAGCAATATCACCTCCAAAGGCAGAAGCAATGCTAATTTTGTTAAAGCTCGATCACTGGGAATGCCCACCAAAAAGGCCCCAAGGGATGGAGCTGGTTTTATCTTTGGCTCGGTGATTTGATGCTGTGCAATAAATAAAGGCTGGAGCCAGACAGTGAGTGATGAAGATCGAAAAGAGTATTGACTGCATGCTCAAGTGAGTACAGCCCTTCACTTGAAACCTGCAGTAACACCAGTTGTATGGTCATTAAGAACAGGACCATAGTGCAGAAACAGGGATGCTTCACTGCACCTCTGCGGGCTCCAGGCTGGCTGAGCACCAAGGCACTGGCTTTGGCACTGAGGAGGGTGGAAAGCAGGAACCAGGTTTGAGTGACCAGTTCTGCTTGGCACAAAACAGGATAGGAACCCCCTGTACAGTTCCTTACCAGATGTTAGGAAGAAATTCTTCACCACAAAGGTGTTGAGGCCATGGAATGGGCTGCCCAGGGAGGTGGTGGAAGCCCCATTCCTTGGAGGTGTTTAAGGCTAGACTGGATGAGGCTCTAGACACCCTGATCTAGTGTGAGATGTCCCTGCCCATGGCAGGGGTGTTGGACCTTGTGGTCCCTTCCACGCCTGACTGATTCTCTGATTCTACATCTGTGGGTAGTTGTGATGGTCAGGGATGGAAGGAAGGGATGCAGCTCTCATCTGTGCAAGGCTGTGCCTCAGCAAAGGCAGGTGCAGACTGCCAGTAGGTGTGTGAAAGCAGGGAAAGCAAAGCTGCATGGGCTTGGGGGCACAGGGTGTGCTGCACGCACACGCGGGTCTGTCTGCACATGTGAGGGCTGTGTGAGTAGCAGATGATTTTAGCATATCCTTTGGATCCCTTGGCATAGAATCACAGGATGGCATGAGATGGAAGAGACCTCAAAGATCCATCTAGTTCCAACCCTCCTGCATGGGCAGGGCCACCTCCCACTAAAGCATTTTTCTTTCCCCTCAGTCTCCCAAGCAGTTGTATCTGGCAAGGACTCTTGTGGCAGTTTCCCAGAAAGGAAGAGAATACTTATTACGAGGCAAAACTGCAGAAAATGCAACAATCTGGATTTTAAACATTCTGACCCTGTTATTTTAACAAGCCCAGAGGAAAAAAACAATATAAATGATTCTGACCAGAGAGGAAGATTTATGGCTTGTAAGACAAGGCCAGGATTTATAAGCAGAGCAAAGCGACCTGAAAAAGCAGAGAAGATGTAGAGATACAGGCTGCACCACCATATCAGCAGCAGGCTAGCCCGTGTGAGCCGCAGTGCAGGGTGAGTCTGTCTGGAAAAGCCTTGTCCAGCAGCTCAGTGTGAAGGGGAAGAAACATTGTCTTGGATTATGCCTGGTTTTCGGGTGATGGAGAGGGCACCTCCCATCAGCTGCACTTCTCCACACAGTGTCATGCTCTTCCATTGTGTTGTCCCTGTCAGGGCTTTGACTGTCCCTGACTCCTCCAGTCCTTTTCCATCAGTGATAGACATTTGCCAGATCTGCTCCTGGCATTTTACTCTCATCAGTTCTCTGATCCCTGGCAAACCCTCCTCCTTCCATGGCCTGCCACCAGCACTGTCCCACCTTGCATGAGAACAGCCACCTTGACCCCCTTTAGCCTCTCACAGCTGCATTTTGACCCTCTTTGCTGTCCTGGGGACTCTTGATGGGAGGAAGCAGAGGGTGCAGTCAGCTCTTCAGCCCTGCTCTCATGTCCTTTAGAGGAAGGGAGAATAGGAGACCCCGTGTCCACTTGGGACAGACACAAGGGAAAAGGACCTCCAGGGGCTGGGCTGCCACCCACGACCAAGGCTCTTACATCCTGGGGATTGCCATCTTGTCCCCTACTGTGGTGCTGGGGGGCTCAAGATGCTGGAGCTCTCCACACCAGCTCCACAGCCTCTTCTAGCACAAAGCAAAATCTCTGCTTGTTCCTGCACCTCAGGTTTGGCAGGGAGCCAGTAGTCCTTCCGGCTGCAGAGAGGGAAGGGGCATTAATTAGCTAATGATTGCACGTGGCCTTGAGGAAAGATAGGCTGGCCCAGCACCTGGTACCTCGCAAATGGTCGCTGCGGGGAACACCGCTGCCGGCAGGGTGAGGGTTTGGGCAGCTGCTGCTTGGAGCTGCCCGTGTGGGAGCACGCTGTTGGAGAGGGCCATCGCTCTGTGGGGTGACAGAGATGGATCAGCCCTCAGCGGCTAGGCAGGCCGGGGCGGGAGCAGGAGCCCAGCGGAGCAGATGCTGGAGCATTTCCCAGGGAGCAGGGCGCTGCATCTCTCGCTGCTGCCGGTCGTGTTGGCGTCATGGCTGCAGCTTGCCAGAGGGCAGCAGGGTGGGGAGGGAGCTCTTCATGAAGGCAGCAGATGTGAGAGTCCTGGCTGCTCTGGCCGGCCAAAAGGTACCCCCGTTGCGATTATAACAGACCCCTACAAAAAGTCCTCAGGCAAATGCTGTTGTGCAGCCTCTTTTGGGCTGAGACAGGCAAGAGCATGCGGCAGTGAGGAGGGTGCATAGATAGTACTGTGCCCAAGCACAGCTGTAGGGTTCTTTTGCAGGTGCTATTGGATCTGATCTGCACAGGGAACTGCACAATCTCTCTGTTCTCCTGGGAAATGCATGGAGTTGCCAGCACCTCTCATGGGAGGGGAGTCCACAGCCCCCCAGAGCATCTCTTTTCCTTTCTCAGTGGTGGCTTCTTCGACCCATAATCTTGCAGGGTGCAGGGATGCAAGTTAAGTTTAGCAGAAGACCATGAACCAGTTCCAACTGTCACCTTCTGCTTGTACTTATGCCAGAAAATGTTTCTCACCACTGAGGAGAAGGGGTCCCACCTCAAGTCTAATAGCTGGCTCCTGCCCTCTGTCGGCTTGAGTGTCAGCACAGTGTCCTAAAATGCCAGGGGTAGTTTTTGTGTTGTCATGGGCTGCCCTCACTGCCCTCAGTTCTGTCTCCCTTTGAAAAGAGATGGGCTGTGGAGGAAGATTACTGAGGTGTCTTTTTTTCCAATTGGTTTAGACTCACGAGACAGCCTCTGCTAACTCTGTGCCCCAAATGGGTTTGGCAGCATGCCTGAGCCCCGAGCTGTGTCTCAAGCTCAACTGTATACCACCTGTGCAGCCCAGGCTATGCCCTCGCAGCTCCAGCTGTGCCTGATGCTCTGAGCCAGAGCCAAAACCAATGGCAGAGCCAAGCCGGAGCCCAGCGGTTGTCTTGAGCCCAGCAGTGGCTCTCTCTGAGCAAAGTGTGTAGCCAGCTCTGTGTGACTGTTTACCTCTCCATGCCCCAGACAGTTATAGAGACTCCAGCATCTAATCAGAAAGGGTTGAAGACTCATAAAGAGATGGAAGAGCCACAAGTGAGCAAGGATCTTGCCTCTTGTTCTCTCCAGATGTTCAGGCATCACATCTGCACAGATACCAGAGCTGACCACAACAGCAGGGCTTGGGTACTGGAGCAGACTAGACAGCAGAGGAGCCGAGAGCACCACATGGTGTGCCCAAAGGAAAGGGCTGCAGCTCACCTGGCTCTGCACAGCCTCACTCCCAGCTACCTCAAACAGCTCCATCTTCTGCTGCAGGCAACGAATGCAATGGGTTGGCATCTCCCATCACCAAAAGCTGCCTCCTGCCTTCGCCAGTGGAAACATTGCTGTCCTCAATCCTAGCAATTCCCTGCCCCAAACATGGGCTCTCTCCAGGTATTTTTGTGCCTCGCTCCAGCCCTGTCTCCAGCTCTTACCCTGCACCCCTGCCAAGGCCAATTGCACTGCCACTCTGCAGACCTCGCGTTTAATCAGGAGCAACTTGGAATTCATGCCTAGGTCTTTGGGAAATCAGGGAGCCCAAAATCATTTGGTTCCTTCTTCAGAGAAAACTGACAACACCACCATAAAAGTGAAAAATTCTTAACAGCAATGTGGAAGCTGTGTGCCTCCAGTGCCCACAGCCTCTCCCTCCCGGCATTCCTGGCTGTGCACACCCACTTCAGCAGCCTTCCCCATGACTGTCTCCATGATTTATGGTCTTAATAACTGAGCCTGAATCCTGCTGCACCCTCCCTTTCCCCCTGGGCCTCATACCCAGCCGCCATTCAAACTAATCGTGTGGCATAATCTGGTGCAGTCCAGAGCATCTCTTCAGAACAACACTGTCCCTCGCTCCTCTCCTAGAGAGGATGGCTTTCCTAGGAGAGACCTCTGGAGCAGCCTTCCCCTTTGCATTTCCTAGGACACTTTTTGTTACTTTCTGATAGAAGTCACAAACAGCCTCCTGCAGCAGCAGGTTTAAGAAGTGCTTTTCCATAAGGATGTACACGTTCCTCCCCAGCAGCACACTGGCAAAACATCAACTCTCTCCATGTGCAGAAGTACCTCCCCATGAATATTCCCACTAGAGGAGAAGGTATAGAAGGCAGCAAGTAGTCTCTCCCAGGTTGCTGTTGAGTAAGTGTCAATCTAAGAAGTGTGTGAAGAAGAATTTAAGATAAGGGTGACAATGTAGGGTCTGAAAGCCAAGGGTGAGGAGCCTCCAAGCTGAATGCCTATGCACCACCCTGCCATGTGTGGGACTGTTCCCAGCTACAGAACACCTTGAAAAGATCCATAGGATCATCAGGTCCAACAATAAACATAGCACTTCCAAGTTTATCACTAAATCATGCTCCTAAGCACCACCTCTACATATCTTCTAAATACCTCCAGGGATGGTGACTCAACCACTTCCATGGGCATCCCTCTCCAATGCTTAATAACCCTTCCAGTGAAGAATTTTTTCCTAATATCCCCTGGTGCAACTAGAGGCCAGTGCTTCTATCACTTATTACTCAGGAGAACAGGCTGACTTCCAGCTCACTTCATCCTCCTTTCAGGTATTTGTAGAGAACATTAAGGTCTCTTCTGAGTCTTTTTTATTCCAGGCCAAGCAATTCCAGTTCACTCAGTCACTCCTCATATGGCCTGTTCTCCAGACTCTCCACCAGCTTCGTTGCCCTTCTTTGGGCAGGCTCCAGAACCTCAATGCCTTTCTAGTGCAAGGTCCAAAAGTGAGCAAGGCATGGCCTCACCAGTGCTGAGCACAGGGGACAATCACATCCCTAGCCCTGCTGGCCCCTTTATTCCTGATATAGGCCAGGATGCTGGTGGCCTTCTTGACCACCTGAGCACAGTGATGGCTCATGTTCAGCCAGCTGTCAACAAACACCCCCAGGTCTTTTTCTGCCAAGCAGCTTTCCACACTTCCCCAAGCCTGTAGCATTGCATGAGGTTGTTGTGGCCTAAGTGCAGTACCCAGTACTTATCCTTCTTGAATCTCATACAATTGGTCTCAGCCTATCCAGGTCCCTCTGTACATCTTTTCTGCCCTCAAGCAGGTTAATACTCCCTTCCATCTTAGTGTCACCTGCAGATTTACTGAGGGTCTTCTCAATCCCCTCATCCAGAGCACCAATAAAGGTATTCAACATCACTGGCTCCAGTCCTGAGTCCTAGGGGATCCCACTTGTGACTGGCTGCCAACTAGATTTAACTCTGTTCACCTCTCTTTACACCTGGCCAGCCAGGCAGTCTTTTACCCAGTGAAGAGCCCACCCATCCAAGCCATTAGCAGCCAGTTTCTCCAGGAGAATCTGTGGGAAAAGGTGTCAAAGAATTTCTTAGGGGGAATGGGTTCAAACTGGCAGAGGGGAGATTTGAATGGGATGTTAGGAAGAAATTCTTCACAGCGAGGGTGGCGAGGGACTAGAACAGGTTGCCCAGGGAGGTTGTGGCTGCCCCCTCCCTGGACGTGTTCAAGGCCAGGCTGGATGAGGTCTTGAGTGACCTGATCTAGTGGGAGATGTCCCTGCCTATGGCAGGGGGTTGGAACTGGATGATCTTTAAGGTCTCTTCCAACCTAGACCATTCTATGATTCTATGATTAAAGTTGTGATGGTTTAGGTAGACCACACCCACAGCCTTTTTCTCATCCACTAACTAGGTCATAGAAGGAGATCAGGTTAGTCAAGCTGGACATGCCCTTTATGAACATATGCTGACTGGACCTGATCACCTGGTTGTCCTCTATGTGCTGTCTATCTGCTCTAGAACCTTCCTCTGCACCGGGATCAGAATGACAGGCCTGTAGTTCCTTGGATCCTCCTTACAGCCCTTCTTGTAGATAGGCTCCAGATTTGGTGAACTCCAGTCAGCTGGGACCTCCTGGGTCAGTCGGGACTGTCAATAAATTAAGTGGCTTGGTTACAATAGGACCATGTCTTCTAGGTCTCTTCCTCAGATCCAGAGACACTGGTAAAACCCTGCTGACTCCTGGTCTCTAGCAAATGGCAAAATAAACACCTCCTTTCCTGCTCACACTCCATAGCACATCATTCAGAAGCAGCTAAAAGGAGGTGAAAGACCCCAAATAGTCTCCAGAGACTGTGCTAGTGGTTTTGAGAGCTGCTCCAAGGTCTCCTTGAAGGAAGGGCTAACCTCTTGTACTAATTGATGGCAAGGGAGAGGCACAAGGCAGCTCTCCCATCTCTGATCCAAGCTGCATTCCTGCCTGCCCCTGAAAAACAACGCTTCAGCCGTGCAACAGCAGCTCAGCAGCTGTGCCTGTCTTGCCCTCCCTTCTGCAGATTAATGACTCTCTAATTGTTCTTTATCTAGCACTGACAAAGGTGGTGTGTCCTCTGCTGGTCACAGGGGAGACAGGGCAGAGGACAGGCACAGGGGCAACCCCAGAGAAGCAGGAGCTAATGAGCCATCTGACTGAAGGCATTTGCTTTGCTTGTAATGCCTAGTAAGGAGTATTGCCCTGGAGGCTGGCTTAGAAGGATGGGCACAGAGAAGGGTAAGGATAGCTCCAAAAGCATCTGATTTCACAGAATCACAGAATTACAGAATGTTAGGGGTTGGGAGTGACCTCTAGAGGTCATCGAGTCCAACCCCTCCTGCCAAGGCAGGACTCCCTAGGGCAGGCAACACAGGAACACATCCAGGTGGATTTTGAAAGTCTCCAGAGAAGGAGACTCCACAACCTCCCTAGGCAGCCTGTGCCAGTGCTCTGTTACTCTCACCATAATGAAGTTTCTCCTCATATTGCAGTGGAACCATCTGTGTTCCATCTTAAACCTGTTGTTCCTTGTCCCATCAGTGGGTACCACTGAAAAGAGACTGCAACCTTCATCTTGACACCCAGTTCTCAGATAATTAGAGATGATGATAAGATGACCTCTCAGCCTCCCCTTCTCAAGACTAAACAGCCCCAGTTCTCTCAGTCTTTCTTCACAGGAGAGATGTTCAAGTCCCCCAGTCATCCTTGTAGCTCTCCATTGGAATCTCTCCAGCAAGTCCCTGTCTCTCTTGAACTGAGGAGCCCAAAACTGGACACAGTATTCTAGATGTGGTCTCACCAGGGCAGAGCAGAGCAGGAGAAGAACCTCCTTAGACCTTCTGAACACGCTTTTCTTGATAAACTCCAGGATGCCATTTGTTCTCTTGGCCACAAGGGCACATTGATATCCCGTGGGCAATTTGCTGTTCAATAGAATCCAAGGACCTTCTCCATTGAGCTGCTTTCCAGAATGACCCTTGGTGCCTGCTGTTATTCTTTTCCAGGTGCAGGACAGGGCACTTGTCCTTACTGAACTTCATGAGGCTTTCCTTAGCCCAGCTCTCCAGCCTGTCCAGCTCTCATTGGATGGCAGCACAGCCTGGCAGGGTGTCAGCCACACCACCACCCCCTCCCCCCCAGTTTTGTATCATCGATGAACTTGCTGAGGTTACACTCTATCCACTCATCCAGGATGCTGGTGAAGATAGTGAACAAAACTGGACTCAGCACTGATCTCTGGGAACACCACGGCAGACACAAAGGGGGGAAAAAACTCTCCTCAGTACTGGCTATGATAGGGTTAAACAGGAGCACTGCCCCTACAAATGGATACTCTCTGTGTTCCCCAAACATTGAGTCATGGTGAGGGCCTCCAGTCCTCCCTTCCATCTCCTGCTCTGAGGACTGGGTTCTGCCCCAAACCACCCCACACACAGCTCCCCCAGGGCTGCTGTGAGTTCTGGGCTCCCCAGGGAAGTGAGCGCGGGCTGCAGTGCAGGAGACAGACACCCAGCCCCAAATGGTTAACAGCTCTCCTCAGCCACCACATCATGATGGATGAGCACTGCCCCATGGAAATGTCACCCTCTGAACAGAGCATGAGCTCACTCCCCTCCACCTCCTGTCTCAGCATGAAGCCATTTGGGATGAACAACACCTGCCATCACTAAGCAGGCAGTCTGGGCTGACCTCCCACCTTTTGATGACAATTTCCAGGGGTGAGAGGCAAAAGGAACATGATTTTTCCAGGTGTAACTCCACTTACCCCAGGGCCTGTTAATTAATACAATAGGAGCTCCCCTCCTCTGCCAAGGGGAAGAGGAAATGTGACTGGATGAGGGATAGTCTGGTCAAACATTCAACCTTGTTATCTCATTTGAAAAATGGGAAAATGAGGTAATTATGGTGAGATATTGATTCATAGCAACGTGCTCCATGAATGCCATAGCAATAATTCAGGGCTGCCACATAGCTACCCCAGTCCCTCCTCAGCTGCAGAAGGCAAATTCAGGCTGTTTACTTCAGCCTGTACATGTTTGAGAGATGGAGCCGGTCAGTGCAGCCAGGAATGAGGCCACTTCCTGCTGCTGGGACAGACCCAGCCCTACTGGGTGAACATCTTCATCAGCTTGTCTATGACAGCCCAGGTTTCTCATGCCCCTTTTCAGTTAGGTCCAGTAAGGGCAGCAAATGGGAAAAGAGGGAGTCATGTTGGTGGAAGGCATCTGGAGGCAAGAAAGAAGCTTCACCAACAGTGCCAAAACCTTCCTCAATAGCTTTGGCCAAGCCACTTAACTGTATCCTGTGCTGTTAGGGTTGGAGCCTTTTTCCATTGCAACAAAAGCATTTTTAGCTTTCACTCCACAGCTGGAAGCAACCACCTCCACCACTGTGGATGGCTGCCTATTAGGAAGTTGTCTACTAGACTGGTTGTGCTCTAATAAGTTAGGGGATGGAGTAAATGATTTAGGTGGTCCCTTCCAACCTTATTTCCCAGAAGGCTCCTTCAAGGTGTAAATAGAGGCAAATTTTCCAAGCACGCCATGGAGGAGCTCAAATTTCCATTTGTACATATATACTTTGTATGTCTTGTATATAATAGAGCATGTAGTCTGCACTGTGATCCATAGCTGTGTGGACCTGTGTCATCACCCTTTAATCTCTAGTCTTCTGACAGAAGAGCCAACGTGGTCATCAGTTACAAACAGATGACTGTAGCAGCCTACAAATAATCTCCACACTCTCAGGTCACACCAGCCACCCCTGTCTGGCTCCTGAATTGCCCACTGCAAGTGAGCAAGAAACTAGTCTGTGTGCCCAGGAGTGAGTGGAGATAGCTGGGGTACATCCACATAAATCTGCTTCTCAAAATGTGTCTGCAGTTGGAGCACCTCCAAATGGAAGTGGGGTCCAAACTATGGTAGCCAAAGTGCCTGGGACGGTGCAGTCTGGCACAAAGCTGAGCCTACTTGGGTCAGCCCTTAAGGTGCCTGAGTGTCTGCCTTCTCCACACTGCAGTCACATCAGAAAGGTGCAGCAGATACCCCTTCTACACCCCAGGGGCTTTTCCTGGTAGCTTTTTTCCCTCCCAACCAATGACAAGGGAAATTGATGCTACCAGAGGAGAGCAGTAGCTCTATTCACTGCTCAGCCACTTACCCTCCATTTCACCAAGTGTGAAGTGGGTGATCATTATAATCCCCTCCTTCCCTGGGGACATAAAGAGTCAATGAATAAGTCATAAAAAGGAGTGCTTTGAGATCCTCAGGTAGAAAGTATTACAGGATTGTTATTGTTATTGGTAATGTCACATACTTATCCCACTTACTGGCACTTCAAGCTACATTAAAGTCATTCCCTAGATGCAGGAGACTTCACACAAAATATATGACCTTCTGTTCCAAAAACACAGGCACCTGACAGTTGTACTGAAGCAAATATCACTGTCTTACTTCCTTCAGCCTCCTTCACAGATGCTGTCTTATCTCCCCATTTTTCAGCAGTGCCTCCAAAGGGTCCCAACGGCCATTTCCATGGGCAAATGTGAAAGCCTTTGTGCCTTCCCTATCCTCCAAGGTTTCTCCATTGCACCCAATCTTTTGTTATACTCTTTGTCCAGTGTTCCTTCAGCCTCTGCTGTGTACATGTGCCTCCTGCCTTCTCTGCTTTCTTCGTTAGTAACTCCTTTCCCCAGCACTCCAATGGTGGCCTATGCATTTCCCATGTAGGAACATTTCTCAGGATCTCCTATCACAGAAGTAAGATTACCTTGGAGCTGTAATAGACCATCATCTAGACCCTTAACTTTAAACAATGACAAGAAGGAGGTGGAAGGTGCATGACATGGGAAGATAGCATGAGTGATGCGTGGAGGCTGTCTAGGCTGCTCAGGAAGGGTGCTTTGAGCAGATACACCATACATTGATTATGCCTTGCTGCTCTGGTCTCATATCCCTGCCTACCAGTGAAACAGATAGAAGAAGTCACAATTAAAAAGGACTGCCCTGTTGCACAGCAAGCTTACTGACAAGGAAAGTTCTGAAGGGTGCACTCTGGTCCAAGCCTACTGAAAGACCTATGTTGAGAAAGTGGATGAATGCATTTCTTTGTTGCCCACTTTCCTCAACCTCCAATGAAGTCCTGGTGATCTTATCTCTCAGACATGCTCCTTCCCAGGCCTCAGACCTGTCAAGCCACAAACCTGTGTACTTTTACTGTCCAGCTAGGCACATGTATGATCACTGTATTATCTTTCCCTGGTAGTCTTACTGCCTTGCAAAGCTCAATGCAGCCTTAGCAAAATGCTTACTGTGGAGTCCCAGCCTTCTTACTCAGCCTCTTGTCACCAAGAGATGTGCATTTCCCTATCCCAAACAGGCATATTGTACAGCAGTGTCATTCCTCTGTCCACATCATCATCCAGGTCCCATTCCCCCACCCCTGTCCTTCCCATCCTGAGAAAAGAATGACAGTTCTCCAGATGGCCAGCACAAGCTCTCCTCACAGGGTTCCTGCTACCCCATTGCCATCAGGAGGTATCTTCCCCTTCCTGAAAGCTCTCTTTTGAGCCATCCTCTGGTTTCTGTGCTGGGACATGTCAGCAAGGTCACTCAGGTTGCCAGGGCTTTCTTGGGGTGCCAGTTGAGGAGACACCTCTCACCTGTCTTTGTCTGCCTATAATTTAGATATTTAATTCAGGACCATCCCCAAGGTGTTGTCGCTTAAGAGAGATGGAGAAAGAGAGGAATCTTGGGAAGGGAGCTGGCCTCACCTCTTTTAAACACCTACTGGGGAGGAAGTTCTCCCCTTTTCCCTTCACTGACTGCAGCAGGAGTGCAAGGAGCTGGTTTAGCTTCTGGACAGCTACTGCAAGGCAGAAAGAATCCACATTCAGTACCCAGCCTGGTCTGAAGTCTGCTCCACAGATCAGCAAACCTTGTACAAATACAGCCTGCAGAGTAATTTCTCCCCAGGAAAATTAAACTACCGAAGGGAAAAGGCTTGGAAGTGGTTCCTTCAACACATCCTTATGATGGTGAGCACAATGGTAACTGGGTTATGCTCAAATACCTCTTCAAGCTCTTTAGACAGTGGCTAAAATCTGAATTTTCAAACCTCTAAACACTGATTACAAACTACCCACTGCCAGCAAAAATATTTGTTAGCTTACTCCAAGTTTATTAGATGTTAGACCTAATTAAGAGTTCCAATGCATGGTAAATGCTTCTTTAATTACAGTGAGACAGGAACATTAGAATTAGAATTGTGGTTTTGTAGAGAAAGTACATCTAATTAGCCCAGTATATTTAGGGCATTATTTCTATCTATTTGAAATACATTGCACTACATTTTGCTCATTCCAGTCAGAGCATTACAGAAATGTGTTCCAATCAAAAGCCCACTTTTTTTTTTTTTTTTTCCTCCTACATTTTTTTTTTTCTCCCCCAATGTTTAATCTATTCTTAATGAGAGAAAGTAGAATAAGAGTCCCTGGAGGATGAATTCCCTTGTTTACGCACAAAACAGATAACTGGCACTGCATGGATCAGTACTGGGGTGTTTGTTAGGAGCAACTGGGGAGTTACAGATCCATCACTCAGTCCATCTTGGCATGTGAGTCACCAACAGTGAATGGAACATTTTAGGATGTGGACACTTATTCTGTGACACTGAGGTGATCTTACTCAATTTATCCAGCCATAGATACGTGTCCGTGCATTACAGGAGGCACAGTCCTGCCCTCCTCCTATCTCTTCCAAATGTCTTTTCTGACTTCCAGAGTATCCCAGCTCAAAATTCTCCCTTGGCTCCACAAAGCTATTAGACTATTTAATCTCAGCTTGATGACACTTGAGCTTTGCTTCAAATCCTTTGCACAGAAACAACCTTCATTCCCCTGGCACTCCTACCCCACAGCAAGCCTTGGAGGGCTGAATAATTCTGGGCCTTTTTTTGCTTGGAAGTAGCTTTGAAATAGCCATTGTTAGCACTGAAAAAATAATCAAAAACCAAAAGCCCAAATCACAAAACAGTCAAACAAACCAAGCAAACATAACCAACACAAAAACCCAAAGTAACCAACCAATATTTATTGCAGAAATAATTATACTACAGAAAAAGGCAAAACCCTTCCACCCAAATCTCTGTGGGCTTTTAAGTGTAAAAGTGAAATAGAGTGTAAGCACTCATGGGGCCTGTGAACAGGCTTTGCTCGCTGCTGTGCGTGAGGCATTCTGAATCGATCACTCCAAACCAAGTACTGCAAACCACAAAGCTCTCATAAAGCAAACCAGGACCCAGTAACACCCAAGGAGTGACACTATCACTTACCTTCACCTGGTATATGCCAAAGGAGTGTGCCAAGCTCCCTCTGACCATACCTGCCCAAAGAAAGGCGCTGACAACCCATGAAAAGCTTGGGTCTTGCTGAAGCATTGCTTCATCTGCCCTCTCTTGCATGAGTCACACCAAACGTAATGGCACTGAAACAACTGCTGGAGCATGAGTGTCCTGGCACCAAATAATTCTGAGTCTTAAAAAAAAAAACAGGTAGCATAAGCCTAAAACTGTGAATCGTAGCTTTAAAGTGTCCCAGCTTACCTCCCTGAGAGCCAGAAGGTTCACACCAAAGGCCAGGAGAAAGAAGAGGGAAAGGGCTGGTGCACGAGGAGGCTGTCCCTGGCAACCCATTGATTTATCTTTGCACAGACTTCTCTGCTGCCAGAGTGCTCAGCCAAGCATCATGTGCTAAGACCCCTGTGAATGATCTGCTTTCCTTGTCTCAGCTCACATGACGCCTGGGGTGACCATGGCAGGCCAGCACTGCCCTGGCCCCATGATGCAGGTGGTCAGCAGTGAAAACCACATCCACACAGATGACAGAGGAATTGGGGTAGATCTCACCACAGCGCATGTTTACTGCATGTGTCCCAACTTAGCCCTGTGGTCCTCCACCTGTCATGATGTGCCACATGGGTGCAACCCCAGTGCTAGCAGAGAGAAGATGTGAGCAGGCATCCAGAAGGTTGGCAGCAGCTGAGCAGCCAAGTGCTCGCCTCCATGGGGCAGCTCCAGCCAGTGGGCACAGCGAGGCAGGAGGGCTGCAACCACTGCCTGGGCATTGATTGCAGTGCTGTGAACCCAAGCACATTAAACAGGCCAGCGGAGCTGTGATCTGCCGTCAGTGCTTTTTCAGTAGGGACATAAAGGAACAGCAATAAACAGGAGTGGTACGTGAGCCAAAGTTCCCTCAAAGGGGAGGGCACAGGAGCACAGAACAAAACCACTTCTCCTTGCTGGGCACATAATGCTGAAGCTGGGGGAAATCACAGAAATGACACTTAGAAACCACTGGCAGTAGTGCACAGGCATGCGCGTGTGTGGAGGTCCCACAAGACAGCCTCACACCGCTCGGTGTCTTCAGCTGGCTCTGTCAGAGCAGCTGAACTAGCTGTGAGTCAGATCCTTTGTGGTTAATGCTACCACTTTCCACAAGGTACTGAGGAGATTTCTGTCTTTCTTGGGGCAGTCCCAGGCTCATGTCATATCAGACCCATCCAGAAAATCTATCAGATCAGAGTTTCACCACCTCTATTTTGTAGGTGGCCACCGAAGCTCTAAGAAATGTTCCTTAACAGCATCCTGTGCAGAGGGCCCAGAGCAGCCACCATTTATAAACAAATAGAACTTCTAAAGTTCTTATGCTCCTTTCCGGTTTTCTCTCGTAGTTTGGTTTCCTTGTGCTTTGATTATCATAGAATCAGTCAGGGTTGGAAGGGACCACAAGGATCATCTAGTTCCAACGCCCCTGCCATGGGCAGGGACACCCTACCCTAGATCAGGCTGCCCAGAGCCTCATCCAGTCTGGCCTTAAACTCCTCCAGAGGTGTGACCCCAAACACCCGCCCTGGACAACCTGTTCCAGGCTCTCACCACTCTCATGCTGAAGAACTTCCTCCTCATGTCCAATCTGAATCTGCCCACCTCCAGCTTTGCTCCATTCCCCCTAGTCTTGTCACTACCTGATAGCCTAAAAAGTCCCTCCCCAACTTTCTTGTAGGGCTCCTTCAGATACTGGAAGGCCACAATAAGGTCACCTCGAAGCCTCCTCTTCCCCAGACTGAACATCCCCAACTCTTTCAGTCTGTCCTCACAGGAGAGGTGCTGCAGCCCTCCGATCATCCTCGTGGCCCTTCTTTGGACACACTCCAGCATGTCCACATTCCTCTGGTAATAGAGGCTCCAGAACTGGATGCAATACTCCAGGTGGGGTCTCACCAGGGTGGAGTAGAGGGGGAGAATCACCTCCTTCAACCTGCTGGCCACACTTCTCCTGATGCAGCCCAGGATCTGGTTGGCTTTCTGGGCTGCAAGTCAACTGATACCAACTGATAGAGTGGGGTTTACACAAAGAGGTCTGTGCACAACAGCTCTGTGGATTACACTCTCATATCTTATGGACTGTTGAAGGGTAACACTGCACTCCAACAACCTTCTCAGCTACTGTCAGTCAAACCCAGAAGTTTGTCATTGGCTCATGAGCTCCTTCCCCAAATTATTTCCCCTATTCATCAGTTCTACTGCACACAGAATAAAGGCACCTGCAAATGCTAGTACAGACCCTCCAGTTGGGCCATTTAACATTGCTGGACACTCCGTGACTATCTGTGATAGTGGTAGCTGGATCACCTAGTTTGTTCACACTCCTGCTACTCTATCCCCTGGGAACGGTCCCAGCACAGAGGAAAATGTGGTGGCAAACTGCTTCAACTGCCTAGCCACACCTGAATGGAAGTGCTTAAAACTGTGGGATGAAGAATGGAGAAGTCCTCAATTCATGGCTGTTAGGCACAGCTAGAAATGGTACAGTTCAGCCCCACCTTGGGCTGTGCTTGTCTACAAGAACACAGGGTTAGTGACATAGCTCATGGGTCCATGCTTGCCAGAAGGGTTCAAGAGCCCATAGCACACTCAGAATGGAGCAACTGGGGAGGCATACCAGCAGGGCTAGCAGGTTGTGTGATTGAAAGTTCTGGCTGGAACCTCAGCCAGGGCAAAGCTGATGAGTTCTCAGTCTCCTGATTTCCATGTGTAGTCTGATCAACAAATGGGGTCTGGCAGAAAGAGCCCTCGTGGGGATACTATCACACCATTGCCCAGATCTGTTGTGAAGATTGTTTTTGCAGCTTTCTCTGGAGCATCTGATATCAGCCACTGTCAAGGTTGAGATAAGGGCCTAAAGGGACATTCATCTTGTCCAGGGCAACATCTCCTGTGTTCACAATGGCTGCCTTTGCTCCCTTCCCTCACATCTCTTGTTTACTACTCGGCTTCACAGCTTACGTGTTTTGCCAAGCAGCAATTGTCTCTTTCTGTATATCTGAGCAAGGCTGGGCACACAGTGGGCATTGCTGTCATATAAATGCCAGTCACATGCTCTGTGTACCTCCTTCAGAGGAAACACTGCCCTCTCCCACCACTGCCCTCCCCCAGGGATCACAAGCCCCACAGCTCCCTGCAGATATGCATAGACCTTCCTATATCCCTACCACTTACCTATTTCCTCCAGCATTAAACACTTACAGCTTCTTTTTACCACCAACCCACAATATCTTTTTCCTCCCAGAGTTAATCCCATGAGAACACAGTTCACCCCTCACACCTGTGCTGCCTTCTCCTGCATGCCAGTGCCTGTGGCATTGCATTCCCCAGCCAAGTCCCTTTTGTTTCCCCTTTCTTTCCTCAACAGTTCTATGGACTTAAGCTTTACTTACCTCTGCACTTAAAAAAGTAGTCAAACTCTGTCTTCTGGGGTGAGTGTGTGGTCCAAAATTATAGACCTGTCAGTCTGATCTTGGTACCAGAGAAGGTCACGGAGCAGGTCATCTCGAGGGCTGTTGCATGCCATATAGAGAGCAAGCAGGGGATCAGGCCCAGTCAGCATGGGTTCACAAAGGGCAGGTCCTGCCTGATGAACCTGATCTCATTCCAGGACAAGACGACCCACTACTGGATGAGGGAAAGGCTGTGGATATTGTCTGTCTAGACTTCCAAAAAGCCTTTGACACTGTTCCCCACAGAATTCTCATGTCCAAACTGGCTGCTCATGGCTTGGTTGAGCACAGCTTTGCTGGATAAAGCACTGCTGGATGAAAGGGCCCAAAGGGTAGTGGTCAATGGAGCTAAATCCAGATGGCAGCTGGTCACAAGTGGTTTCCCCAGGGCTCAGTGTTGGGACCACCTTTGTTTAACACCTTTGTTGTTGGCCTTGATAGAGACATAGAGTGTGTCATCAGCAAGTTTGCAGATGACACCAAGTTAGGTGGCAGTGTTGATCTGGAGGAGGGTAGAGAGACTCTACAGAGGGACTTGGATAGATTGGATCAATGTGCCAATGTTAATGGGATGAGCTTCAATAAGACCAAATGCCAGGTCCTGCACTTAGGCCCCAGCAACCCCAAGCAAGGCTACAGGCCTGGGGAAGTGTACCTGGAGAGCTGCCTGGCAGAAAGGGACCTGGGGGTTGTGATCAACAAACAACTCAATATGAGCCAGAAGTGTGCCCAGGCAACCAAGAAGGCCGATGGCATCCTGGCTTGTATCAGAAAGCTGTGTCCAGCAGGAGTAGGGAGGTGATTGTCCCCTTGTACTCTGCTCTGGTGAGGCTACACCTTGAGTATTGTGTTCAGATTTGGGGACCCCATTACAAGAGGGATGTGGAGGTGCTGGACAAGGTCCAGTGAAGGGCAATGAAGCTGAGGAAGGGTCTGGAGAATAAATCTTATGAGGAGCAACTGAGGGAGCTGGGGATGGTTAGTTTGAAAAAGAGGAGGTTGAGGGGAGACTTTAAAGCCTGTCTAGGGCTACCTGAAAGGACTGTGGAGAGTCTGCTGCTGGTCTCTTCTCACAGGTAAATAGTGATAGAACAAGAGGGAATGGTCTCCAGCTGTGGCTGGGGAGGTCTAGACTGGACATTAGGAAATTATTTCACAGCAAGAGTGGTCAGGCATTGGAATGAGCTGCCTGGGGATGGGGTTGAATCACCAACCCTGGATGTGTTTAAAAGTCATTTGGATGTGGTGCTTGAGGGTTTAGGGTGAACTTTGCAGAGTAGGGATATTGGTTGGACTTGGTGATTCTGAGAGTCTTTTCCAACCTGAATGTTTCTGTGATTCTGTGAAATTCTCCAGTTTACTGTAAATGCACCATTAGCTGTGAAATTTGCTCAGGATGATGCCATGGTCTGAAGAGATACCTAGGCTCTGGGAGATGATTTCCCATTTCTGTAAGAGTAAGACTAGGAGTGCTCAGTCTCATTGCTGTCATCTCTGTTCCAGTAACAGATGTACACATCCCATCCTTTACCTGGCAGCAGCTCACACTTAAAGAGTTATCGTTTATTTTTGTACTGCATTTGGCTAAGCTGGAGTTAATTCTCCTCAGAGCATGTTTCTAGTGCTGTGTTTTGCAGTGCTGCAGCTGGGTGTTGATAACAGAGCAGTGTTTTTGCTACTGCTGAAGAAGCACCCAGGCTGTGCTTTTCCAGCATTTCTGCACCCCAAGAGGATGCTGAGGAGTGGGCAGGATCTTGGGAGGGGACACAGCCAGGCCAGCTGACCCAAACTGGTCAAAGGGGTATTCCATGCCATATGATGTCAGCTCAGATATAAGAACTAAGTGAAAGAAATATGGTGATATTCATCCATGACATCTGTCCTCCAGAGAAACTGCTACATGTAGAACCCTACTTCCCATGAATAACCAACCACCACCTGCTGATGGGAAGTAGAGAATAACATCTCTCTTGGCCTTTATTGTGCTTTGCATTATTAAATTACTAATATCTTATGACAGGCCTTTTGTTTAATTTCCCCTCTTCCCTGTCTATCTAAGAGGGGAAGAGAAAGAGCAGCTTTGGTGGGCGTTTGGCCCCCATCCAGAGCCAAACCACCATCATTACAAAGACAAGGCTCTAAACGGGTCGGGTCAGTATTTGGAAGCATTTTAAAACGTTCAGCAGACTTGATAGCTGCATTCCTGCTCAGCTGCACCACAGCCTCAGAGATTCTCTCAGCTCAGGCATCTCTCCCAGATCACCAGAGGTCAGGATGGCTCAGCAGAGAGATCTCCACAGGGACACTGGGCCTGGGATATGCTGTGTGATCTTCCTCATACCCTCCACCAGAGACCAAAGGCTGAAGGATCTTGGGAAAATCTTTCTTCCAGCTATAGTAGCTTCTGTGTGGGAGACCACTTGGCCAGCCCAGTGCCTCCATCTTATGACACGGGCATGAAGGCATTTTGTGCCCAAATCATGATATTGAGAATACCATCATTCACAGGTCCTACTGTGTGCATAAACAAAGATTTTGGGGCCTCTGTGTCTCATCACCGCAGCCTGCTTTGCCCATCCAACTCCTGCCCATCTCCCAAGCCCTCCATCCAGTGAACCGACTGTAAGGTGCAGAAAGCAGAAGGAAAAGAGCTACCCAAGAGCTCTTTTCTTTTCTTTTTCTTTTCTTTTCTCCAGCTTTCAAAGGAAATGTAAGGTGAAAATAATGGGATCAGAAGGCAGGGAATGAGGAGGTGGTGAGAGGACTCAGACATTTTCCTACTCAGCTGAGCATTCTCAGGTCATCTTCAGCCAGCCTGCAAAATGAGAAGAGGTGGGAAGCTTCCTCCTAGCTCGAGATGTCTAGGCTGACAGAACAGCCATCTACATGAGCCTGGCAGCACCCAGCCATCAGAAAAACTCCAGCTAAGGAAAAGGTATGCACAGAGCCCACTAGGCTGTTGTTTTCCAACATGGAAGTGGCAGCAGTTTGCTAGCAACCTGCAGGCAAGCTAACAAAGCTTGAGTTATGCCAACAACTGGGTTCCCAGCCAAGACAGGAATGCTGGCCATGCCATGCACTGCCATGGCAGGAATCATTGGAGCTTTGGCTCTAATTTTGAAAGAGAAGGTGAAGAGTGGCAACAGTACAGCTCTTCCACTGCTACAGGTGCACAAAACCATGTGTTTGCAAAGCTGTCAGTACAGACCAGCCCTCACAGTTTACGGGCAGTTCTTCCCCATCAGTTTTTGTGATTCAAATCTATCCTGTTCATGGGCTCCTGGTGAACAGGAGAGACGTGAGACCCGTTTATATGACACGAGGAGTTGCACAGTGCAGTGTGAGGCCATGAGTAACCCAGTCATGCAGAGGGAAAGAGAAAAGGATTAAACACATCTGGCTCTCTGGGGAGAATGGGCTTTTCCACTGGCTTGGGAGAAAACTACTCCCCTCTGCTATGAGAGTGAGCAATGAATAACATCTAAAAAAAATAACTGGAGGCTAAAATTTATAATCTGCTGCACAGCCTAACAATGTCTATTAAACCTGCAGACAAAGCACTTGCTGAGATTGTGGGAAATCTGCAAAATCAACTATCCTCAGAGTCACTGGAGATAGAATATTTCTGATTTTATAAAGAGGAGTATTTCTGAAAATGTGGCTGGCATAGAGAAATGGCCACAGCTTTGCTAAGGTGCAGGGAATATAAATGATGCATGAAGGAACTGGCCACTCTTGTGTTCAGGGAAATAAAACAACACCTAAGCAGTGATTATAGAATAAGGCTGATTTGACCATAAAGTTGCCCAAGAAATTGGAATATCACTAGAAACAAGTACTAAAGATACCAGGGGGTTGTGACAGCATTGTATCATCTGCACAATCCATCAAGAGCAAGACTAAGAGTCTTGCAAAAAAGCATAATGTGGACAGCTGTCAAAAGCAAAGTGCTTTCGTTGCAAGAAATGAGGCTGCTATGAAAATCTTGTTAGTTTTTGCAGCCGTGGCTGCGGACTGTGTCCGAGGGGGTGCTGAAAGCATCAGATGACTAAAGCAGTCGTCTCTGATGGCAGGTCCCTGAGCCCCGCTTTCAAGTTCCATCTCAGGCAAATGAAGGCTTGCAACGGCAACAGCCTGACTGTGGAAAGGGAAACGTTTCTGCCTTCTCGCTGCTTTAATCCCAAACCTGACGGTGTTGTTGAGAGAAAACAGGTTGGTGCTGGCGTCGGCTGCAGGCAGCAGCAGCCGAAGTGCAATGAGGAGGAATCAGGCAGTCAGGAGAGCTGCTCGTGGGTTGCTAAAGGGGTGCCACAAGAGGTGCTGAGGGAGGTGGAGTGGCTGCTGCTAGGACGGATGAGATAATGCCCAGGCTGTAATGACTGCCTTTGTCTTTCTTTATTTGAAAACAACAGTTAAGCCTATGAATCCAGCGTTGTCTATTGTGCAGTGACAGGGCACATCACTCTGTAATGCTCCAACACTGCGTACCCTGCGTGAGAAGGTCCTGGCCAGGAATTTTGTATGGTAGCCAAAGACTGACACATGAATAGAGAAAATGTCCCGCTGGAGCCTGCTGGTTTGAGGCTAATTGGAATTTTTTTTTTTTTAATGAGAGAAATTAGATTATAGGCTGTGAAAAGAAAATAAAGTGAAATCTATTTCACTGGTAGGTTTGCTGAGATGTATGAAACCCAGAACACAAACGTAGGTAAGGCAGAGCCTCTCCCTGGCTTCTGCCATATTAACTGCTTCTGCACATAGCCCAACTAATCATTTCCTTCTAAACCCCCTTGCTGAGTCTTCCAACTCACCTTGCATGTAAGGCAGGCTCTGGGATAAGGGAGGGAGGGTTGGAAAGAAGGCAGAAGGGTGGTTGGGAGCCCTCCTGGGCACTCTGGCTGCTGGGAGGGGTATTGTGTTTCTGTATTACTTTTAACTTGTATACTACTGTATATAGCTGTAAATATTTGTAACATATTGTAAATACCTGCTTGTAAATTGTGCTGGGGCGTAAATATTAAAGATTCATTCTTTGACTTCCAGCTATCTGAGTCTAGTCAGGGTGAATTCATTGCATGAGGGGGCGGTTACCCCTCAAAGACCCCAAACATGCTGGTCTGTGCCCTGTGCGTGACCCAAGTACATATGAGCACAGCAGTCCATCTCTAGCAGGTGCTGAATGGTAGGCAGCTGCAGACACTTCAGCTAGTTCAGCACAATGTGGGCAATTTTGGGATGAGAACCTCCAGGAAGAAGGATTTCTTAGTAGGCTGTATGTGACAAATAGGACAGGCCCCCTCTCTTACCAAGTGACATTGGTAGTGTCAGGGAGTGGACAGGTTCAGCAGGATGTTTTATAGCTGATTTGCTACTGAAAAGAACCTCACAGCAACACCAGAGGTGCATGAGGGTGACTCGTGACCCTGCTACAAGTGGGCGTAACAAAACAGAGCAGAAGATGGCTCCTGCAGCTACACTGGGAAAAGGAGCCCTCTTGCACACACTAGTGCCACACCTTTAAGATGTTACTGAGAGAGACACTGTACATCTGAATGCTTTATCCGACTGCAGGCTTCCTCTGTCTCAGCATTTTCCCTCTCTTGACACCCCACAAGGGCAGCACTGCTGTAAACACAGCTCAGGCTGCTAACAGGGCAAGTGATGAGCATCCCTGCTAGCAGAGAAGCTACAGAGCTGTGAAGTCAAAGTTCACTTAACACGGTTGTCTTCTGCCTCTGGTTTGCTACAGAGAGTGGCAGACATGCAAAGTAACATCATCACAGAAAAGCCAGGCAAGGGCAAAACTTGTCTCTCCTTTGGGGCCTCCATGTTAGTAGTCCCAGGGGTAGCCCCACTCTGAGAAAGGACTGTTTGATGTGAGATAGGACACAAAAGGCTTGCTTGGCCAGGGAAGAAAATCTTACAGAAAAACCAAGGAGTGGGAAGAGCTTGTACCAGCCCAGCACATTACCTTCGTGAAGCCTAGCTATGGTGACTGGGGAGGGATGAATGAAAGCAGAAAAGCCTCCGGGGTACAGCAAAATTGCTGTCTCCATCCTTTACTGGGATGCCTGTGGAGGTAAAGGATCTCTTTCTGCAGATAGCCTGACCTCAATTGTCTGGAGCAGTGTCAGGTATCATTAGGAGGCCAGAAGTACTGGACTAGGACAAGACACCCTTTCTACTGTTCTTATACACCAGCGTCTGTTCTCTAGAGAGGAAGACAACCAGTATGGCCTGCTGCTGAAAAAACTCATCTTCTGAAGCAGGTATAGCCTCACCTGTGCATCCTGTTGGCAAAGGTCCCAAGGCCGTACTTCTTCAACTGAGCACAGAACTGTTTAAACACTTTGAACCCTGCCAATTAAAAATGCAGAAGAGAAAATATCAGAGAGATGTCTGGACTTCAGTTAAAAGTTGAAAGAGAGAAGGAAAGCAGTGCCTGGAGCTGACATTGCCTTTGGAGACCAACCAGATTTGGGATTTTCATTGAATTAAAAATTGTTTCATTTAATAAAATGCATTTGCACTCAGGTTGCATACAGACACAGACATACAGCAGACAGGAAGAGCAGCAGGTCTCCATCAATGGCCTCTCGTGTGTCACCAGTAAGGCACTGCAGTGGCACCTTCCATCTCAAGAGATTCTTGCACGTAACAGGGTGCAGCCGCCCCTGGGGTAGACTGTGAGGCACCACTTGCAGTGATCAGGCAAGAAGTAAAGAATACCAGCCCCAACAGGAAGTTTGGTGCACAAAGCAGTGTCACAAACTTTGTGGTACAGTCACAAAAGCAGAGCTAAAAATTGCCAAGGCATCCCTGAAGGCGTAACTTCAGGATTTAGCTACAAGATAAAGATTCCTTTCCTGTAAGACCACACTGGTGGTGCAGAAAGCCAGCGCTGCTTCCTTTAGCACTTCACATATGCCAGGCTTCCCATGGGGACATTGACCAGCAAAATCCTGCTTGGTTTTGGATTTCTGGAGAATCTTGATTAAGAGGAAGCCATCTTCAAATAGTTTAAAAGACCTAGTTGCTCCCCTTAGTGCTAATAGAGCACAGAGAGAAGTAGGTCCCACATCTATTTTGTTAGTCTGAGATAGGTAGCATCTGTAAACTGACGGGAAGCACGCAGCAAGGAGATCCCTTCATGAGGCAGGACTAGCAACAGACACACAAATTCGGAGCTGTGATCCGGCTGGCTTCCTCATAGCTTTGGGGAAGAGTGGAGGGAGAACCTGTACTCCAGCACCCTCTGAAACAGGGGCAGGAAAACTAGATGTTCCCTTGGCTTTCTCACCTGCATCAAGCAGACAGGCACAGCTACTGCATCGTAGGATGTCTCAAATAAATAGAGACATTGAGGAGCTCCTGGGAGGTGCTTTGAGGTTGTCTTTGCCTTCAGTGAAAGCTGGAAGTTCCCAACTCTGAATGGGGATCAGAAACTCACTGGTCGGGTCTATTGTGGAGAACGATTATTTGGTTCCTGCATCTAAGATATTCCTCCACGACACTTTATGAGGGAGGAATGAGAAAAGCTGGGTGACAGATCTCATCTTTATGATTTGCTTCTGTAACCAGGGGCACAAACTGTCCCCTCCTGCTCACCCATTAGATATCTGCTGTGCAAATGCCTCCATGTGAAATAATCACCCCAGGCTTCTCATACCATAGAAAAACCATTTTAAGGACAAGAGAAATCTCATCTATTCCAGATGAAGAGAGCAGATGAAGTACCTTCTGAAAATGCTTATCAGTGCAATGAATTGCACATTTTATTACCAAGATTTTAATCTTTGGCTTCTTTTTTTTTTTTTTCTTAATTTTAGCTTTTTTCCTGATCCTAAGTGAAGTCTCAGGCAATCCTGACAGGCCCAATATATATTGGTCCTTCAGCAGGAAGGAACTCAAACAAAGACCTATGTGCAGAAAAAAGAAAAAAGGAAAAAAAAAAAAAAGTCTGGAAACCAGATGCAAATTTAGGAGGAGTCTGCAGGAGTTGTTTTGGGGTCCCCAGCAGGGATTATCCTGGTGTTCCTTCTGAAGCCCAGCCATGTTTTCTAAGTGGCTTTTGTTCCATTTGTCTTACCTGAAGGAAACTCAGCTGATTAAAAAGTCTACAGGAAATACACACTGCTGAAAACATGGTGCAGGTGGCTCCAATATTGTGGAACAATANCCCTTATTTTTTCGTCACTGCTTGGGTTTTGTGATCAAGAGCCATAGCCCTGCTTAGCAAATATAACTCAGATGATGATTAATCTAGCACAGAGATATCCAGAGGGACATGTAGCTACCAGTCAGTGCATGTGAATAAAGAAATCATAAACTGAGAGTTTCAACTCATTTGACCCAAAAAGCAGACAAAAAAGGTATCTGTGGTCCCCAGTTGCCAAAAAGGCCAACCTGACATATGGCAAGAGGGGATGCTAATAGGCACAAGAATCACTTGGGAAACTGTAATGTTGGCTACCCAAACCCTACACGAAATTGTTAACAAAATGTTGTTTGTAACTGAGCATCTACATAAGACTCACACTCTCTGGTAAGAGGGAGTTGGGATTGTTTCATGTACACTCCAGCAGGAAAGGGCTTCCAACTACAGCCATAGACCACAAGAAGGTGGGTGCACAGTAGGCATCTATTAACTTGCTCTAATACTGGGTTCTGACTTCTGAGCTCCACCAACGTTTTTTCACAATATGATGTGAAATTTGCTGGCTTTGCTTATGCATCCTTCATTCCACAAGCTATCTCAAGGCAATTTCTACTCCCTGCTTCCTCTCCTGGTCTTAAGGCTTTTAAAACCTTAATGTAGCACCAGATAGAAGATTTCTTTCTAATTCCCTTGTCTGCTGTGTTATTCACTCCTCATTGTTCCCTGTTGCCCTTGAAAAATGTTTCAGGTCCATTGTGGACTGCCAATCCCTGAGCAGACTTTCAGAGTTCTCTTTCAGCACGCCTATTTAAAACTAAAAGGAAAACAAACACACAAAAGTCCACAAAAGCTCTGTGTGTACCTTGCTATCTAGAAAGCAATTCAACCCATTATCTTTTCTCCAGTAGTGTTAATGTGCAGCATCTCAGGGGTTAGTGCAATGAGCATTAGTTATAAGCTAATCGGAAACAGAGGTGCTTCAATAATTCATAGGCTGCCTTTCTTCCTGAAGAACCTCGATGCACAGCCCTGTTACACCATCAGAGCTGTGCTGCCAAAAGGCAGCTTACTTCACAGAGGGCGTCAGCCAGCTTGGAAATGACAGAGGCAATTTTTGTGAAAAGCCCTACTGAAGGAGATGTGGAGCGACCCAGGGAGTTCCTGCCCAGGGAAGCATAGCTTTCTACCACAGGAATTAGTGCACCTTGGGAACTGGGAAGAGATAAAAGAGGGTTGTCTCAGGTGGCAGGATTGAAGTCTGTGCATGTATGCGATTGCTCTTGTAAGCACGGTCAGAGAGCAGCATCAGCCAGCAAAGGGAGATCTCTTTGCTGCCCATTGCAGGGCTGGAGCTGGATCCCCAGCCATTGCTGGGCAGAGCTCCGGGTTCATGCTCACAACACATATATGGATGTGAGCTTTCTCCATGCCAGGCTAGCCTAGTGACCCTGAATCACTGCATCCCTGTTGTCTAATAAGGCTTACTTTGTTCTGAGCAGGCTGGCTTGTATGACTGTGGCTTGATGTCAAGAGAAAATGTCTCTGACAGAGCAGGGACCCTTTTGACCTTATAGGAAGAGTAGCTGTAGGAAAAAAAGCAATGATAAAATTAAAGGCTAAGTCCAAAAGGAGTGGGGCTGCCCATGATTTGCAAAGAAAGGAAGTCTAATGCTTGTGGAACTGTGTAAAGTGAGGGAGACTGGTGCAACCTCTGGAAGTGGCATCTAATAAGGAGAGGCCAGGGAGAAAGAGGCAGTGGGGCACCAGTGAGGTGACAAATGATGTGCAGTGGAAAGGAAGGAAAAGACAAGAGCCCAGCTCACACCAGGGAACACTGTCTTGAATGTGGTGTGCAACACAGTGACAGGAATGTGAAGGAGGCAGCCAAATGGGCAGCAAATAGTGTCCGTTTGTTCCAAGTTGATGGGCAGTGTCTGACAAGTTCAAAGTTTGGGAGGAGGGAGCAGGAATGCAGACATAAAGGACAATGAATGTCTCCCAGCAGAAGAGCAGGACAGGGTCTCGACTGTCAGGACTGAAGAAAGTCATAAATTCTCCCAAACAACTGCCAGGCTAGTTAAGGGGCTTGAACTGAAAGATGGTGTTGTTGCATTTACTGACAGCTCATGAAAGGAAAAAGCAGTGTGTAGACTCCTGTTAGCTACATTTATACAAGGCCATGTCTCTGATTCAGGGTACCTCACTGAGCCAGCATCCCACAGATGGAAAATGTTTGCCGCCTCTCTTTAATGCCCTGCTAAAACAACGGGAGCAAACAGAAATATGTCTACAGTAAAGATGGATTTGTTCAGCAGGCTGAAGAAAAGCTGGGAAAGGCCCCTAGACCCAAGAGAAAAGAAACTCCTTCTTAATGTCATGGATCTCAAAATTGTATTGCTACACATGCTGATTTGCCTATCTACATGAGTCATCAAGCTTTGTTAAACTGTTCTCAACATTAGCAGCACAATTTCTTGTGGCAAGGAGTTTTACAGGTTAGCACTGCTTGATTTGCAGTATTGCTTTGCCTAAAGGAGCTCAACTTGCTCTTATTTACACAGTGCATTCTCATTTCTCTCGACATGCTGAGAATAGCCTGCAAACCTTGTTGGACATTACAATTTAGTCCCTTCAGCCTGCTTGCTTCCCAGCACTTGCAGAGAAGGGACAGCAAAAGGTTTCTGCAGGCCTGCTGATCTGCCTCACATCACCTGAGGGTGCTAGATCGATAAAAGACTCCATGCTAAATATGCCATTCCCAGCTAAACGTATCAGCCAGTGACTATTTCCCCTATAAGACACCTTTCAAGCTTTAGGTTTCAGTGGACTCCTGTACAAAACTGCTTTTTCATCAAGCATTGAAATTATCCAGTATTCAGGGACAGGTTGAGTGCACCCTCTGAGCTTCCCCTTTGAAGAACCAGTACAGGTTGGGAGGTGATTTACTGGAGAGCAGTCCCATGGAGAGGAACCTGGGAGTGCTGGTGGATAACAAGTTATGCATGGGACAACAACGTGCCCTTGTGGCCAAGAAGGCCAATGGGATACTGAGGTGTATTAGGAAGAATGTGTCCAGCAGATCAAGGAAGGTTCTCCTGCCCCTCTACTCTGCCCCATCACGAATACTGCATTCAGTTTTCGGCTCCCAGGTTGAAGAGGGACAGGGATCTGCTGGAGACTATCCAATGGAAGCCTGCAAGGATGATTAGGGGACTGGAGCACTTCCTTATGAGGAGAGGCTGAGGGACTTGGGGCATTTGAGTCTAGAGAAGAGAAGACTGAGAGAGGATTCAATCAACGTTTATAAATATCTGAGGGCTGAGTGTCAGGGGGGCACAGGCTCTGCTCACTCATTGCCTGCAATAGAAGAAGGAGTAATGGATGTAATTTGCAGCACAGGAGGTTCCAGCTCAACACAAGGTGGAACTTTTTTACTGTAAGGGTTCCAGAGCATTGAAACAGGCTCCCCAGAGAGGTTATGGAGTCTCCTTCTCTGCAGACTTTCAAGGGCCATCTGGATGCATTCTTCTGTGACCTGATCTATATTATATGGTCTTGCTCTGGCAGGGAGGTTGGCCTTGATGACATCTTTGGGTCAACTCCAACCCCTGACAACCTGGGATCCTGTGAAGGAGCCATATTAGTATTATTCCCACCACCAGAGAAGTGGACGGTGCCACACCTACAGCTCACAGTGGGATCTGAGACTTCACAGACACCTACACCACCTGTAGTCCTTAGGAAGATGGGGGTGGGAAGCTGGTTATGAACACTCAAGGACTATCTGCATCATCTGAACACAGCTTCAAATGTGGCACCGCTTGGGGACACCTCTCATCTTCCCTGTTGTCAAGCTCACCAACAGACAGAGCCTGTGCCTTCTCATTACAGCATCCTTTTCTGAGTCCAGCTTCCTTTCAGCCTAATGTCAAAGGCAGATTCATATTTCAATATTCGCTTGACCTATAATGGACCTTGGTAAGATCAGTCAATACGTATTTCCTCATTTCCCCATGGCCATCTGCTTAATGGAGGAAATAGCTACTGCCTAAGACCTTGAAAGCCGATGAGGTTTTTCCTCTATGCACTCAAAAAAAAAAAAAAGTGAAAGCAGAGCCTCACAATTATTATCTTTTTTTTTTTTTGTTCTTCAAAGGGAGAACAGAGTGGGGATCTTTGTTGGTTAAATGAAGCAGGACCTTACAAGGATTTTCCCTGAATCCATCAAGTGATCAGCCTGCATTTCCCCAAGTTTCAAGATCCCTGAAAAGTACTGGGAGACCATCAGAGAGTTTGCAGTTTGCTTCATCTGTTGTCTTGTATCTCTGAAGGGACAGCGGAGAGAGGTTCTTCCCCTTCTTTCTCTGTGGGATTGCAGAAATGTTCCCATAGGGATGGAGGAGAAGATAGGTTATTAGCCCTGCTGCCTTCATGTTTCTTATCCTCCGCAACTTAATTGCTAGAACCACAACAGAAGTTCCTTTCCTCCTTTGCAGAGATACAGCTTTGTGTCAAATCCCTGACAAAACCGAACTATGGGCCGTGGACATTAGTCATTGTACTGTGCTTTGCTGGAAAAGCCTCATACTGAATAGGGGAGGGGAGCTGCAGGGGATAGGGGAGGGAAGGGGAAAATTCAAAGGAAATCCATTCTGGGCAAATGCTTATCCAACATGCCGGATGACTCCAGACATCATAGAAGGCAATGCAGCAGAGAGTAGAAAAACAGCAGCCAGGAATTCATAAAGCAGCAGAAAGACAAGGCTGAAGAGCAGTTAAAACGCTGGCTGGTCAGCTGGGCCAGGCAGAGAGGAACCACAACAGAAGGAGATGTGTTATTGCAGAGGTACATAGATGATCAGATCATCAGTGTCAGTCAGTCCAGCTGCCTGTTGAGGCCACGCATACAGCCCCTGCAGCAGGTTTGTGCAGACACTGTAGATTGCAGCGGATGGCCCCAGAGTCTTTTGTTCCCGCCGCATTTTTTGTCTCCCGTGCATTTTTTTCCTCTGTCCACAGGCTGACCTCTCTTACCATCCTCCTTCTAGGCTAAAAAATACTTTATTTATCCAGAGCTAGTCGATGCATTTATCCACATAAATTCAGTTTCCCTTTACTCTCTTGCACTTCTCCAGATTCCCATTAGCACAGGTTTGAAACAGAACATCAGCTCTTACAGCTCTTTACCAAGTTGTTTACCGCAGCATCTCTCTGAAGTCAGAGAATCTGCAGCCCTGGTGTCAAATTCCATTTTAACTACACAATCAGTTATCAGCCCATTACCATAATAAGGAGATTAAAAGCACTGAGAAATGCACAGTTTACTCCTGGCTGGGGACTTTGTTGCTGTCTTCCAGAGTCCCGTGGTTCTCTTTACTCCGCCTGTCAATTTCCCCCAGGATCCAAGTGGAGAACGGCAGTGGGTGGATGTCATGGGCAACATCACACACCAGCAGAGGCTGGGGCAGGTAATTCCTCCTACCCAGTGTCTCTCAGAGAAACTACATGAGGCCAGGGAACCTTCCTTGGGCCCTCAAACGTCCTTTTTCCTTTGAGTGTGTATGTTGAAACAATTCTCCACTGGCAAAGTTAGAGGTCTGTTCTGCCTGCCCTCATTTGTCTGCCTACCATTCTTCCAGGAACAGCCTGGGAATCATTTCAACCATCCAGATCCAACCCCATTTCTGCCTTCCATCTGCAGAAAGCAGAAGATAGGGTTTCGACAGTATACACTAAATACTACATCTTTCTATTTCAAAGAAGCTCAAGGGATATATTTGAAGTAACAGATGTGCTTCCACACAACACAGGGAAGATGAGCAGGGACCAGGATGCTGATGGATACTTCCTGTAAGCATTTCTCTGGAGTCTGCGAGTCAGACTGCTTCTGGACTGCAGTAGCTGAGTGCAAGCACAGACCAGAGAATTGGTTGCAATTGTGAGTCACCTGCCACCAAAAGCAAATGTCTTGCTGAGAGGAAAGTAGTACATGCACAGACTCCAAATTTATTCATGTGGCATCTCCAGGAAACCTTCAACTACTACATTGAAATCCAAGAGGTTTACAAAAGCAATTACCTAACTACCAGGTTGCTGCTATTTTATGTAAGATCAGTAAAAGATGGATTTAATTCCTCTCCCCAGACTCTTTGGTTTTGTTTTCTGATTGGCTGTTGTCTTTCATTTCCACCTCTCAGACCTTTTGCCAATTGCTTCATTTCTCACTCCAGGAGGCAGGGAGCCTTTGCTTAAGGGCTGGAAGACTGTGGTCAGGGAGGTAAGGATGAGCTATTTTTCTGCTTTAAGCACTAGGAAAGCTGCTCAACAACCTGTCCATGTCATTGATACATGCAAACCAGGAAGCTGGCAGCGAAGGCTCTGTGTGTCTGTGCCTCTGGGGTGTCTGAGCTTGGAAGTAGATGCTGGGGAAGGAGAGGTTTAGGGGAGCCAAGGGCATTTATCAAGCCATCACCCACATGGCTGTAACTATAGCAATGGGAACAGCATCAGAAGGATATAGCCTCTCAATATTTATCTTGCGTGTTGCATTTTCTGTGGCCTGCAGAATCACAATATATTTGCTCCTATAGCATGAGAAAGAAGACAACTGTCTCAGGATCCAGACCAAATGTGAGCATAGGAAGCTCACATTAAACTGCATGGACAGAAGGAAACATTTTAGAGAGGCTATTCAGTAAAAGTGTTGTTAGCACTGCAGTACTGCTGAAGAGGCACAGAACTCTAACTGTGAGTTATCCTTAAGTACCCCTCCTCAGTTTTACAGTATTTTTCTTCACTTCCTGCCCTATCACTTCCTGTCCTGTCTTTCCAACCAGCTGCTGTACTCCAAGCTGGAGTCAGCTGCATTTCCACAGGTAGAATGGTAAATCCATAAAGAAACACACATGCACACAGAATCACTTGTGCTGACCCAGAAACTTCTCAGTTTACTTGCTAGTGGAGTTCCAACCTGTCAGCACTAGTCCTACAATGCATTTCTATCATTATCAGATACAACAGTAGTAGAAGACTCCTACACTTCTCTAAGGAGTGGTCCAGGAACTAAATACAACCCAGGAGGGTTTGAGGTGAAAGGCAAAGCTGCAGTCAGCAAGGCCATGAGGATGCAAGCAGCTTGCACTGTCACCCTGAGCAAGAGGCTTCAACAGCTGGACTACATTTTCTTTCCAGATATACACACCAAATTTTGACTCTGAACTTTCCCTGGCAATGCTTGTCTTTCACTACCAGTGTGAATGTTCAGTTTCTTCCTCAGAATGTCCTCTGATATTTTGGGGCTTGAAGAGTGCCTATGAGGCTGCAAGGCTGGAACAGCTTGCCCAGGGAGGTTGTGTCTGCTCCCTCCCTGGATGTGTTCAAGGCCAGGCTGGATGAGGTCTTGAGCGACCTGATCTAGTGGGAGGTGTCCCTGCCTGTGGCGGGGGGTTGGAACTGGATGATCCTTGAGGTCTCTTCCAACCTAAACCATTCTATGATTCTATGAAATACCATTTGAAGGTAAGGTATCACCCTAGTGAGAAGAATCACTGCACAAATGCTCTTGCAGAAACAAGCGCTGGGTCTGCCTGAGCTGTTTATGGTTGTGCACGTAATTGAGATGAGACAGCAAGTCAGGGGGAGAGGAAAAGCTTTCCAGGGTCCCTGAAGAATATAACATCTGCTGCATGTCTCCTTCCGTCTGGATCAAGCGCTGCCTGTTTCCAGAAAAGGCTCAGAGCTGGGTAGGGGCAAAGGGGGTTTGGCGCTCCTCAGGGACTTTTTGCTCCTGCACCTCTCTAGTTAAGATATCAGAAGTGAGATTTGTCACTTAACCATCTGGAATAGGCAATCACAGGAGGCTGCTGCTCCTCAGTCTGTCACACTTGTAAACTCTGCTAATGTCATTCAGATGTTTCACAAAGCAGCCCTGACAAGCAGGCATGAAATTAAGATGTTTGTGGAACTGTAGAAGTGGGAAATGACAACAGGGGACCAGAGAAAAGCAGAGGAGGGAGACACATTCAGAGGCAGAAGGGTCTGCTGGAGACTGCTTCCTCTTTCTTCAATAGACGTGCTACAGCTTGGGCCAGCTCAGACAGGGGGACTGGTGTAGTGGTATCTTCCTGCCAGGGAGCATCTCCTCTGCTTGCCCCTTGCTGCTTTCACTATGTGCAGCCTCACGATTGAACCCATAACAACCACTCTTGTCCTCACTGAGCTGGGGTTTCTATCCACTGGATTTCATTCCCAGGGAAGCACACACGTTCTGTGGGACAGCCCTGTTTGGAAATAGCCTGAAGGAAGATGGTACAGCCTGAGGCATAGGGCACCCTTGGACCCCACAGTGCCACAGCTCAGTGAGGTTTCTCCACAGGCAGAAGACTGCACATCCTGTTTTGTGTCCAGTTCTGGACTGCCCAGTTCAAGAGGGACAGGGATATACTAGAGAGTGTTCAAGAGAGGGCTATGAGAATGATGAAGAAAATGGAACATCTGTCTTGTGAGGAAAGGCTGAGAGAACTAGGGCTGCTTAGTCTCCAAAAGGGAAGACTGAAAAGAGGTCTTACTAATGTTCATAAATATCTAAAGGGTGGGTGTCTCTTTTCAGTGGTGTCCTGTGATAGGACAAGGGGCAATGGATATAAACTAGAACAGAGGAAGTTTCACCTCAACGTTAAGGAAAAATTTCTTCATTGTAAGGATGACAGAGCACTGGAACAGCCTACCCAGAGAGGCTGTGGAGTATCCTTCTCTGGAGACTTCCAAGGCTCATCTGGATTTACTCTTGTGTGACTCACCTAAGTGATCCTGCTTTGGCAGGAATGGTTGCACTCTCTATCTTCAGAGGTCCCTTCCAAAGATCCTGAGTTCCCACCTTGGTCTGAGCAGTGTTGCAAGGTGCTGGGGCATCTGTCTCTCATTTCATACTGAAAGGCAGCTTTATCAGCAGGGAATTGACATGGGGCTTTAAAACATTTTCTAATTAAGAAGTAGGCTAACCTGGAGAGCAATTAGGTTTGATGCATCCCAGCTTTGAGAAAGTCTGTGTTGCAAGCTCTGGAAAAGACCCTGAGCTCCAGCAATTAAATCTCCTTTCCATTCCTTGCTGGTTTCCTCACTTGCAGAAATATCTTTGGTGCACAACCCCTACCTGTTGTGCCCAATACTATGAGTGCAAGGGTGCAGTTAGGCCTGAGGTAGGAAGCAACCAAAGTGGGCAAGGTTCAAATGCAATGTGTGTGGCAGGGAAAAAGTGTGGTGCAAATTAATACTGAAGGAGGCAGTTGTATTTACGGCCATCAGCCACAACTGCCAAGGTTAATCCAGCCCCTCTCCCATTCTGTCATCCCCTTTTCCTGTTCTGGGCTTTGTGGAGGTGGTGAGCTGCTCAAATGGATGAGATTCATGGCCAACAGAGAAGACATTCAGGTGTGGCGTCACCTTCAAGCCTACAGATTCACAATTTGCCTTTGAGCCAACACGTGGAGCTGTCTGTGCCTCAGTTTCCCCTATAGCAGTGAAATAGCTCTAATGAGGATATTTCCCTTTGTCTATTCAGAATGCCAGCAGAATTCATCAAAGCTGTCTCTTTTTTGTTAACCAGAATAAAAAATCACTTTCTTCAAAACAATCTATGAAAATAGTTCACATTTTCAGATGTGCCATTTTTGTTGACTTCTCCATGTGGAAAAGGGGGGAGAAAAGAGAGTACGCATTTGTTATACATATCTGTTGTTTTCTTCCATCTACAAAATATAATGTTTGCCAGAAAAAAAGCAGTCTGCTACCAAAAAAAAAAAAAAAAAAAGTGTATAATAAAGGGCTGGTTTTTAAAACAGAAAATACTTCCAAAGAAAACAAGCCAACCATTTCCAATTATAGGTTCCTGAGAGTAAAGCCTGTAATGCAGAGCTCACCCAACTGCTGGTCTGCTCCTTCCCCTGCTCTGCAAGTGGCTGCCCATTTTCCTCCATCAAGGAGTGGGGAAGCAGGAGTTGAAGGGCTTAGGAGTCAAAACACAAGGAAGGAGAGAGAGAGAGAGGAATACAAGGCAGGAAGGAAGAAAAGGAGGAAGAGAAAGAAAAATTCAGGAAAGAAAGACGTAACATCTAAGAAAGTAAAAGGACAAAAAAGAGAAGGAAAGAAAAAAAAAAATAAAAACTTAGAGTGGGTGAAGGAGACTACGTACTGCTTTTACTTATGTCAGAAATTAAAACTAAAATCTCCCAGATTAAATATCTGCCCAAGAAGAGGAGGCAGATGGCTACAGAGAGGAGAACTAGAGGGAGAATTACTGGGGAGATGGCATAATGAGCAGGGTGTAAGGGAGCAAAGAGGGGTGGAAGAAGCAGGGGGCTGCAGCATCCCTGCACAGCATGCCCCAGGGAAGAGGATTACAATGCTCCTTCTCCTTGCTTTTGGTAAATACCAGGTCTTTTTTTTTTCTCATCCTCTGACATGGAGGCATCCTTCCTCCGTGACACAGCCCCGTCGCAAAACCCCATCTCCCTCACCCACACTCCCTTCTTTCTCCTCTCCCTCTTACTCCTTCCTTCCAGATGCTTTCTCTGTATTTCCATCCTATTTCACCCACACCAGCTTTCGTTTCTCTCCTCATCTTCTTTCTCCACTCCTCTCCCCATCTTCTTTCTCCACTCCTCTCCCCCTGCCTCACCTTTCTTCCCAACAATCTCTCTGACTTTTTCTTCTCTCCAGCTCCCAAAGGAGCTCTCTAATAACTTAAATGAAATGCCAGCCTTATCTGCAATAGCCCTCCCTTCTGGATCCCCAAGAGGACCCAGCCATGCACAGCAATTAGGAAACCAGTACCTGGGGCTGCAGCATTTGCAGTGTCAGCAAGGAGATCCTCTGCCCTCTCTGAGAACAGGAAGAGGTCTCCATAAAGTTTGGAGCACCATTCAGTACAGGGGGTTAGAAACTACTGAAGAGTCTCAGGAAGGCTTTTTTTTTTTTTTTTTTTTTATTAGTTTTTTTTTTTTTTNCAGACAGCAAGAAGGGTCACAGCTGCTACTGCAGCATCTGCTCAGAGTCCCTCTTCATTTGCAGACTCAGCAAACTTATCACAGCCACCTTCTTCCCAGCTCTTACTGAGCTGCCCTCCCAGTGTGCTAGCCACAGTATTCAAAGTGCACTAGCAGCAAGTAACCTTCATGGGATGGAAGAGATGTGTAGGACAAAGGTTTTCTTCTGCACTTAGAGATGCGAGGTAGCTTAAATAGGTGTCCCTAGGGCCTTCCCAGACATGCACAAGGTTGTTCCCTAAAGCCTCTAGTTCCTTCATACCTCTCCCTCCCAACTAAGCTATCAAAACCACCAGTGTACCAGTGGATCTGAGTGATCCTCACCATTGCTTCTGAATTTCCAAGGAACACAGCTGCAGCCAGTTAACCTCACCTGCAGCCCTGGAAAGATGATGGATCAGCTTGTTCTGGGCATTATTTCAAAGCATGTAGGAGAAAAGAAGGTTTTCAGAAGTAGTCAACATGGATTCACAAAGGGGAAGTCATGTCTGACTAATCTTCATGCCTTCTACAATGGCATGACTGGATGAATAGATGAGGAGAAGGCAGTGGATGTAGCCTGCCTTGACTTCAGCAAGGCTTTTGAGACCATCTCCCACAGCATCCTCATAGAAAAACTCAGGAAGTGTAAGTTAGATGAATGGACAGTGAGGCAGACCCAAAACTATTTGAAAGAAAGCTCAGAGGGTTGTGATCAGTGGCACAGCCTGGTGGGCAGTGCATAACAAGTGATGTTCCCAAGGAGTCAGTACTGTGTCCAGTCCCATTCCATATGCTTATCAACAACCTGGATTAAGAAACAGAGTGGACCCTCAGCAAGTTTGCTGATGGTGCAAAACTGGGAGGGGTGGCTGCTGCCATTCGGCGTTACCTGGACAAGCTGGAGAGTTGGGCAGAGAGTAACCTTATGAAGTTCAAGAAGAGGAAGTGTGGAGGAATAACCCCATACATCAATACTAGTTGGGGGCTAACCTGCTGGCAAGAAGCTCTGTGGAAAAAGACCTGAGAGTCCTGTTGGACAACAGGATGACCATGAGCCAGCAATGTGCACTTGTGGCCAAGAAGGCCTGGATGCATCAAGAAGGGTGTGGCAAGCAGATCAAGAGAAGTTCTCCTCCCTGTCTATTCTGCTCTGGTGAGGCCTCATCTGGAGTACTGTGATCAGTTCTGGGCTCTCCATTTCAAGAATGACAAGAAACTGCTTGAGGGACTACAGCAAAGGGCTACAAAAAAATATTAGGTGACTGAACATCAGTCCAACCTCTGTGCCTGGCAAGATAATGGAGCAGATCCTCCTGAAGGCTTTGCTAAGGCATACAGAAAATTAAAAAGAGATGATTGGTGGTAACCAACATGGCTTCACTGAGGGCAAATCATGCCTGATGAACTCAGTGGCTTTCTATGGTGGAGTTACAGAATCAGTGGATAAGATAAGAGCAACTGACATCACCTACCTGGACTTGCATAAAGCTTTTGACACTGTCCCACACGACATCATGGTCACCAAGTTGGAAGAGGATGGACTTGAGGGATGGACCACTCACTGAATAAGGAATTGGTTGAATGGCTAAACTCAGAGATTTGAGGTCAGTGGTTTGACGTCCACATGGAGACCAGTGAAAAGTGGTGCCCCTTAGGGGCTGGTACTGGTACCAGTGTCTTTGTCAGCAATATAAGCAGTGGAATTGAGTCAGCAAGTCTGTAGATGACACCAAGCTGTGTGGTCTGATTGACGCACTGGAGAGAAGGGATGCCATCCAGAGGGACATGGACAAGCTTCAATCCAAGTTCAACAAGGCCAAGTGCAAGGTCTTACACCTGGGTTAGGGCAGTCCCAAATACAAATATAGTCTGGGTGAGGAGTGGCTCAAGAGCAGTCTTGAGGAGAAGGAGTTGGGAGTGTCAACTGCTGAAAAGCTCACCATGAGCTGGCAAAGTGTGCTTGCAGCCCAGGAGGCCAACCACGTCCTGGGTTGCATCAAAAGAAGTGTGACCAGCAGGACAAGAGAGGTGATTCTCCCCATGTACTCTGCTCTCATGAGATTCCACCTGGAGTGCTGTGTCCAGTTCCGGTGCCCCGGCATAGGAGGGAGAGTGAACCTTAATCCTAACCCAACCCAGACCATTCTATGAGTCTAAGATCTGTCTTACAAAGAAAGGCTGAGAAATTTGGGGGATTTTAGCCTAGAAAAAAAAAGACTGTGGGGGGGATCTTATCAACGCTTATAAATGTGTAAAGAGCGAGTGACAAGAGAAGGGTTCCAGCCTTGTTTCAGTGATGCCCAGCAACAGGACAAGAGGTAATGGGCACAAACTCAAACATAGGAAGTTCGATCTAAACATGGGGAAGAACTTCTTTACTTCAGATGATGGAGCACTGGAATGGCCTATAGAGATGATGGAGTCTGTCTCCAGAGTCATTCAAAGCCCACCTGGATGCCATCCTGTGCAGCCTGCTTTGGGTGAGCCCACTTTAGCAAGTGGGCAGATTAGATTATCTCCAGAGGTCCCTTCCAATCCCTATCATTCTGTAATTCTGTGACCCTTTTGGCTGCTGCTCTCTGCAAAATCTTGTCTCTTCATGCTCTCATTCTTCTTGCTAGAGCATCCCAGACAAAGCCAGACAAAGCCAGTGCCTTTCTTGTGTGCTGATGAAAAGCTCCTATTGAAAAGCCTCTCGGGAAACGCTTCCCATTACAGTTAATTCTGTTGGTCTTTAATACTAGCTCCCCCTCTTCTCTGCTTTGTCTTGGTTAAACTCTATTTGCAGGAAAACAAGATCTCAGAGTGGAATTCATTTCACTGTCTTGTTTTGATTTGGGTTTTTTTTTTTTTTATCTGAGCAAGTCAGCCCGAGGTCTCTGCTTACTCAGTGAAGAAATCAGATTCTTCCATGACATAATTTGTCTCATACTAAAGTCGGTGTCTAAAATAAGTCAAATGAATCAAATCCTAAAATCACCTTGTCCTCTCTCCTAGAGAGAAGAACAGCAAGGGGTTCATTTAGGCAGAAACAAGCAGGCTGGAGATATCTGAGGCAGCTGGTGAGGCTCTGCAAGGTCTTCTGAGTACTTCTCCCAGTGATTGTTCTCCACCCTTCCTGCCCTTGCCAGCCTTTGTAGTCTCCTTCAGGAAAGGGATCTGCTAGAAGTGACCAGGGTGAGACAGGGCCACACATGGGCACAAGTAGCAAGGATTACAGGATAATAGTCCAAAATCTCTGGAGGAGAAAATGAATCACCCACAACCCTGAATCTCAGATTCCGAGCAGTCAGCAGCCCTTCTGTCCAGGCTCAGTAAGAGTCTGTATAGGGCTGGAGAAAGCAGCTTTGTTTTTACTCTATCAATTAGAGGAGAANTTTTCTTTTCTTTTTTTTTCTTTTTTTTTTTTTTTTTTTTTTTTTTTTTTTTTTTTTTTTTTTTTTTTTTTTTTTTTTTTCTTTTTCTTTTTTTTTCCCCTAACACTGATGGGTCATTTCTGATGGATTTAAGACCTGTAAGCCCTCTCTAAAAACGTTTGGGTTTTCTTTTTTTTTTTATATCTCGTACATGCACTGGCATACAGAGACAGTAGGCTCACTGCATGCCAACACTCCCTGAGCAGCCCTCTGTTGAGCAATTAAGCAGCTGCACACCAGATCAGGATTAGCTGCTCTCCTGTTTATTTTAAGACCTTTCTAATTGCTCCTCCTCAAGTATCTCTCCTGTATCTCCTGGTCCTAGCCCTCCCACCCTCCCACTCTTCTTGCCACAGCCAAGCTCCTGGGTTCCCAGATAAGGAGTTGAGGAGCACACATGAAACCTCAGCATCTGCCTTCCAAAAACTGCTGCCCATGACAGGTGTCACTCACAGATCCCCAGCTCAGTAAAGCAAGGGATTTCAAGACTGTCTCTGGCATGTGGGTGCTCAGGTGTTCACCAGAAGAAAGGTAAAATACAAGAGGGTGTGATGAAAACCAGCCAGTGCTGGCTTCAGCTGGTGGAGGGCAGAGGGGGGAATAAAATCCTAATTTCAGAAGCTCATTGTAGGGTAATTATCAAACAGCAACAGTAGGCTGGGATGCTTGCTAATTAGGCCACATTCTTTATGACTAGTTATTCTAAGATGTCATTTGACAGACTTGGTGGGGAGGGATGTGCACATAAAGTTGTTTTTAATTACATTTGGTATGCTAATTTCTGATATAAAATAAATATTTACCAGAAGCAATATTTCTTCATTTCACGCTGGCTGCACCATGGCATTTATTGAGGGTTACAAACAAACTGCTGTTGCCTGGCCCTCCCTGCTGGCATGTCTTTCCCTCTCTGCTCCCCTCAGCCTGAGAGGGACAGATCCAGCTATGACTACAGGGGGGAGAGGTGGCATGGAAGGAGGCCACATCATCTTTCCCTTTGCCCAGTGGCAATATGTATTTTTTCCGCCAAATGGCCCTTTGGAAGAAGGGTGCCCAGGAGAAGCCCTTGGCCCGCAGCTGGTTGTTGTGCCAGGGCGGAAAGCCTGCACCAAGGCTCCTCCAAGGAGATTGAAGATCGCTCCCCTGCCAGACAGCCCAGCTCTTGTGCACTGAGCATGCCTCTCTTACCGCTCCAAGACAAGAGATCTTGATTCATACAACGTCTCCAGCTTTTAGAGCTTTCATGGCTTTATTTTCTCCTTCTTTTCCTACGTATGAATTAACAAACATTTCAAGAATGGAAAGCTGCTGCAAACTGAAAGCCCCACATATTTCAGCATGCTTTTGAAAATCTGGGGACTTTTCTTTCCATACAAATATGTACTTTTGAGTGTATATTTCTTTCCCGTTCACCCAAGTCAGCTTTTATTGCTGCACACTCTTGGGTTTCAATAAATTGGAGCTTTCTGGTGGAAAACCCCATTTATGTGGCACTTTCTTGATCAAATATTAGCTCAGGCTGCTCATATTATCATAAAGCATACTTTTCTTTTGAGCAGATAACTTCTGACCTGGAGCAAAGTAGTAGGTCACTGCTTGACCTGGCCTGGGCTGCCAACCAAGAATTAACACAGTTGAGAGACACTTGCAGATCTGTGTGCTGATGTTTCTGATGACATGTAAGAAGTTGGAGCCACCTGGTTTCTGATACATCACTCAAGGATGTGTATTACCTTCATCCAATCCTCCAGAGGGATTATTCCCATCACTTACATCACCTTGATCTCCTTGATAAGTAATGGGCTTCTGTGAGACAGAAGGAGTTTTTACTGCCACTGTGCCGTATGAAGAGATGTCTCAGGTTATTTGGATTGCCCATTGTAACCAGACCATCCTGGGTTTTTGGTAGTTTTGTTTGTTTTGGTTTGGTTGATTGGTTTTGGGGTTTTTGTTTGGTTGGTTGTTTTGGTTTGGGTTTTTTTTGTTGGTTTGGGTTTTGTTTGGTTGGTTTGGATTTTTTGCACATGTAAGCCACCTCGCTGAAAACTCCCACCCTTTTGCAGCATCAATATTTCAAATTAAACCCTTAAGTAACTTACCATCTGAAGCCACTAAAGGTACAGACAGCGGGTTGGGGGCTGAGAAAACTGTAGGAATCAGAAACAGAGGGAGGGAGCCCATTTGAGGAGCAGAGGCCTGGGTATGATTTTGCCTTGCACAGTGTGCACAAGCAAGCAATGCACTCTGTGGATGTAAAGCACCATCTGGCAGGTAGCTCGCTCTTCATCGGTTCAGCCAGGCTTTACAACCAAGATGGAATTTCTCACAAGTGTTTCATGGCCACATATTTCTTAATCTTTAAGACAGACTTGTCCTTCCCTTGGGATGATAGCTCAAATAGACTGCTCTCAGTCTAACATCTGGTATGTGGCAGTCAAGAGAGAGGAGCGATGGAGGCCAGCAGCATGGTGAGAGGTGAGTTGGCTGACATTGTCCTGCCTTGCAGCTTTGCACACAGAGTGGAGTACTGTGTGCAGTTCTGGAGCCCCCAACACATGGAGCTGTTGGAGTGAATCCAGAGGAGGCCATGAACATGCTGAGAGGGCTGGAGCAGCTCTGCTATGAGGACAGGCTATGGGGCTCTTCAGCCTGGAGAAGAGAAAGCTTCAAGAAGACCTCATAGTAGCCTTCCAGTATCTGAAAGAGGCCTATAGGAAGGCTGGGGAGAGACTATTTACAAGGTCTTGTAATGACAGGAAAAGGGGTAATGGGTTTAAACTGGAAGAGGGCAGATTTAAAATAGATATTAGGAAGAAGTTCTTTACAGTGAGGGTGGTGAGACACTGGCACAGATTGCCCAGGGAGATTGTGGCTGCTCCCTCCCTGGAGGTGTTCAAGGCCAGGCTGGATGAGGTCTTGAGCGACCTGATCTACTGAGAAGTGTCCCTGCCTATGGTGGGGGGTTGGAACTAGATGATCTTTGAGGCCACTTCCAACCTAAACCATTCTATGATTCTGTGGATCCAGAGCTCAATTGAGGTTTTTTGTTTGTTTGTTTTTTAATACAGCATTCCCTCCAGTAGAGCCATTTCTGTCTTCTCTTCAGCCCTCTTCTCCTTCTTAGGAGAGAATTATAGGACAGGATGCTGTGATAGAGATGGCCCATTTAGCTCATCTGATCCATCCCTGGGTACCAGGACATGGTTCTTCCTCAGCATCCTTTCAATCCTATCACCAGGCTCCCTGAAATGAGTATTCCCATGCCTTCTTTCCTCAGAAGACCTGAGACAAGGTTTCCAGACCAAGAGATGACAAACTTCTCTGTTTCTGGCTCATTCACAGCTTTCACCAGGAGATAAAGCCTTCCTCAAAGCCTTTTCTATGTTCTGCTCATGACAGCATTTGAGTGCCATAGATATCAATGAGTTATTCAGCACTTTCCCTGTTGAATCGGGGTGTGCGTGTGTGTGTTTATTATTTCAATATCTGATGAGCTGGCATATGAACAAAGCCAAATTAATTCAGAATTGTTAATTTAGGGTGCTAGATTTGTGAAGATTTTAACACTTGATTTATCAGGGTTTACATGGGATTCTCTGTGTTTGAAGCATGAGCCCATTTGGTTATAATGGATAGAAAAATTAGGCCTGTTACTCAGAAAAGGAGGAATGATTTGCTCTCAGTGAACACCTCGCCTTATGCATCCATTCTCTGATGGCTAGGAGATCAGTGACAGAGGAAGAAAGAAATCCAATCCTTTGGCGTGGGTGAATTGATTGTGGACAATTAACAAGGCAGGAATTATAAAATATGTAGTTATTTTATTTCCAAAAAGCCCCACCCACAAACTATATATAAAGTAGTTAAATTTAGGTTCTAATTTAGTTGGGAAAATCCTCACAAGGGTGCTTATCGGGCAATTCATTAATTTAGGAGACTCAGAACATTGGAAAAGTTGAGCCACAAAATGGCTTTGCCCCACTTATAAATAGGCAGCCTGGAGGCCTAGGGAAAGTCTGTTTTTCTCACGGCAGTGGAGTAGAACTCAGAGATAGTCCCTGGCTCCTGTGCAGCAGTGTTGGAACTGCTTGGCAACTTGATAGCCATTGAGAGGGTTCCAGATCTTCCCTGACTTCAGCAGGGTGCTGGGAAAGAGGCAGACGATCTCTGACCTGATCCTGGTTCCCCTTGGCATGGAGGTTTGCAGAGGTGCAGGCAGGATCTCTTGCAGATGTGCAGAGAGCACAATGTTGGTGGCACTTCTCACCACATTGTGGGGCACTTAATGCCTTCTCCTGTGAAACTTGAGGCACTTAAGTTTCCAGGTCATTCAAGCCCAAACATCAGGGCTAAGCTGGTCTGAAGCATGAGGCAGAGCAGACCATGGTGTCCAAGCCAAGCAGAACGTAGAGCCGAGCAGCACACACCGAGGCAGAGGCAGCACAGAGCAGCACTCCTGCTTGCAACTTAGCTCAGTTTGTATTATTTGCCTGAGTGCAGTGGCTCCTTTGGCCACAGAGATTCACCAATTAGAACGACATCTGCAAAGCTGACCATATTAGATGAACCCAGGGCTTGTTTAATCTTATTTGGGCAAGATACTGACAAGTACCTACACACCTGTGGGCACCTTTTTATCACTTTGGGGGGGGACATAACGGCCTAAGCCTTTGTTTTTCTTCCACCCTTGCTTCCCCCATCAGCAGAAGGATGGAACAAGCCAGAATACCTAATAGGCCTGTTAGACTTTCATGACAGTGGGCAGCATGAGATTATCCTTCTGCTTTTTGCATTTCCCTGGTTTGTTGTTTCTCCACATTCACCACGTTTAGCCAGGACAGCTCTCAGTGAGGAAGCCACTTCATGCCTTACATCTCCCACCTGTACTCCCAGGGGAGACTCCTCCTGAGCACAGTGAGGTGGGGAAACAATTTTAGCATTAGTGCTATAGGATGCTTTGTGGACTGAAAACTTTGCCATGATACAGAAGAGGAATAACTGCACCCAAAAAAAAAAAAAAAATCATCACCCTGTGGTGTTGACAGTGCTGTCAAATTGGGCTACAGGAGCCATGGAAAGGCAGAGCAAGCTCAACATACACAAGCACTTCAAAGAATAGAGTGGTCCAGCTGTAACTGGTCTCTGCAGAAAATGGATGGTCCAGGGAGTTTCCCAAGATGCATGGCTCTTCACTGGGGCAGCTCTAGTTAGGCTGAGTGGTACTTCACCAACATTGATTTCCATCTCCACCATACAAGCTTGCACTTTCCAACCACCCATCTGTCAGAATTTTGTTCAGTGTGGTCAAAGCAGCAGTGTTTGGGGTTTTTTTTTTCCCCTAATCTTCTCCTCAGAAATGAATGACCCACTTTAGATGAAACACTAAAACAGCCCAAGGCATATTTCCAGCTTTGAATAGCCCAGCGCACACAGTTAAAGTACACATCGACTATGGAGCAGGCACAAAGGAATCAAGGTTTTGAAACTAGTGGCTCTAGTGTAGCAGAGAGGCTGGATTTAAGGAAAAGATAGCAGAGTCAGTCTAGTGGTCTCTTTTTGAGTACTGCAGGGGTAGCATTGTGCTGCTGATGGAAAGCTCAGACATGACACAAGACCTGTGCTGCACCAGAAGGCTTTGCTGGCAGAACATGGAGATCCCCAAACACCATTCACTTACTCGCTCCTCCTCCCAAGGCCAAAGCAAACTCCAGCTCCTTTGTGCTTCAGTTCCAGACTAATTTTTATCTCTTGCTTCTGAAGAAGACTTAAACCTTACCATACAGATTCCCATTCTCATCTGTATTTTCAAAATTCATCCCTTACTCCTTACAGTAACTTTTAAATCTGACTCAAAAAAAAAAAAGAGGTCTTTATCAGAAAAAGTACCTGCTTTCTCTTTCACAGAAACACAGAAGTGTCAGGATTAGAAAGGGCCTCAAAGATCATCTAGTTCCAATCGCCCTGCCATGGGCAGGGACACCTCACACTGGATCAGGTTGCTCAGAGCCCCATTCAGCCTGGTATTAAAAATATCCAGGGATGGGGCTTCCACCACCTCCCTGGGCAACCTGTTCCCGTGCCTCGCCACCCTCATGGTGAAGAATTTCTTCTTAATGTCTGATCTAAATCTAACCTCCTCTAGCTTGGATCCATTCCCTCTAGTCCTATCACTACCCAACACCCTAAAAAGTCCTTCACCAGCTTTCTTGTAGGCCCCCTTCAGATACTGGAAGACCACAATAAGGTCTCCTCGGAGCCTCCTCTTCTCCAGACCCCAATTCTCTCAGCCTGTCCTCATAGGAGAGGTGCTCCAGCCCTCTGATCATCCTTGTGGCCTTTCTATGGACATGTTCTGGCCCATCCAGATCTTTCCTGTAATAGGGGCTCCAGAATTGGATGAAGTATTCCAGGGGGGTGTCACCAGAGTGGAGCAGAAGAGGGGAATCACTGCCCTAGACCTGCTGGCCACACTTGTCTTGATGCAACCCAGGATCTGGTTGGCTTTCTGGGCTGCAAGTGCACTCTGCTGGCTCATGTTGAGCTTCTCATCCACCAGCACCCCTGAGTCCCTTTCCTCAGGGCTGCTCCCAAGCCAGTCACTGCCCAGCCTGTATCAGTGCCCGGGATTGCCCTGACCCAGATTTCATCATGCACATCAGAAGAACTACAGGGCACCAGAAGGCCTCTAACTCAGCAGCCTTTGTTCTGCCAGTCTTAGGACTTTGAGAACTGAGCTACTCTTTCCTGGATAGCCAACAGCCTTGAGTACCCATCAGACAAACAACTGGGACAAAGTTCCTGTCTTTTGCCTGATAATGATGCTATCCCCCAGCAGATAGCATGTCCCTCATCTCTTGCTGTCCTCACATAAGGGCAGCACAGATCTGAGTCAGCAGTAGCAGACTGGGATGCAAGTTGTACTGATCAAGTTTCTGGGCTTAGTGGGATGACACAGCAAGCAGAACGCAGGCGAGATGTGCTTATCAGCTCAAGAGAGTGAAGGTCTTTCCTCTTGAACTGATAGATTTTAACTCTTTGGGTTTATAAATCAGTATGAAGCAGGGTGTGCTAGGAAGGGGGGTGGAGGTGCTCTCTGGTTTTTAACTTTCTTCCCTATGTTGAAATCACTGGGATGCTGGACACAGACAGAAGTGGGACTGGGTAGAAAAGGAGAGAAATCACAGAGATAGCCCTACAGAGGAGAAGAGCAGATGCTTTATTGGATGACAATGTTTGTCTCCACCTCCCACATGAAGCCAAGAAGTAGGAGCCTTTCTAGTAGAGTGGTATGGGTATGAGTGGAAACCCTTTGGCTGCAAAGGTGGTGTAGACCTAAAGGGACATTCACCTGGGATCGCACCAGAGCCAAATCACCTGATCACCCTGAGAGTGACCAAACACCAAGCTGTTTGTACTTGGAGGGTACTGGAAGAAACCAGGCCAAGCCAGAGCAATGACTCAGTGTTAAACTGGCCAACTGTGCCAACTTCAGAGAGGGAAATCTGAGTTTTGCCAGTTGCTTCATGGGTTGGGAGGATGAAAGAGATCTAATCCTGCAGACAGTGTTCTTCATACTCTAGGAATGATTCCACTTGATTTGGAGGCTCTCCATCCCACCATTTTCTACTTCCACTTCGATCTCTGCCAAGTCTCACTCCATTGAATTAATTTTAAAGGCACTCTTTAAAGCCTCTCACTAAGGGTTTCATAATGTGTTCCAACAGGAGCCACTGAAAAGAAATCCTCTCCTTTATCATCCCAGCTGGAGAATGCTGTTTCAGTGCTCCATAAAACGGTTGTGTATCATGCCCACAGGGTCTTAGTTGCACATTAAAGCCCAGGGTGGGGGAAATGTCAGTTACAGTTCAGCTAAGATGGGCTCCCTTAAGGTTTGGAGTGCAGTCTGTGCCTCCCTTAATGTCACCCTAGTCTCCTAATGAGTATAAAAAGGACACAAGGGACACCAAATGATGGAAAAGTAATGTGAGAATTTGTGTTCATCCTTCCTCAGTCTGGAATGTCATGGCTCCTAAAGCATTACAAACTGGCAGACGAGCCAGATATATGGTTCGGATCTGTTAGTGGAAGCCTGAAAGCACATGGAGAGGACACGTATCATTGCCCCAGGTCTGCTAGAAGTTAATTTCTTAGAAAATCTCATAGAATTTTATCAAGTACCAGATGGTTAAACCAAAAGGTTGATGGCTGGCATCAATGCCACCCCTGCAACTCTTCTATTCATAAACCAGAAGACTGGTGACTGGCAACCTCCCCTGCAACTTTCCTATTCACAGACATCAGCTACTCTTCTTCCCAAGCAAGACTTTTCCTGAAACACCATGTGAAGAATACAAAGCACTTTGAAGGAAGATACTTTCTCTGCGATGATTAAGAGTCAGAGAGGAAAGCCAGGACAGATAAGAGATGAGCTCCTCTCCTCAGCACTAGTCTGTGGCCAAGTCAATGTCCAGGAGCTCACTCCCGTAAGTCAGGCTGTGGCATTGCCCTGTCTAAAGCCTTGGCCAATGAGTTGCCTTGGACATGCGCCTGACTAATGGATGGGACCTACTGTCCTTTGATGACAGGAGACAGACATGGCTAATCCTCTACCTTTCAAGTGAACAAAAAGCTTTGTCAACAGCCCTCAAACAGAAGGAAAAAATAAAAGGATGTTTTATATTTAGCTGATGCCATGAAATCTGCAGGCTGCATGCTAATTAGCTCAACATGAAGCATGGGGAAGAAGAGAGGGTCTAAAACCAAAGATTTTTATCCTAACTGTTGAGACTGCAGAAAATTATTTCTGCTGGGTTGTTTATTTGTTTCTTTGTTTTTATGGGGGAAAAAAATCACAAGGGACTTCAATGGATAACGACAGTCTGGTAAAATACCCAGTCTACAAAGAGCTGTTCCATTTAACACTCACTGTTCCTGTTGTGGATTGCTGTTGGGTACTTTGCTGCATGGAGAGCAGTGAATCAATGCTGCTAAACATGAGCATGTGCGTCACCTCTAGGTAGGAGGAAATCAAGGTTAGTGTCTGGCATCAACCATAGTACTACTCACCTTGAGTACTGGGCCCTTCAATTCAAGAGAGAGGTTGAGGCACTGGAACGTGTCCAGAGAGGGGCATCGAAGCTGGTGAAGAGCCTGGAGCACAGCCCTGTGAAGAGAGGCTAAGGGAGCTGGGGTTGTTTAGCCTGGCAAAGAGGAGGCTCAGGGGTGACCTCATTGCTGTCTACAAGTACCTGAAGGGAGATTGTAGCCAGGTGGGGGTCGGTCTCTTCTCCCAGGCAACCAGCAACAGAACGAGGGGACACAGACTCAAGTTGTGCCAGAGGAGTTATAGTCTGGATACTAGTAGGAAGTTCTTCCCAGAGAGAGTGATTTGCCATTGGAATGGGCTGCCCAGGGAAGTGGTGGAGTTGCCATCCCTGGAAGTGTTCAAGGAAAGACTGAATGGGGCACTTATTGCCATGGTCTAGCTGATTGGATAGGACTGGGTGATAGGTTGGACTGGATGACCTTGGAGGTCTCTTCCAACCTGGTTGATTCTTTGATTCTACAGGCAAAAAGCCACGGTCGGTGCTGTGATACTGATGACTACTGTATCCCGTGTTCTTTACAGGGATTTGTAAGGCAGTAAATAATGAGTAAGGATAAGTCTCTGCTTTCGTTTGGCTTTTACTACAGAAAGAAAAGTGATCCCCCCTGAAATGCTGTGTCATGCTCTCCAAGCAGGTAGTGTACCTTAGGGAGCTCTGCATCTAAGCAGAAGGCTCACTTCCCAGGGAAAGCAGAGCAGGACTCCTGGAGTCAGTGGAAGCAGGGAAGAAAAATGCCTTTTTTTTTTTTTTTTTTTCCCTGCCCGAAGGTTTATTCCCCTTAAGTTAAATATTAATTCAAGTATGTCTGGTCTGGTCTGCTTAAATCAAGGTAGGTCTCTGATTTTGTCTGGCTGAGGCTGGTCTGATGGGTCTGTTTGAACCTGGTCTGTTTTGACCCTGGTTTAGCTTTCCCCGATTTCATAGAATTTGGTTTAGTTTGATTTACTTCAGCATCCCTCAGGTTTTTTGCCAGGTTGGCAAGTTCTTCCACATGAAACCCCAATGAGCACAATATGAGCAAGAAGTTTCCTAGCAGGCTCAAAACCTTAAGAAAAAGAAAACAAAACCCCTTAGGATAAATTCAGATCATTGCAACTAGCCAAGCTAACAAAAGACACGGCAGCAGCCCTGGAAAACTCAGCCTGGTCTGCTAGGAATGACAATAAGATCAGCTGCTGCTTTAATCAACAGATAGAACCTAGCTGGGAGGCTCTTCCAATTTTCTTTAGGATGACAGCTTTTAGAGCATTTGCTCCAAGGTATGATGGAATCTAGCCACTCTTTTCACTCCCTGAAGGGGAAACACAGACATCCCTTGGAGGTGCCAGAGTGATATTGTCCACATCTCGGGGAGGGGAGAACCAACTCATCCCAAGCATCAGGGTGAGACCGTAGAGGTTACTACAAAGCTTTGAAAAACCTAGTCTGGATTGGCCATATACTAGACCACATCAGAATGTAGCAGAAAAGACCACCATGTGTCTGTGATACACATCACATTCAAGTCTCACATATCCCAACCACACTTAGCTGATAACTGCCTTATTTCAGCTCTCCACTGTCTGGTGCTTTCCTCTGCTTCCTTCTCTCACATGGCATGGAGGAAAGAGTCTCTACTCTGGACATCACTGAGGAAGTAAATTATACAATAATGATTGTAATTAACCAAACCTTTATTTCTTCTCCATATGCAAAGAAATTATGCCATGTATGGGTGTCCCAGCTTAAGGACTCAGATAGCTCTGAAGTTTGCAGAGCTATGTAATGCATTGTGTGACTGAATGTGGGCCACCTCGCACACATGCAGACTTAGCAGCAACTTGGATTGCTGTGCCCTTGCTGTTTGTGAGGTAAGAATCCCAGCTCAATTTGAGGTGTTCTGATGCTTTGTATATCGGACAATGAGATGCTGGTCCCCACTGGGATATTGCTCAAGGAGGGAGCAGGCAAAGGAGGCTCTGACAGTAAAAGGCAGATAAATGAATAAGGAGAATAGCTAGGCAAAGGGACAAAGACTACCTGCCTGCCCAGATAACAAGGGGGCAAGGAATGGAAATGAGGAATGGAAGACACAGGGGTAACACAATAAAGGGTAATGTAGACCGGGTGCTGTCTTGAACAGACTACACAGTTAAAAACAGGTAAGCAGCTGGTGTGATCTGGAAACCTTGATGGATGCTGAAACGAGAGGCACTGGAGTGCAGGAGAGGCTGCTGTCAACCCTGGACCATAGGCTAGAAACCAAGAACTGTTGTGTGTGGGAAAGGGCAGCCCCATTGCTGAGCACACCATTTGTCTGAGTTACACTCTGGCTGGGACTGACCATTTGCCCAGGAACACAATCCTTGCCAGATGCTCTGCCACAGCTCAGGGGAAATCCACAGCAGGCAGTGGCCAGCAGACAGTGACAGTGAAGCTACTGTGAGTGCACTGAATCCAAAGCCATCCTGGGACCAGGGACACTGCTTAGAAGCCAGAGTAACTGTCAGAACAGAGTGGGACTAGTGCAAAGATCACACCATCTGCACAATGAATAGAGGTATGGAGAGAGAGACATGCGTGAAGCAAGTAGGAAACACAACTGGGACAAGATTTACATTCACTGAGCACAGGATCCACTCCCTGCTTCCAGCTTTGCTTCCCACACTCCAGAAGTCTCCCATGCCTGGAATCCTGGGCCTGCAGGGTCCATAGGGGTGCTTTACACAACAGGCATTGTCTGCAACAGTGACTAATCTTGGGAAACTTCATCTGGCCCATGACTGTCACCCCAGCCTTTCTCCTTGCCTCCACACTGGCCCCTTCAGTCCATACTTGGCTGCCTGGCTCCTTTCATGCACAAATCATCACCTTGAGCAAACACAATTTACAGAGGTGGTGAAGGGGGTGCTGTGAAAGGGGCGGTTATTGCTGTTGTCTCTGGGTAAAGTGGGCCTCATTACAAGCTCTCTCTACAGCTGGTCAATACTGCTTCCCTCGAGGCTCAGGGGCATTTCATTATTCTTCACATTACCTTGTTCATCTCCACATTTCAGGGGATATTTATTGAATGCTCTGCATAATCAGCTTTGGAGCAGAACAGCACACAAAAAGCATGGACAGAAAATACTCTCAACTTACACAGAGTGAGCAAGTGGAGTCTTCCAGCATTGTCTTCCCAGCCAACAGCCACCGTCTCCTGCAGGGAGTGATACCACTACTCTTCTCCCATTCTACTGGAGAAAACTGATTCCTCCTTCCACTCTGCCCAAGTGCTGCATACGGAGATAGAGGTGGCAGTGAGAATGGTGGAGCAGTCTGCTTCTGGCTTACCTCCCAAGACACAGAAATTCTCTTGTCTACACTATACACAGCAGGGGAGAAGGGGGCAAACAGAAACCCATAAAGCAACTTCCCTTCAGTTTACAATAAAATGTGTTAAACTGCTGCTCACCATAATTATTTTCCGGTTACATTTCCATTTAGCTCATTTTCCCATTGCTGCTCAATCAATATTCTCCATTTTCCCCTTTAAATGGCTGGCCCAAGCTTTCTTTCCTCTGAGGCCAGCCGTGCCTTCTGACTTTCTGATGGAGCAGCAGAGCCCAGATCGTAAGCATCCTATGGGTCTTCAGCTAGCACCTCTCTGGGAAGGTGGCTTTCTTCATTCACACTTACTTAGGCCTTGGGAGCTTCCCCTTCTCATTCCCAATCCCTGATTCCTCCTTTCCATGGCATCGAATTCAAGGCCATTGATGCAGAACTGTCATCTATCTGGGAGGCTCCTGAGCCCAGAGGGCTCAGTACAGCCCTTCTGCTTGCAAGACAGCAACAAGTTCAGTGGATATTAGTTTCTCTTTCTTCTTGTTTACTAAACTTCATCTCTCTCTCTGCCCTTACACAGCCCTGGGAGACACAGGGAACTTTGTTTTGTATGTATCCCTATCTAGGATGTGAGCTATGAAAATTTTAATTCTATGGCCTTCCTAATGTTAAATAGAACAAAGATTCTCCGAAAGGTTAATTGATGTGATTACAGTTCATAAGCTGAAAAGCAGTCTTTAGTGGGATGGATGATTTGAGGTATATGGGTTGCAATTATTTCTCCCTCTAAGCTGATTGGAGTTTTGCTAAACTCATAGTAGGGACTTAATGATAGTTAATGGCATGAAGATAAAACAGTTAATAATTATGTAACTCTCTAAAGTTTAGTGTTCTTCAAGCTGAGCTGACAGCCATCGGGTGTGTTTTGAGCAATGGACATGAAAGTGCAATAATGGTCTAAGACTCACAAGGGACTTGGCTTGGCTTGGCTCAAAAATCTCAAGCTGGAACAACTGTAAAAGGGGAATTAGGAGAGGGATGGACCGAGAGCTGCAGAGGCAGAGCAGGTAGCTGCTTTTCTCTATTCTCCCATATAGCTGACAAAAAGCAGTATAAGCATCCACCAGCTCACAGGTCAAACCTCAGCCTATTGTCACCCTCATGGAATTCCTCACCTGGCTTTGATTCCCAGGCACAGAGGACCCAGTGTTGATTCCCAGTTATTGCACTGTTTTCTCCCCAAACTCTCCCTAATGCTCCACACAGATGTGAAACAGGTGCTGGCCCCAAGGCAGTCCTGGACCAAATAAAACTACATAATGGTGAGTGTGTGCATTTGCCTTTGTCAGCAGAACACCACCCCCTGCTTCCCCCCCCCCAATGAATCAAGACTGACTCATAAGATCACAGGATGTTACGGGTTGGAAGAGACCCAATGAGATCATCAAGTCCAATTCCCCTGCCAGAGTAGGACCATACAACCTGTCTTAGGTCACACAGGATCACATCCAGATGGCACTTGAAAGTCTCCAGAGAAGGAGACTACACAACCTCTCTGGGGAGCCTGTTCCAATGCTCTGTGACAGTAAAGAAGTTCTCCCTTGTGTTGAGCTGGAACCTCCTGTGCCGCAATTTACACCCATTACTCCTTGTTCTATCACAGGGAGCAAGTGGGAAGAGCCTGTCCCACTCCTCCTGACCAGCCCTCAGATATTTATAAACATTGATTGAATTCCCTTTCAGTCTTCTCTTCTCCAGACTCAAAAGCCCCTGGTTCCTCAGCCTCTCCTCATCAGGCCTCCATCGGATCAACTCCAGCAGATCCCTGTCCCTCTTAAACTGGGGAGCCCAAAACTGAATGCGGTACTAAGATGGGGTCTCACTAGGGCAGAGTAGAGGGGAGGAGAACTGCCCTTGATCTGCTGGACACACTGTTCTTAATGCACCCCAGGATTCCACTGGCCCTCTTGGCCACAGGGGCACATTTCCATCCCATGGATAATTTGTTATCCACCAGGACTCCAAGTCCCACTCCACAGGACTGCTCTCCAGCAGATCACCTCCCAGCCTATACTCAAGACAACACAAGAGTGATGAGACTTCCCTGTTTTCTTTAAATATATATCCCCTGGTTTTTTTCTCAATTTTTTTTCTACTCATTTCTTCTCCCTTGTGTTCTAAAGTAGTTGATAAGGCAATAACACCTATGTCAAAGTGCCTTTAGTTGCAATGCTTGTTGATAGTTGCTATAAAACACCAATAAACTGCTTTGCATATTTCCTCAGGGTCACTGTCATGATGCGACTGCTATTGTGGCCCTGCTGTGTGGGGACAGCCTTTGTTGTCCACTGAGTGGGATGAGATAGTTAATTTTTGTACTATTCCTCAGAATCATTGTTGTGACTCTACCACTGTTGCATCCCTGCTGAGTAGGCATAGCCCTTTTCAGGGGGTTACAAAGCTTCATCTCCCTTGTCGTTCACTGAATGGGATGAGACACAATCATATCAGGCAAGACTAGAGACCTGTTTCACTCAGCAGCTATCTCCAGCCAGAAGTAAATGAGGGCAGGGCAAACACACCACATGATTTCCCCAGATTACTCTCCCAGTCAGCTTTGGTCCTGGGTTGCACACGGCCTTCCTGTTTGATACTTCACAATGGATTTTTCCTCCACATGTGAAATGCTGCAAATGCCCACTGCTCAGGCATTTCATGGTTCAGCAATGCCCCCACTGTGGAGCCACCTCCTCCAGTGTCTCCTGAAACTGCTGCCTGCCAGTTTCCTCTGCCTCCCCTAGTCCTGATGCTGAAACAGAACAATTGCTCCTTGTTTTCCTTCTCCACGGTACTCATGACTTCACAGCCGCTCACTTCTCTCTTCCAGGCAGAGAAGTCCTAGACCAGTTAATCATATTTCACACTCATTCCCCACCTTAGGTCATCCTTGTTACTGTCCTGCTCTGAGCCTTTTTCAGCTCTATTATATAAAACACTTTTGAGCTGGAGAAGCCAGAGCTGTATACCCTACTCAGCACGTGGGCAATGGCATAATGATGTTCTCTGCTCTGCTTTATTTCCCTTCCTACAGCAAGGCTAGCAGGAGCTCCCTCCACCTCCGAACCATCTAATTGAACTGCCACACAACAGGCTCCAAAGGTTTGCAGCAGATATATGACCCACCGTGGTGTGAGACATGGATGAAGCACTTCAAGAAACATAACAGACCCTCCTAGCAGTCAGATATAAAAAGAAACTCCTGCGTTCAGGACTTCCAAATCAATTAATGGTGTCCTGACAAACAGCTCATTCATTGCTGTCAGTTCTTCATGAGAACTATAACCCATCCTGAATTAGAGCAAAATATGCCTGACTGGTGCCAATTTATGCCCAGATACAATTCTTACAATGAGCACAAAGCACAGTTATAGAAAAACCTATAGATTTTCTTTGGCTCTTTCCTCTTTACTTTAAAATCCTCTCTGGGCACAGAAGCAGCACAGGGACTCCAACCCTCAAAGGAATCCATATGCAAGAAGTAAGAAAAACTACAAAACTGTGGTTTCTCTCACAGCAGGCACTTCTCAGCATTACAGTTGCAGTCACCAATCCTCCTATTATCAGAACAGAAATACTCATTCTGGATATGCAAATATTGAAATTCCACACAGTATTTCCATGGGTTGCTGGAAAGACCATTTACCATTTCTTTCAGCCGTGCACTAGGATTTCAGGCACGTTCTCTGAATTTCAATGGTGGCCATGCAGATGAACAAAATAATGCACATTTTTGATGGCACATTTGGCTAGAATGGCATTAAATTTACAAGAAGAAATTCAATTAGTAGAACTGTTCATTCCCCAGCATTTAACTTATTTACACTGAATAAACACATCAGACCAGCCCCTCTCTCGAGATTATGCACAAATGTTTGGCAATAGGAACGTGATCCTTGGTGCATGTGAGTATAATGGAAGGAAATTAATATTTTTTCCTTCCAAAATAATAATTATTTTGCATTTATATCAAATGTTATATTCAAGGATCTCAAAGCACTTAACAGGTGAAGAGTGATGCAATGCTGCCTTCTTTCAAACCTTGAGCACTCGCTTATATGGACCTATACCTCCAGCATCACAGCATTTTACTGGCTGCAGTACACAGACCCTGAACACAGAATTCCTGTGTTCCCCATGACCGTGGATGCCACAGAAAAAGCAAGCAGACCTGAGGGCACACACTGCCTCTCTACTAGGACAGAGCATCGTGTAGGGGGAACTGCTTGGATGGTGCTGGAGAAGGAGCCATGCTTCAGAGTTACTGGAGGAAGAATGATAATGCCCACAAGATCCTGCCAGACTGTCCCAGCAGAAGTTGTCCACAAATCTCGGCATCACTTTAATCCCAGAGAACTTTGGCACAGAGGTGCAAGGAGTCCAGTTCAACCGTATTTCCCATTCTTGTAAGCAGACCTTTTTTCCTCACCACTAAGAGTAACCAAGAGGTGAGATGGTCTCACACTCAGCACCAGCTGCATCTCCCAGGCAGTGTTTTTTTGCTGGGACAATACACTCATTCTCACCTGTTTCCTAACAGCCTGAAAGATCCAGGACGTTGCCAGCCTCTGCTGTCACCTTTAGATTTCTCTTAGGTCACTTCACCTTACACTCACACATTTTCCTCTCTCCTATCTCCTGGCAAGAGCTGCTCTCCTCCAGAGAATCTGAAACCCCAGCAAATGCTCTTGATTCTTATTCTGGGGCTGAAGGGAGGGGAGGGGGACCAATGCAGCTGAGTCTCTGTGAGTCTTTGCTAGGGGATGCAAATGGGACTGCTTGAACCCAATTCACAAATAGCTGTCACATCGTTGCTGATTGATGCATATCGAGGAGGTCACTCTGAACTTGTCATTGAAGAAGAGCTGCATAATCAGACCACCTCTTCCCTCCCGGCTCTCTACCACACACCTTTTGTCTTCAGCATCACAGGCCTCCGCTTTGCTTCCAACTAATGGCTCCTTTGGCAAGTCCCTTCAATAGGCTGATTGAAAGGCACAGCTTCACCGCAGAGGCACAATGAAACCGAATAGGAGGGACAGGCAGGAGGGAGGATGAGGAAGGCAGGCAGAGATCAGCAATGAGACGGGAAGGAGAGGTGGAAGGATGAGACAGCAGGGCACAGAACATAATGAAAGAGAGACAGGAAGAGGAACGCAAGGACAATTTTCAAGTTGTTAACAGCATGGACCTGAGCCTGCTTTCCTAGGTATGCCCAAACACACACACAGGACTTTGACCAATAGCAGGGAAGGAGGCGGGGGAGAAGTGAACAAGCTGTAGTCCCAGCAGCAAGGCAAAGGGTGCCTCCCAGTGAGATGCTGTTCTCGTTTCTACAAGCAAGATGCTGACCGCTGGTCCACTGGTGCTTTAGTGTCCCAAGTAAGGACTCTTCCTTTCTTCCTCTACAATAAATCTAGTCCTGTGCCCACCTCTCCATGCCTGTTAGCAAGAAGGGTGCCTAGGACATCCTGTTCCTTCGGGTGCTTGCAGCATTTGGAGGGAGGACAGCCAAGGCAGAGCAAATCCCTGGCTTTTCCTGTTCTCTGTCTGCAGGTTCATTTGCTCAATAAAGGCTTGGCCATGGATCAGAAGAGATGCCCTGGCTCACTTTATCTTGCCTGTTTGTTTGGGCAGCCAGTCAAGCAGCTAGTAGCAGAAACAATGGAATTTTCCCCTTTTTTTGTGTGTGGGCAAAATTAAATGTGGTTTGAACTTGCTGCTGGATCTGCACCAAATGAGCTCCTCAGGGCGTGAGCTGCCAGGCAGTCTAGAAGAGGTTGCACAACTGAGCACAGCCAGAACTTCCCCCTCCAGAGCAGCACAGGCAGCATGGACAGCAGATTATCTCCACTCCTTCACACAGCTTGCTGCCAGAAGGCTGCCTAGGCTGCCTGCTGAAGAAGAAGCTGGTGGCCTGCACCCTGCTTCCTCCTTCACCTGTGGCAAAAGTGAGAGGCATGGGATAGCCACTTCTGCATGCTGAGGGACGTACTTCCAGCACACATACACCTGCTCTCCAGCCTCCCAAAGGAACTTGGATAACCACCACAAAACTCACTGGACTCAGGTCCCTTTCGTGACTTCTGCTCTAGGCCAGCTTCAGGATCATGAGGGTCAGCTCCAGGAGGAATGGTCAGTGTTGTTCAAATGAAAGGTTTACCTTGCAAAGAGGCCAGCAGTGGCTTTCAGCTGTCTGGTTTTACCTCCTCTTGATCTTGGGAAATACAATCCCAGGCTGTCTCAGCCTCTGATTGATCCCTTATTATGCTGCAATCTGAAGTCTGTGTGGAGGAAGGGTACTAAGTAGGGGTCTGCTCTAGGCTTGGTTCCCCTCACCCTCCTCCTGCCTACTCTGCTGGCTTCAGCTGAGGTGCAGAACTCCAGGACCAATGCCTGCAGTGCCAGACTTTCCATGTGCAGGTAGGAAAGGAAAGAGGACTGTATCTCCAACTTCTTAACAGTGCTATGGCTGTGAGGTTGCTTTGTGGAGATGGTTGGGAGCAGTCTCTTCCTCTACCCTCTCATCCTGGCTGCCAGTAGAGAAGCCTGAGGACACCTCAGACCCCAGGAATGTTGACCAAAAATATCAAAGATTGACTAAGTCATCGGGCTTAGCATGAGAGTGCTTTGCCAGCTTCACCACTTAGAGAAGGAGTTCCTCCTTCTGCAGACCTGGTAAAAAGAAGGGGGCAGTGGAGAAGCTGATCTCTCCCTCCCTTACCACCTCTCCTCACAACACAGTGCCATGACAGCCCTGAAACTGACAAAAAGGGCCAGGACTTCTTTTTCAAGTCAATGTCACTTTTCCAGGGCAGGAAGACTGCAAGCTTCTTAGGGAGGGATTCCTCTGTAAGGGGCCATTAGCATGGGGGTTTTGGGGTCCAGGAATATTTCTCTCTTCCATGGGGCATCTCTGGGAAAAGGTTTGTTGGAGATAGCAGCACCTCACAGAGGCAGAGAGGCAGCCAGCAAACTCATTAGAGGGGAAAATCAAAGTGGTGTGTATGCTAATGGGAGAATGAGGTGAGGGAAGGCAGCATCCCAGACAGGCGGCATCCAAGACTCCTGCTCCCTAAGGTGTTCATTACAGGCTGGTATTTGTGAAGCAGCACAGCCTGCGATTCGGTGTCACTCCCTGCCACCCCGCGTATCGACAGATCCCTTCCCACGGGAGCCCAGTTAATTTGCTTCCCGTCTATTGATCCCTGTGGCAAGCCACCATTAGCGGCAGCTCTGCCTGCCTCCTCCTCACTCTGCTCCGCGCTGCGGAGGAAGGGGAGCAGTGAGCTCCTTACAGAGAGAGACATTTAGGGGCCACCAGAGATAAAAGGTGCCCAACAGTTGCCTGGGCCCACTCCCCACCTCAGAGAGACCCTTCTTATTTATAAGGCCAGCAACATCCCCCTGGTTAGCCAATGCTTTCAGCCGCCCTCTTCCCTGCACTCAGCATATTGATTAGCCTTTGTTCGCCGCTTTATGAACCCGTTCGTTAATGGGCTGGGAGCTTGTAAATGCACATTGGATTTCCTTTTAAATCCGCCCGAACGAAGGGACTGCTGAGTGTTTACAAGGGAGAGAGCTACAGCACTGCCACCACTGCCAGGAAACTTCACTGATGGCTGAAAGTATGGGGTCATCTCTACCCCACATCACATTCCCCAGCCACCTCCACCTCAGCTTCTCTTGGCCAGGGCACACTTTGCTAAGGGAGAAGTGGGGATGGACAGAGGAGGTTCTGGTGTCTCCTGTTCTTTCTGCCTTAGCCTACATCATGGTTACTCCCAGGCTGGACCCCAGCCAGGGCTGTGGAAATGACCATGACATGCTATAGCTTCCTCCCCAGGCACACTTGACACTTTTCTGCTTCTCCCTGGATGGTCTGGTCTTGTTAAATTCTGTCCATTGCCCACCAGTTCATGGTGCCACTGGTGGGAAATTCCTCCGACACTCACCATGATTCTGTGAGGCATCAGCAGCATTCTCACCCATTGTCCAATCCCTGTCACTAGGAGGAGGGAAAATAGATGTGCAGCACTTGTGGACGGGTTATGCACAGCAGGAAATCTCCTAAGCAACAGACTTAGAAGCAAAGCAGATACTACATGTGTCTAAGAGAGTGCCACACACCACACTCCTGTGATTACGGCAGAAGAAGTTTTGGGGGTAATGCTAGAGTCTTAGCACAAGCAGCAGGAGATCAGATCCTCGCAGCTGATACTTCTGCTGCCACTTATAAAAAAACCACATTTATCTCTCCTTTCTGAAAGTCAGTCCCAGTATTTTGAATATTGACTGGATTCAGCAAGATGGCAGAGGCCTGCCATTCCCCACAGGAGGAAAAGAGGCTGAGTTGCCTAATATATATTGCAGGTTCAGTCCTATTTGCTCAGCTGTAGATCTGCCTATCCTGGACTTTACTAGGCCATCCATCCTCTTACTATCAGACACAGCCAGGACACCATCACTTATTCTTAAAACTTTGATAAATTTGTCTCTAAGTGTTATGGCCCAGAGTGCTCCTTCCATTGGTTAAACCCTCAGATTCTGCCATCACAACCTCCACCTCCTTTCCTCACTACAGTTTGATTTATGAAGCTGTAAGGATTCTTCTCAATGTCACCAAAGTGGCTATTTCAGGGTCATTTAGATTGTAGATTTCCCAGTCTGGAAGTGTTGGAGTGTCCTTGACAAAGCTTGCAGCAGCCTTTTCTAGGAGGGAACCTCCCCTAACCCAAAAATACAGCTCTGTTCTTCGAGCTGGCAGTCATTCTTTCAGCAGAAAGTCAGCAGAAAGCTATTAGAGCCGCTTGAGCTGGCTATTGCAGGGAAACATTACCACTTGTACTAAGCTAATGTATTGCATTGCTTGCAGTGCTCCAGTGTATTGCTTTTGCTTGCAGTTCACTGAGTTTTTCCAGGCAGCCATAACCCTAAACTAATACTGCAGATGTGTTTTCCAGGTATGCCCTACTGCCACCCCTTTCCCTCACTCAGAAAGCAGATATGTTAACAGGCTTGATGCAGAGTTGTTGGCATGGTAAGGCAATAATAAAAACAGGAATCTCAAGCCTTCACGTGGCTAGGAAAGTGGGAATCTGGTTTATGCTATTTTAAATGGGCAAGGTTCATGACTTCCAGCAGTTCGTGATATGTCTTGGGTCTGTGAGACCACAGAAGCATTTCTGGCATGTGGTAGGCATAGGAACAGCATTCTTGTCAGCCAGGGGACTGCCATCTCCTAATGTGGAGTTTCTTCTAGTGCAATGGGTCCCATTTTGCCTATGTCCTGTTGGATACAAGTATTCAGTGGAGATCTGCTTTCTAAGTAAGAGATCTTCATCCTCATACATCTTGCACAAATGCAGCAGAAATCCCACCCAGTGAGACATGAACACCTGCAGTTGTGACACTTCTCCTCATTACTTGCCATGTACCCAAGCAAACAACAAAAGCAGAGTAATTTTATTAATTTATTTCTTCCCAGATTGCAGCCACCTTCAACATGGTGGCAAGACACAGTTTCCAAAGAGTTTCACAGAACAGAGACCATTCTCTGACTCTACTGTCTTAAGGATTCCACCATGGAAGTAGTTGGATATGTTTGGGATTTTTTAACTCCAAGGCTGCATCTACCAGTCCTTCCCATAGAAGAATGAAGCTTGAACTATTGTCTGGCCTTTGTGTGCCCACATCATTGGCTGCGTCCTTGGCTGGCTCTGGGACAGGAAACGTGCCTGGACAACTGAAGAACCACAGGAGGTAGCATCAGAGAATCAGTAACAGTTGTTTCTAGTCTGCTGTGAAGTTCCTCTAAGGGTCATTACTGGTGAGATATCGTTTGCACCATTCTGAAGCTGTAGCACTGGTGGATGGTAACCATCCAGAATCTCCCCATGCTTTCTGGAAGAAAGATTTTGGTGCTGCCATCAAGCTACAAGTGTTGACCTCATGGAGTGCTGAGGATTGTCATAAAAGGTACAGTGCTCACTGTGATCCCCATCAAATCAATGTCTGATTATTCGTTCACAGGAAAAGGGGTATCACTGCCATCACTACGAGAGCAAGCACAAGCCACTGCAGAAATCACACTGTAGCTAAGGCAGAAAATTTACAAGAAGTTACTTATCAGATGATAGAGCTGCTCTGGGCTTACAGATGCTGTCTAAGCCCTGTTAAGCCTCCCAGCTCACCCTGGAAACCAAAGAGAAAATCTGACTGGAAGACGTTTTGTTGATGAGCAGAAAACAAAAGTCTTGCAGAGTCTTTCTGCTAGATCAGCAATACTCAAGATGATCTCATGAAGATTGATTCTGCAAAGACAGAAATATGGAGCTGGAGACCATCTGTAAACAACAGAGTGGAGATACTCAATGCTAATTAATTTAAAGCTAGGACAGAAATTGCCAGTATTCTGTAGAAGAACTAGTGAAAACTCATCCAGATACTTGTACTGGGAAACCAGAGAATAGACGTGTGGCTCTCTCCCACGAAGCTTGCCTGCGTTTTAAAAAATGCAGAAGTCATAAAGCCAGCTTCCACCTAAATTTTCCTTTTCAATGCACAAAATACTAGGAAGGAGTGTGTCTGTGCATGCAATCCACAGATAACTCAAAGCCCAAAGCATATGAAGATGCTCTTTAGAGGAATTCTGGTTGGAAGCCAATTGCATTTTTATGAAAGGTCTTACCTTCCGAGACTTCAAAACCTTGCTGCCTTCCCTCAAGGGTAACTCTTTTCCTAGAAGCTGAAGCAAGATCTCTAGAATAAACTCCACCAAAGAAACATTATAATTTGTCAATGCCTTTATTTCTGTCTGTAGCCTATCCTGCTGCAGCAACTCCATCCATCCACCCACATATCTAGTCACACTGAGGCGGCAAAAAGATTACACAAGTTCAGGGGACCTCTGGAGATGATTTTCTGAGAAAACAAGTTTGTTCTTTATAACCATTTCTTCTTCTTTGCAAACAAAAGATGCGGAGAGACTTCTTCCCCTCACCCTTTTCTGCAGCATTCCTTGATTCCAGGCAGCAGCTGACAGCAGAATGTTTTGCTGGAAGTCCGTGACTTCATCCTTCCTAAGAGTACTTCAGGGTTATCAGCATCAAGAGAGACAAAGACCAAAAATAGGTCAGGTGGAGAGAGAGAAGTAACTCAGCAGCTCTAAGACAGGGAAAGGGAGAGAGCAGAGAAATGCCTTTCCTTCACCAGAAATTAACCCACTGCCACCAGTCCTATCTAGGAAGATCCTGGCAGCCAACTCGTACTCTGAGGCTGGCCAGCAATTTGTCCACACCACCAAGCTCAAGATAGAGAGGCTTAGCTTAGTACTCTAAGTGGAATCCTGCTGTAGTGTCCAGGCAAATGAATCATCCCCTTTCTGATCAGCCTTGAGCCAAAATTAGGACTCACTGGTCCTGAAGTAAAGAGCAGACAGCAGAGACTGACTTTGGATTGCCTTGGAGATGTCACACAAACACTGCCAGCTTTTGTGGGGCTGCTTCCCACCTGGTATGTCCTGCAAGTGATGGATCCAAGAACAGCCGAGGCAATAAGAGATAGCAAAGGGGTAGTTGAATAGTATAACTTAAAGCTTAAATTGGATTGGGATAACCCAGAGGTATCCTGAGTGCTATAAAATGCCACAGACGGGGAGGCAGTCACATAAAATGTAGTGGCAGTCTAAAAATCAAAGTCTGGCACTAACAGCTATGATCTTTTTTAATCTATTGATTAAACTAGTGATCCTTTCCAGCCCTAAACACTAATAATCTGTTGTCCTGGGAATAAAATTGGAGCTGGGAAGGAATAAGTTGCTCTCTCAGGAACATTTTTTCAAGAGTTTAGTGGCTTTATCATGCTGAAATGCACTTTTGAGCTTTCTCAGAAAGGAAAAAGAATCGTGAAAAAGGTGACACTCCTTCAACAGCCAGGGAATCAGAGTGTATGGAGGAGAAAAGCATTCGCCAGGTTTAGGTAGTTCTCTAACTGCCGGCTTAGGGCACATTACCTGAGCCCTTGTTGTCTCTCCTGGTGAAACTCTCCCACATGGTAGCAAGTAGGATGCGAGATGACTCTCACAACTGGGGTGCTGTAATAGATGAGTACCAACTTTTCAGAAGGAAAAGGCAAGGAAGAAGAGGTGGTGGAGTGGTCCCCTGCATTAGGGAGACATATGAAGGCATGCAAATTAACAAAGGTGATGATAGGGTTGAGTTCTATGGGTAAGTATCAGGAGTAAGGCCAGCAACACTGATATCATGGTGGGAATCTGTTATAGACCACACAGCCAGGATGAAGACGTAGACAAATTTTGTTACAAGCGGTTGAGAGATGTCTCGCAGGAGACTTCAACTTCCTGAATATCTTCTGGAAATACAATACAACAGGGAGAGAACAGTCCCAGAAGTTCCTGGAGTGTGTGGAGGATAACTTCCTGACACAACTGATGAGGGAGCCAACCAGAGAATGTGCCCTCCTGGACCTGCTTCTTGTGAACAGGGAAGAACTTGTGGGAGAATTAAAGATTGGAGACTGTCTGGGGCTCAGCAATCACGAGATCATTGAGTTCTCTATCCTTGGGAGAAACAAAGAGAGTGGTTAGCAAAACTGCCACCTTGAATTTCCAGAGGGAAAACTTTGGCCAGTTCAGAAGACTGATTGACAAACTACCCTTGGGAGGCCACCCTGAAGGATATAGGAGTTCAGGAAGGCTGCTTCAAGGGCAAAGTCTTAAAGGCACAGGAGGAGGCTGTTCCTGTGTGCCAAAAAACGAGTCAGCAGGGAAGGTGTCCAGCCTAGCTGAATAGGGACCTTTGGCTGGACCTCAAGAACAGAAGGAGAGTCTATGGCCTTTGGAAGAGAGTGCAGACCTCTCATGAGGACTATAAAGATGTAGTGAAGCTATGCAGGGAGAAAATTAGGAAAGCCAAGGCACAGATAGAGCTCAGCCTAGCTACAGCCATCAAGGATAATAAGGAATCTTTCTATAAATTAATTTACAACAGAAGGAGAACTGGGGAAAATATCCACCCTTTATTATGTGCAGAGGGAAACATAGTGACTAAGGATAAGGAGAAGGCTGAGGTGCTCAATACCTACTTTGCCTCAGACTTTAGCACTGGATCCAGCAGTTCCCTGGACACTCAGCCTCAGGAACTAGGAATCAGGGAGGGGAATCAGAATGAGGCCATCACAGTAAATGAGGAAGTGGTTCAGAGATCTGCTATGCCACTTAGACCCACACAAGTCTATGGGGCTGGATGGGCTACACAAAAGGGTGCTCCATTATTTACCTGCAGTCCTGGCTGACTGGGCAGGTGCAATGGACTGGAGAGTAGCAAATATAGCACTCATCTACAAGAAAGGAAGAAAGGAGGAGATGGGAAACTACAGACCTGTCAGACTGACCTTGGTACCAGGGAAGGTCACGGAGCAGGTCATCTCGAGTGCTATTACATACAATATAGAGAGCAAGCAGGGGATCAGGCCCAGTCAGCATGGGTTCACAAAGGGCAGGTCCTGCCTGATTAACCTGATCTCCTTCTATGGCAAGATGACCCCGCCACTGGATGAGGCAAAGGCTGTGGATATTGTCTAGACTTCCAAAAAGCCTTTGACACTGTTCCCCACAGAATTCTCATGTCCAAACTGGCTGATCATGGCTTGGTTGAGCACAGCTTTGCTGGATAAAGCACTGCTGGATGAAAGGGCCCAAAGGGTAGTGGTCAATGGAGCTAAATCCAGATGGCAGCTGGTCACAAGTGCTGTCCCCCAGGGCTCAGTGTTGGGACCACCTTTGTTTAACACCTTTGTTGTTGGCCTTGATAGAGACATAGAGTGTGTCATCAGCAAGTTTGCAGATGACACCAAGTTAGGTGGCAGTGTTGATCTGGAGGAGGGTAGAGAGACTCTACAGAGGGACTTGGATAGATTGGATCAATGTGCCAATGTTAATGGGATGAGCTTCAATAAGACCAAATGCCAGGTCCTGCACTTAGGCCCCAGCAACCCCAAGCAAGGCTACAGGCCTGGGGAAGTGTACCTGGAGAGCTGCCTGGCAGAAAGGGACCTGGGGGTTGTGATCAACAAACAACTCAATATGAGCCAGAAGTGTGCCCAGGCAACCAAGAAGGCCAATGGCATCCTGGCTTGTATCAGAAAGCTGTGTCCAGCAGGAGTAGGGAGGTGATTGTCCCCTTGTACTCTGCTCTGGTGAGGCTACACCTTGAGTATTGTGTTCAGATTTGGGGACCCCATTACAAGAGGGATGTGGAGGTGCTGGACAAGGTCCAGTGAAGGGCAATGAAGCTGAGGAAGGGTCTGGAGAATAAATCTTATGAGGAGCAACTGAGGGAGCTGGGGATGGTTAGTTTGAAAAAGAGGAGGTTGAGGGGAGACTTTAAAGCCTGTCTAGGGCTACCTGAAAGGGCTTTGTGGAGAGGCTGCTGCTGGTCTCTTCTCACAGGTAAATAGTGATAGAACAAGAGGGAATGGTCTCAAGCTGTGACTGGGTAGGTTTAGACTGGACACTAGGAAAATTTTTCAGAGCAAGAGTGGTCAGGCTTTGGAATGAGCTGCCTGGGGATGGGGTTGAGTCACCAGCCCTGTATGGGTTTAAAAGTCACTTGGATGTGGGGCTTAGGGATGTGATTTAGGATGAACCTTATAGAGTAGGGATGTTGGTTGGATTCTGAGAGTCTTTTCCAACCTGAATGTTTGATTCTGTGAAGCAATCAGGAGAAACACAAGGCACATAACACACATACAGTAGCATAAAGACAGATAACCTCGTGAGACAGATTTAAATTATTGGGGTATCTTCAAGATGCCACCTCTTACTGTATGTGGAGCTGTCATTTCTAGGAGGCAGCTGGTAGAATTTATTTAACTTGTTAGAGTGGCACTTGAAAGCCACATTCAGCCTGCATACAAGAGGTGCCTCCTATCACTGTGGTGCATAGTTCTTTCCACAGACTGAAGGTGGAGCAAGGCTGGGGCAGCGAAAGACCAGAGACAGGCTGAATTTCTTATCTCACCCAGCCAGAGCAGCTGTAAGATCTGCAACTGCAGAGATATCCTGAGATTGATTTGAAGGAAAGAGACTGGAGTCAGCCAAGAGCAGAGCTAGGTCCCCTTTCATTGGGACTGAGTCCACATTCAGACACATTGGAGTCTGCACACAGGTATCAGTGTTGCTGGACAGTTCTGAACAACAAGCGTTCATGTGTACATTTGCCAGCACCAGCAGCATTTTTTCTTCTTTTCCTTTTTTTTTTTTTCTCCTTATTATTCCCTCTAAATCAGTCCCTACAAATAAAGATTTTTTTTTTTTCTCTCTCTCTCTCTCTTTCTCCTCTTGCACTTAAAGTCTAGGATCACGCCAGCTCCCTCTCTGCTCTCATGGCAGGGCCAATCTCATGTTAATTAGTGATGAATTAGCAGCACAAATCCCATTCAAAACTCCAGACTCACTATGATGTAATCCTAGGAGAGACCTGACAAATCTTATGTTAATATCTTCCCTTTTCTTCATCAAGCAATTACTTCTCACTTCATTTGTCTGCAAAGGCTGAGCCCACACCCTCAGCTCGGGTGCTGGCATGTGCAGTTCTACTTTGCCAATTAATTATTGAATGGCTTATTTCAAGCTCTTAGACTATTATTTAAAAAAAAAAAAAAAAAG
>VWZI01003021.1:479488-533646 GCA_013396835.1 Psilopogon haemacephalus | reverse complement strand
AGCCATGCAAAAGTGTCTCCTTAATTATTAAATTTTAACATGGTGAGCATTAAGGCTCTCAGAGGGAATGCGGGCATCAGTCCTTCCCCTCCTCAAACTCCCTGCTACCACCACAGCTGGGCCTCTGCCTGACTGTTTTAATCACAGTGGCACTTCACCCTGATATGCAGAGACCACAATGAGTTCAACTCTGATCCAAAGCCTGACAAAGTCAAGGAAAAAAATTATATCATCTTCAATGGGAAATGAGTTTTTCCTAAAGACTGATGTACTCTTGCAAAATTTATGTTTTGGGGAACTAAGACATTAGGAGACTAACCAGGGTAGTTGTGACCAAGGATCCTGCTCTACCAGGGTGACTCACAGAAGTTCAGGGCAGAAGAGAGGTTCTTTGCCATTCCTTTGCCAGTTTGCTGAGTAGCAGTCAGCAGCTCTTGAATTAAGCCCAGAAATCTCTAGGCATTTTTGTTGTTGTTGTTGTTGATATAAGATTTGACTCCCAAATTTAGTGCTACTAATGATCCTTACATGAAGGTAAATTAATTCTTTACTCTGCCTAAGATTTAGTTCCAAACAGCCTTTTGCATGACAGCATGCTCCCAAACCAGAGACCCCAGTTCCTGGAACCTCTCCCTTGGATATATCTCTTCCAAGAGGTGAACTTTTGGCTGGTGAATTGCTGAGCTTGCAAAGAACAAGGGTTGAAAGCAGATGTTTTGTTTTTGCCTGTCAGCTCTGCTCAACATCCCACTGGGCAGCTGTGGGCAGAGGCCTGAGTCACTCTGCATCAGCACAGGAACAGCTGACCCATCTCTGCATGTTCACCAGCTGACTGACGGAGTGAGCTAGCTTCAAAGGATGGGCTGCCCCAGGAGAATCGCTGATGGTACTCTGTCCTCTTATCTCTTTTCCTGACTTCCTCCAAGGTCAGCGAGAAAGAGCTCCTAGCTACAAAAGCAGCCTATGTGCCTCCTTCTGAGCCCACACTCTGGTTTCACCCCATCCCCCTGGAGCATTCAGCAGGAAGAAGCATCTCAGGGCCTGCGACAACCATGGTCTTGCATACCTACCTCACTTTAGCAACAGTGACACCTACAACACAACCTCAAATGTGGGGCAGCTGCTGGCATTTGCTCAGCTTCAGCCCAGCTACTGAGGCTGCCACAATGCATCCATTTTTCATTGGCAACCAGAACTTACAAGCTCCTGTGAGGTCTGCCTGGTCCAGCTAAATTCCAGTGAAGCCAACACTTCTGTTCAGAGGAAGAGCTAATATCAGGAAGGAGCTCTGGGGATACCTCCAGACTGGTCCTGCTGCTCTTTCCCACACAAGCACCTGGCAGCTGGTTCCAGGGCTTTCAGGACAGCAGCACCTACAACACAGCCCTATACTGTCCAGTGGAATGCCAAACCCAGCTACACTGCTCGAAAGCAGACAGCAAGAAAAGCAGCAGGACTGTGCATGGGAGGAAAGGGAGAGAAAGGAGCAAAGGCAGCTTAAGTTTCAGAAAGGACTCCCTCCCTCTCCCCGGCAATGGATTAAAGACTCCAGAACTGCCTGCCCACTGCTAGGCAAGGAGCAGGTATCACAGGCACCAGAGACTGCAGGGCATGTTTCAGCTGCAATAGCTGGGACCTCGCAGAACCTTTTCACAGAAGCACAGAATTAACCAAGTTGACAAAGACTTCTAGAATCATTCAGTCCAACCTGTCACCTAACCCTTCTAATTAACTAAACCATGGCAATAAGTACCTCATCCAGCCTCCTCTTAAACATCCCCAGGGACGGGGACTCCACCACCTCCCCAGGCAGCCCATTCCAATGCCAATCACTCTTTCTATGTACAACTTTTTCCTGAAATATAGCCTAAAACTGTCCTGGCACAGTGTGAGATTGTGTACTCTTGTTCTGTCACTGAGTGCCTGGGAGAAGAGACCAACCCCTTCCTGGCTACAACCTCCTTTCAGGTAGTTATAGTGAGCAATGAGGTCTCCCTTGAGCCTCCTCCTCTCCAGCCTGAACAACCCCAGCTCCCTCAGCCTCTCCTCATAGGGCTGTGCTCCAGCCCCCTCACCAGCCCTGGTGCCCTTCTCTGGACACGTTCAAGCACCTCAACATCTTTCTTAAATTGAGAGGCACAGAACTGGACACAGTACTCAGGGTGTGGCCTAACCAATGCTGAGTACAGGGGCAGAATAATCTCCCTGGTCCTTCTGGCCACACTATTCCTGATACAGACCAGGATGCCATTGGCTTTCTTGGGCACCTGGGCACACTGCTGGTTCATGTTCAGTTGCCTGTTGACAAGTACCCCCATTCTTCCATTTTATAGCAATAAAAATGTCCCCCCGCAGCTGACTTGCAAACCATGGACCAGCACATCAGAGAGAAGTGAGCAATTAAAGAGACAAAGTGCTGAAAAATACATAACAAATGCCCTGCAAGTGGGTGCTGGGAGCCTGTAGAGCAAAGGCAACACTTGTTAATGATGAACATGATTTGGTTAATTTTTAATAGTCCATAACAGAAGCCATGGATTGGAGAAGCAAGAGAGTGTCAGGCAGGAAACTCTTCCTTTCTTCAGAGTGCTCTCCTCATTGGAGATGACAGCCTGCCCCTTCCCACCTTGGAGTGTCTGACTCTGAACCAAGAAGCTTTCAAGGGATGTAGAGCAGATGGGATTTTAAGTTCTATGTGTGAGCTCCCTGCACCCAGGAATGCAGCCCAAAAGCTCTGACAAAGACCGGCAGGGAGCAGGAAGATCTCAGCACACAATGCTTTCAGGCAGTTTAAGTTCAAAGACATTGCTGTTGGGCCAGAGATGAGGGTGTGTGCATCACAGAGCTTGCTCGGGCCCTTTGCCCCACTGCCTCACTGCAGAAGTACCATAGTCATGCACATGCTGAGATATCAGAGTGAAGAAGGTGCATGCTGGCTCCTGGCTGAGTTTGCATCAGCTATTTCTAGGCATCCTCCAGTCTCCCCTCCTCTTGTGATCACTCGAAGATCAAAAATACTGCCTTGCCCAACACAGAGACATAGGATAAAGGAGGGCAAGCAGAACAAATCCAAGCCAAAGGAGCAAGGAAAGGGCCATTCTTGACTCTGTGAAGGAAAGGCTCTTGCTTCTGCAGCTAGCAGAATTGTCAGCCAAAATCAGCCCTTGAGACTGTAAGCAGAGCAGGGCACATTAACACCACTTCAGTGTGACATGGACAGATTAGCAAGAGTCCAGGGTGCTATTGCAGTTGCAGCCAGCTTTGCTGCAGCCCTGTCCCTAGAGCAGCTGCTCCCTGTCTTGTTCCCCACACTCACCCATGCACACTCAGCTCACTGCTATAAGGGAGCCCGATGTGGTGTATGACAGTGAGGGAGACACTTGTGCAGGCTTCTTGCTCTTCCTCAGTGCCTTTGCTCACTCCTGAGACCTCCCTTGCTGACTCACTGCTTCCTGCTGCAAATGGTCTCTTTTTTCTGGCCTTACTCCTCTCTGCCCCTCCATGAGCCAGCATCACTGCTGTCAGACACCCTCCTGCTCCCTGGGCACCAGAACCATCTCCCCTCATGCATTTATAGCAAGTTACCAGACTGCACTTTGCTCACATCCCCTACTCTTCACAGGCAAGCCCTGCACAGATGTTGCCAGAGCACCTGCAGCATGCTAGGCTGGGAAAGTAGAGACAGTGTGACCCTGAAGACATCTAGTGCTCTGCACCCATCCCTGCCTTCTCTCTGAACTTCCCTTCATTCCTTCATTCTTCCCAACTCCATCGCTTCTGCCTTCCTCATGATAGCTAAGAGCCTCCTAATCCTGACTCTTGTGAAACCATTTTTAAAATGCTGTATCACCTCTATGAAAATCCCAGGCAAGCTGAAACAAACCAAGTTGTGGGATTTGGGGCTGAATCCGTCATCCCTTACTTCCTATCTGCTGGGAAGCAGGTAGTATGGGGGTGGGTGGGGGCATCCTCTAGCAAGTGTTGAGCAATGTGAGTAAGTCTGCACCCCAGGCATACTGTTCACTCCATTTACAGGACTACTGAAAAAGTCTCACACACCTATATCCTCCCCAATGGCAAAATGTGTGTGTGAGACAGGGACAGGCAGCTAGGCGTGGGTCTGGTCTGTAAGCATGGATTGAGAGTTGAGTTTGGCAATAGGACAGCCATATTCCAAAGAACAAAGAAACTAGGAATTATCACCAAGTCACTTCTTCACTTCCAGCAGGAGTATGGCGTAGTCATCACACCCAGCCCAAAGAGACACAGCTCCAGGCAGAGCCTATTGCCCCTGTATGAGCTGCGTGTTGGGGTGAAGTGGGCAGGGACCACTCACACAGGAACTTCTGTATCCACATGGGCTGGTGAAGACTAAAGGAGTCTCCACATATGTTGACGTACATGTTGTGCTTTGTGTAGCTCTCACCAGGAAACTAAACTTCCAGGACAGGGTGCATTAGGCCATCCCTAACTCACAGGGCACTGCGAATCCCCAGTCAAATGGGCTGCAGTGGGAGGGGAGAGGGGGAGGACACATCCTCCCAGGGCTGCAGCCTGGTGAGATGCTGGAGAAAGGACTGTTAAAAACTAATTTAAAAATGTAGTGCTCTGCTTGATTTCATGTCTCAACTTGTCGCTTAACAGCAATTTAGTCATCCCTTCTTGCCTTTCACTGAGGCACTGACAGTTTTTAATAAAAATACGTAGATGAGCTTCAAGCACTTTATTAAATGCACACCAAGGGTGCTGGCACCCATGTCCCTGCCCCATTCTCCCTATTAGTGTAATAAGAACTTGCAGGAGCATAGGAGCCATCCCCAGCAAAGCCCCTTCCCCAGCTCCAGCTGAATGCTCATGACCTGATTTCCCAGAGCACATGCTTGGCTTCCTCTAGAAATCACATCTCTTCAGCTGGTGCCCAGAGATGGATGGGCCCTGCCTAGGTGAAAGGCATTCAGCAAATCTGATCTGTCGGTAAGCTTATATAATTACTAGAATTTATAATATTTTTTTTTCCTTTTTTTTTCCCCCTCATTCTNTTTTAGGTATCCCTTAGCCACACTGCAATAGAGAAGCTGCTGCTGCTGCTGCCATGGTTACAATCCTAGCCAGCCAATATCTGACTTTCAGCCACAGCCTCTGGAGGGTGTTGAGCCTTGGGAGCCCATGTGCGATGTTGACCATCTCCCTGGGGGCAGGGCTAACTGGCACCCCCGCCCCCAGCTGGCAGCATCTCTGGCCACCCTTGCATCGGATAGCTGTATCCACAAACTTTCTGACTTTGAGCTCAGCACAGCCCCGTTGTATCAAGATGCCCAGAACATCACAGTATGAGGCAAGCTCTGCACCCAAGGGAGGTAGTGCAAGTGGGTCTAACTGATGCTGAAGCTGTCCATCGGGAGACAAGCCCCAAGCCAGCATGATGTGCGTGGGCATCAGTGAGGCGGAGCTGAATGGCCAACATCCAGCGCGTTGTGGTTAATTTGGGGGCGTCCTTATCTCTCACTCCCATGCAAATGTTTCTCTTCTTACTTCCACTGAAAGGAAGTGTCAGGCAGTGGCATTACCTGATGTCTCATCAGCCGATGTGACTCAAGGGCCTTTTCTTGCTGGTGAAAAGTTACTGCCCTTTATCTGTAGCCATCCACAAGGTCTGTAATGACAGGACGAGGGGGAATGGGTTCAAATTGGTGGAGGGGAGATTTGAACGGGATGTTAGGAAGAAATTCTTCACAGTGAGGGTGGTGAGGCACTGGAACAGGTTGCCCAGGGAGGTTGTGGCTGCTCCCTCTCTGGATGTGTTCAAGGCCAGGCTGGATGAGGTCTTGAGCGTCCTGATCTAGTGGGAGGTGTCCCTGCCTGTGGCAGGGGGTTGGAACTGGATGATCTTTGAGGTCTCTTCCAACCTAGACCATTCTATGATTCTATGATTCTATCCAGCAGCATGGCTTGAGCTTCCAGCTGGCTTTCCTGAGACTTCAGCTCAGACTGAGTGCAGGTAATGTGGGCTCTGTGTCATTCCCTTGATGGCCCAAGTGCAACTGTTTCCTTTGGTACCAGGAATCCCAAAAGCAAAGAGACAATCTGCACAATAAAGATGAGTGAACAGTGTGTATGGGCATTCTCCATGTACATCTCCAAGCATTCCTAAAGAGATCTATGCTCAATTCTCCAACTAGTCTATAAGACTAAAATTATCCTGGAAATCCTGGCCTGCTCCAAAACCAGGAATCTAAAGGGAAGCCCTTTCTTTCCCTCAGCTCCCCAGGTTCACATCTACACCACAAGCAGTCTGGCTATGTCTACAACCTGTCTCTGGATGCTCTTCATACTCTTGCAGCTTTGTCTACTCCCTGGTCCTACATGCCCAGCTGCACCCCCATCACCCTCAAGGCTGCTTACTTTAGGGTGGCAGGATGTTTTCTTTGCCCAGGCTTGTATAGCTGAAGTTAAGCTAATGTCCTCCCAAAGTTGTCTCCCACTGCAAGCAGCAGCCCTGGGTTCTGGGGGGATACCTTTGCTCTTCTTGCCAAAGCAGTGGGCAGATGTCTGAGCCTTCCTCCTTGCAGGAATGGGAAGTAACTATGGTAACTGTCTCTTGCTGCATCCCGGCTCCATGTTTGCCTCATCAAACACCACTTCTGTTTATCTTCAGGGCTCCTTTCACAGATTGCTCCTTCTTTCTCCCAAATAAAGGCAAAAAGTGTGGTCTTGTAACAGCTCCCAGCCTCCCCTTCCCACAGACAGTGGCAACCACAGACTAACTGATCTCCACAGGTAAGGTATTACCTCGCTCACCACCTTCCCTGCTCATGGCCTGAGGATCCCCCACTGGTTCACGCAGCAGGGCTGCTTAACTACCAGAGCACAAAATGAGTGGCTGTGGCCTGACAGAAGACTGGAGATGCCAGCAGACATCAGCAAGCACCACTAGAGAGGTACACCGCAAGGGCTGGTGGGGTGGCACACTCACAGCTAGCATGTGGTGAGAGAACCTGAGTTCTCTCCAGAATTATCTAATAAAGCAATATAGGCACCACCTTTATCTGTGCATAACTTCATCCCTCAGCTGCAGAGCAGAGTGACTGTGCTTCCTCCTGCACCTCCTGTCACGTTCATCAAAACCTTCAGGGCACGGCTGCTGCTGCATGCTGCAGTGCCTGACACTGAAATTTATGCTCCAATCTCAGCTGTGACTGTTCAGGTAAAAATTTTCAAAAGCAGCTAAATGACTCAGACGTTTAAATCAGATTTGGGAAGCCCTTCTGAGAATGGATCTTGGACTCTTGACACTTTTGAAATGTTCCTCACAATAATTTAAGTGTGTCTAAACTACCAATTAATACCTGATTAACAATGGTAAATAGGAGCACTGTATTCTGCTATCTCTCTTGCTGTTTCAGCTATTAATGACAACTACACCATGGGCTGCCAGGGGAAAAAAATTAATATGGGCTGCCATGAGGTGGTTTTTTTTTTTTCCTTTTGTGGGTTTTTTGTTTGTTTGTTTGTTTTTAAGATGGTGACATTTCCTTTCTCTCTCTCTTTTTCTTCCCCTTTGCTTTGTCATACCAAGCAGCACGTCTGACATTAGCTGAAAACATCTGGAATGGTTCTGATAGGAGCAGAGCCAGATGCCTTTTCATATTTCTCAGGGACTATGAGATATACATCAGATGTGAGTGTCTTTCCTCACTAATAATATGTTAACTGAATAAATAACTGGTGGTGGCTCAGACCCGGCTGAAATGTTTGCTCTCTGCCTGCTTTTGCAGGATTTGATTTACAATGTCTTCTATTGCTTCACACTGATTCTTATTTTACTTTAGGGATTTTTTTTTTTTTTAATTCAATCATTTCTTCTCTTCCTTTCCCTCCCCTTTCCTCCCCTCCTTAGGCATTCAATCACAGCTATCTGTGAACGCAGTTGCAACCCAGTGTTTCACCTGCTTGCACTGCAAGTGGAGGAAATCTGGTAAGCAACACTGGATATATATACTAACTAGTTCCTGTCCAGATCCCTCCTGAGGATCAAGGCTTGTCTGAGAGGCACAGTTCTAACCTGAACCTGCCAGCACAGGGCATTGTGGGGTGAGTTCTGCCTGTGCCTTGTCTGCAGAGATGGCAAGGAGATGTGGTGGCATGGTCATTGGGGATGCTGTGGTCCCTGTGGAGCTTGCTTTCTTCTGCTCCTCACATCAAAGGTGCTGCTGTCCATGATAGGAATCCTCTTTAGGGCCACAGGGATCCCTAGGTGCCGTCCCCCACGAAGAGTTACCTTCCTGCCCACTGCACCTGAAGCACAGCTGCCAGCCCTCATTCTGAGCACAGCAGAGCTACCCAGCACACCGCTAGCAGGAGGCTAAGCTGCAGAAGCACACATGCTTCTGGGCCACCAGGGTCTCCTAACCTGGCTCCCTTCTCTGAGCCATTCTGTCACCTCTGCATGGACATTAATGCTGTGAACAGATCACTCCTTCATGCCATGATGAAAGTCAAAGTGATCATTTGTCATAATCAGAAAGCTGTGATGAATCCCTCATCTGAAGGCACTTCATGGCTCTGCAATACTGCAGAGGCACCTAACTCCAACAGACCATCCCTGGCTGGACATTGGCAAGGGAAGAGCACGTTTTGAAGTGCCAAGGGCGTTTCTAGCAGTGGGAGCAGGTTCAAGCAAGGAGGAAAGCAAGTTATGTGACAATGGTGAAATGTGAAACCAGCTGCTTTTAAAGCCTTTCATCCATCATCCTTGTGAGCCTGTGACAGTGACAACAAGAAGGAAGGTGGGACAGAGAGAGACCTGAAAAAGAAGCTCGGCAAAGGGAGTTGTCTCTGAAGGCTTGGCAGAGATGAGTAATAAACAGCTCTCCCTGCTTGTCTCTGCACCTTAACATGTACTCCTGCCTGTACAAATAACCCTCCTGAGAGCGATCCCTCCAGTGTCAGGTGTCTGCATGGGTCAGTTACACCAGGGAACTGGCTCTAACAGACTTGCCCACCAACTCACCTCACAGGTTTCCCCCACCCCTGAGTTACTGCCTGCTCTCAAACGGGCTTAGATCCCCCAGCATCTCCCTGCAAGGAGTCTTTTTTCACTGCAGACACCTCACTGTCCACGGGACAGACCCATACCACAGCAAAACAAACCCCACCACAACATATGCTGGCAATCAGACCCTCTCGACAGAGTCAGCTGGAAGATTTGAGGACGACAGCAACTCAGGTTACTCTTTATCCCCACCAGGACCTCTGGAGGATATGGGTAGATACACTGGCAGTGCCTCAATGAAGAAGATCTTGAAAGTTTGTTTCTGTTGCGCTGCACATGCTCCTTGGAGATGGGACATTCACCTCCAGGGCCACTCTTGTTTCAATTTGTATCAGGAGGTGTGGGTAAAATCAGGTTCTGCTCTTTCCTACAGGAGACAAAGTATCATTTCTAGCCTGCCCTTAGGGCCACTTTCAGCTCCTTCCAGCTGTTTGAAAGTGAGCATGCACTGGGGATGGTTTGTTGTTTTTTTTTCTCCAGAAGATCATAGCACCAAGGACACCTCGGCCACACGGGAAGCATCATGTAGCAAGCAAAGGCACTGGGGCAGGCAGTGGCATTCACTGTCATTGAACGAGATCTGGTGCCCCTCAATAAGCTTTTGCTGGAGTAACTGGGTACTTGGGTGTGGAAGTGATTTGCATCACCTGCCAGAGGACAGCGAAAAACAAGGAAAGGGGCAGCACATTCCACCCTCACGAAGAGCTCTGGATAAAAAGCAACAGCAGAGCTGTCATGCAACTGTTTTCATTATATTGGGCTCAGATGCTTGCAAATACAGCTTGTTCTAAATTGATCTCTCCCTTTTTTTTTCAAACGGTGTGTGATAAATGTGTTAATTTTGCATTCAGCTCTGGGAGGCAAGAGCAGGCTAAGAGGAAGAGCAGCTGAGCGAAGTGACTTTTTTCCTGCTTGTCTGGAACCTGGTTTAGCAAGCGCCTGGATCCCTGCGAGCGTGGGGGGGGGATGTTTACAAGTGACTAATCACCACCCTGCCCTCCCCAGAGCCTTCCCCACCGACACCACTGCTTTCCTTGAGGACGCCAATGAATTCAGCCTCGCAGCCCCCAGGGAAACGGGTTACCCTCCCCGTGCCTTGCTGGAAGGAGACGAAGTGGAGACACAGATGGAGGAAGCTACTTTCCCAAGGACACACCATCCATCTGCAGCAGAGCGTGCAAAACGTCACTCTGCCCTGGTTCATGTCCCTGTGCCTGCTGAGTGAAGGCCACCTTCACCCCATCATGGGCTCAGACTGTCTGCATGCAGGCTTCAGGTTTAAGGTGCAGGACACACAGTGCAGGCAATTAGGGAGTCTGGGTTGGCAAGCAGAGTTAAGTCCTGAACTACCATGAAGGCACAGACACACCCAGTATCCTTACCTGTGTATAGAATGTACCATTGCTGAGTCAACCTCCACATCCACAGCACCCCACAGCTACATGTTGTCATAGCTACCTAGAACTTCGAGATTAAAAACAAATGCTCATTTAAACTATATTCTTACCCTGAAAGATTGGACTGGATGATCCTTGAGGTCACTTCCAACCCAGTATTCTATAAATCTATGAATCCTTGCTATCCTTCCTTAAAGCAGATGAGCCTAGCTATGTGGAGCTACCCTGGGGCTCTGCATGAGCACAAAAGATCTTAAGACCTACAGCCAGATGAGGCACATGTCATAATCTCTCCTAAACAACAAAGATCTCCACAAGGCTTTTGCAACCCTAGCTGCTCTCTTTTTTTGGTTTTTTTTTTGTTTGGTTGGTTGGTTTTTTTCCAGTGTCATTTTCCATGCCAGGCAGCAAGGAAGGGAAAGTTGAAAGCGTATCTAAAGCTCCCCAGTCACTTCAGAAGCAAAGTCACAAAGACTCTTGAGGTGGAGAAGGATGAAATGAAGCAAACAACCCCGCAACAGGTTTGTTGTTTTCAAGAATACTCACTATGGAACTGTTTCCCCAGAGTTGTGCCCCAGGAAAAATGTTTAAGAACAGAGTGGATGAGGCTTTGAGTAATGAGGTCTAGTGGGAGGTGTCCCTGCCTATGGGGGGGGTGGGAAGGAGATGGGAGGAGAAGTGGAGAGGGAGGGAGGGGGTGGAACTACCTGATCTTTAAGATCCCTTCCAACTCAAGGCATTCTATGATTCCATGATATGCCAGGGAGTTCTTTAGTCTCAGTGACCCAGGAAAGCTGGTCAATGCTCAAGGATCACCTCCTCCAGGCCCAGGAGCAATGCATCCCAAAAGAGAAGAAGGCAGGTAAGAACACCAGAAGGCCTGCATGGATGAATGGAGAGCTCCTGGACACACAGACACAAGAAGAAAACCTACAGAGTGGAAGCAAAGACAGGTTACCTGGGATGAATACAAAAAATTGTTTGTGCAACCAGAGATCAGGTTAGGAAAGCTAAAGCACAGCCAGAGTTGAATCTGGCTAGAGACATTAAGGGGAACAAGAAGAATTTCTTCAGGTATATCAGTGAGAAAAGGAGGACTAGGGAGAATGTGGGACCCTTCCAGAAGGGAAATGGAGAGCTGGTGACAAAGGATATGGATAAGGCTGAGGTGATCAATGACTTCTTTGCTTCAGTCTTCAGTAGCAAGGGCTCCAACTACAATGTCCAAGTCCCAGAGGGCAGAAGTAAGGGCTGGGAGAAGGAAGATCTGCCCACTATAATTGAAGACCATGTTTGTGAGCACCTAAGGAATCTGAACATGCACAAGTCCATGGGGCCTGATGAGATCCACCCATGGGTCCTGAAGGAACTGGCGTATGAAGTTGCTAACCACTGTCCATCATAGTTGAAAGGTCATGGCAGACTGGTGAAGTTCCTGCTGACTGGAAAAGGGCAAACAGAACACCCATCTTCAAGAAGGGAAAAAAGGATGACCCCAGGAACTACAAACCAGTCAGACTCACCTCTGAGCCAGGCAAGATCATGGAGCAGATCCTCCTGAAGGTTCAGCTGAGGCAAAATAAAAGCAAAGCAGAGGTGACTGGTGGTAACCAGCATGGCTTCACCAAGAGCAGATCATGCCTGACAAATGTGGTGACTCTTTGTGATGAAATCACAGCAGCAGTGGACAAGGGAAGAGCAACTGATGTCATCTACCTGGACCTGAGTAAGGCCTTTGACTCTGTCCCACATGACACCCTGGTCACCAAACTGGAAAAACACAGACGTGGTGGGAGGAGCACTGCTGGATAAGGAATTGGCTGGATGGTCGCACACAGAGAGTGGTGATCAACAGCACAATGTCCACCTGGAGACCAGTGACAAGTGGCATCCCTCAAGGGTCAGTGCTGGGCCCAGTGCTGTTTAACATCTTTGTCAGTGACATGGACAGAGGAATCGAGTGCACCCTCAGCAAGTTTGCAGATGACACCAAGCTGTGTGGCACAGTTGACTTGCTGGAGGGCAGGGATCCATCCAGAGGGACCTGGACAGGCTGGAGAGGTGGGCCCAGGCCAACCTCATGAAATTCAACAAGGCCAAGTGTAAGGTCTTGCACCTGGGTCACTGCAATCCCAAGCACAAATCCAGGCTGGGTGGGGAATGGCTGAGAGCAGCTCTGAGGAAAAGGACCTGGGGGTCTGGGTGGATGAGAAGCTCAACATGAGCCAACAGTGTGCACACGCAGCTCAGACAGCAACTGTGTGCTGGGCTGCATCAAGAGCAGCATGGCCAGCAGGGCAAGGGAGGTGATTCTCCCCCTCTACTCTGCTCTCATCAGACCCCACCTGGAGTACTGTGTGCAGTTCTGGAGCCCCCAGCACAGGAAGGACATGAAACTGCTGGAGAGAATCCAGAGGAGGGCCACAAAGATGCTCAGAGGGCTGCAGCAGCTCTGCTATGGGGACAGGCAGAGAGAGTTGGGATTGTTCAGCCTGCAGAAGAGAAGGCTTCAATGAGATCTCGTAGTAGCCTTCCAGTATCTGAAGGATGCCTACAGGAAGGCTGGGGAGGGACTATTGACAAGGTCTTCTAATGACAGGATGAGGGGGAATGGTTTTAAACTGGAAGAGAGGAGATTTAAACTGGATGTTAGGAGGAAGTTCTTTACAGTGAGGGTGGTGAGGCACTGGAACAGGTTGCCCAGGGAGGTTGTGGCTCCCTGGAGGTGTTCAAGGCCAGGTTGGATGAGGCCTTGAGTGACCTGCTCTAGTGGGAGGTGTCCCTGCCTATGGTGAGGGGTTGGAACTAGATGATCTTTGAGGTCCTTTCCAACCTAAACCATTCCATGATCCTAAGGACAGTTGTGCCACTGCAGCAATTTAAAATCAGCATGGCAGAGGCCAGAGTGCATTGTAGGGGTGTCACTGAGCAGGAGAAGAAGACAATTTTCTTCACTGAAAGATGCATTTTTGACTTGACCAATCCAAATCGTGGATCACCAAAAGCAGCAAATTATTTTAACTGAGGGAAAAAAAAAAAAAAAAGATGTTCAAAGGCTCAGTTTCAACATTGTCTGAAATAGCTGTTTCTGGTTTTCTTGTTGAAATAACCATTTCTTTTTACAGGTTTCTAATAGCCTATTATAGCCTGTTATACTCTTTTTTTTTCCTCTTTCTTTTTTTTTTTTTTTTTTTTTTTTTTTTTAGGTCCCCAAGCAGAACATTTGCTTTCAAACTGAGTTATTCATTCAACACAAGACTATTTTTCTGCTTTTCATTTCAGCAGGAAACCAAAAAATAATAAATTTCACAATGACCTCCAGTTACAGGTTGGGGGGGGTTTAATGCTGCTGTTCTGTAGCAGATGAAAGTAGTGATTATTTGCACAGCTAGAGTCAAATGTCACTTTCCTCAAAAATCTCTACTGGCCAGGTAAGAGCAAGAGACTGCACAGCTGCCTGAGAATGCAAGTGGCTTGCTCTCTCAAGACAGACAGAAACCCAGGCTGCTCTTTTCTCAGCTAACTGCCCGACAGAAGATGGTTAAGATTTTTTTTGTTATCTGTTTGAGTGGGGTGAGCTTCATGGTGAGGAAGATGCCATTCCCTCCATAAGAACAGCTACACAGAATCCCACAGGATCTCAGGGCACTTGGCAGTGGCTACAGCAGAGCAGGGCAGACATGTACAAGGCTTGCTCACAGTTCTTTCCTCTACACCAATTTTCAACACAGGGACCTCCTGAAATGGAAGCAGTTTCCTTGGGCTTAGTAACTACCCTTGGGTTTTCTCCTTTTGGACTTAATGAAAACTTTAGCATAATATCCTGCAGCAAAGAATAAGGCGGAGTAATTGCCTCTTTTGGGAAGAGATGCCTCTTTGTGATTCTTTCATGCCAGCTCCTGCTAGCTTTATCTGATGCTCCTTGTGCTTGAATTGGAGGATAGAGTGGAACTGATGTTGCTCCAGAGATTTGGGAGACCTGATTGCTAGACCTGAAAAGTTCCTTCTGGGACACCTTGACGAGGTGAGGGAGGTCTTATCTGCAACAGAGCAAGGTGGAGCCTGCATTTGGGAGACCAAAATTCAGGCAGGAAACCTGCCAGCAAGTCTAGGTACTAGGAAGGAAGAAATGCCCTCCTTGATTGTTTATATGTTGTGTAAGGAAGCAAAAGGCAGATCTGCACTTGAGGAGCAAGTTCTGTCTGGATATCAAGAGAGGGACTGTTATGAGAAGGATTGGTCGTGAAATGTTGCCTCCAGTAAGCATCAAATACAGCTATAACCACATAAGAATTCATCATGCAGTCCTCTGGTAGCCAGTCCACCTCCTGTGAGTATCTCCAGAGTGGAGGCCCCACAGAATCTAGAAGCACCTGTTCCAGTGCTTGATCACTGTCCCGGGGACAGTTTTTGTCTTTGGAGCAATTTCTGCACCCATCCTTTGCTGTGCACCACTGAGAATAACTTGGCTCTGTCATATTTTCAGTGGTTCTTTCAACAGCTGAAGACAGCAAACACCTCCCCATTTCTCCAGGCTTTATTCAGGTGCCTGATGCTCCAACCCCAAACAATTCAATGCCCCTTCTCTTGGCTCATCCATATTTGTTGGTAGTCTTTCCAAGAAGCACCAAACTGCACCCAGTGTTCCAGATGTGGTCTCACAAATGGAAGACAGGAGGGACTGCTGACCGAAGATAGTGCATTTTCACCAGGTTTGCAAGTACTATCTGTGCTCTTACATGAGCTTTGCATCATGATTACTGCAGGTATCAGTGCAGATGGACTCTGCCTACCAGCTCTTCCTGCCCATTTTCTGAGCTTAGCACCACCCAGCTCTAATCCAAAAACCACGGAGCCAGGTTATCAAGGTGTGACAAATTCCTGTGCCATGCTGTGGACACAGGGGAAGGACAGCTGCAGCTCAGTGCCCTGCTAGCAGGGGTTAACACTAGCTGGCTCACAGCTGGTAACCAGGAGGGCAGAATGGAAAGTCTATCCTCATATTCATCCACAAGACCCTGCACAGACAGCCCTGCCCTGTGAATGTGTAGTGGGATAAAGATTTTATCCCTCCTTACATGGAGCTTCTCACCCACTCAGTGGTGGAGATCAGAATATAATGCAAAAGTGGAGTTTCTGACAGGGAAAGTGGGTGGTTTAATGAATCATTTGAGATGCAGAGCCATGAATGTCCAGACATTCTTGGAGATGTTTTAATAAATAACAATGAAGATAACAATTTAAACATCGTGAGCAGGAAATGCATTATTGAACATGCATAACACAGTACAAACTTAGAGCCCTTTCAAAGCCTTCAAGAAACAGCCAGGCAAAATACAAATGAACAGAAGCAGACAGCAGGTTTGTGCTTTAAAAGCTGCCTGTGGTTTCCACAGCACTGTAACACTGACCTGCACCAACTCTACGTATTTGTGCAACTGCCTGCTCTCTCCACCTCTCTGCAGGAAGACATTTGCCACTACCCAGACAGACAGAGAAGCAGGACATGAGCGCACACATGAGGTTTGTATGTCTGCAAGCTGTGTATCAGCTCAGCCCACCCATCAGTGACAAAGAATGGGTGTCTGGGCTGATGAGGTGCACAGGGAGATGCCTCTGGGTTCATTCTTTTTGTGGATCTGTATCAGTTTTGGCAGCTTAACATCCTCCAGCAAGGAGTTACTCAGCTTCAAAGTCTCACAGATCTTCACTGAATTGGGTCCACTTAGAAAAAAACCCCAGGTATCTCCTTTTGATTCTACAGGATCTCCTGGCCTCTGATGGATGATCAGGGCCACCAGGGGATTGTTCTTGAAGTATCTTCAAAGGAAAGGAAGGGTTGAGACCAGAAATGCAGGAGGGTAGGAAGGTTACTAATTGCATGCACACATCTGCAGGGCACACTGACTTTGAGGAATGTCACTTTGATTGCACAGCCTCCTAGGACAGGAAGGGATCTAGTGGATAGTGTTCAAAAGAGTTACAGCCAAAGCAGAGAGCTCTGCTGCCCCTACAGCCAGTGCAGGATTAAGAGGAGAATTCAAGATATGCAAAAAGTGCCAAGAGAACTTGTATCACTATGCAACAGTGATGCCAAATTAAAGCATCATCCTTAGCTTAAGGTCTCAGTTTTAACATCCAAAGATCAGTGCAAAGTGCAGAGTGAGATCATTAAAATTTTGCAGTAACACAAAGGGAGGGAAATTCCTGAAAGAGGCTTACGATCTCTCACTTTGTTTTTTTTTTTTTTTAAATGGGTATAAAACATTACTTGAGTGATTTAACTCAACACCTGTCATCAGCTGAAAGCTAAAATCCTTAATGAAACTGAGCCAGGCACAATCTCGGCAGGCTTTCTTGTTTGTATCTGCTACTACAGAAAAATCTGCTTTTCCTTCCAGCTTTCTACTTTTAATCACATCATGTTGCTCTCTCTCTCTCCCTAGAGGAAATGGAGAAGGGACAGCGTTTCTTAGATGGAGGAACAACGGATGCTGACATTTAGAGGCAAGATACAAGCCAAGTAAGATCAGGCACTGGCTGTTTGTGGAGCCAGGGGAAAGAGGTGAGGTGGGAAGCCTGCTAGGCATGACCACAGCCTAACAGTCTCCTGATGCCTCTGATGCTACAGCTTTGTATCAACATGGCTCTGGCCTGGCTTGCTTCTCCTGGCAGTGGGTCTCCAAGAGGGGCCTTACTAGATGGGTAAGATTTTAGGATCAGTTTCTAATATGTCACTGTCCTCTTTAATAATGACAGGGGTGCAAGGAGTGGTAACTCAGGGCATCAGGTGAGCATGAGGCCTCTCCAGAAAAGTACAGTAAGCACAAGGTGTAGTAGCTTCCTTTCTCACAAGTGCTACTTGTGGACTCAGCGTTAACTATCCAGCTTCCATAATCCATCCAGGGGGTTTCTGGAGCACTGCCTGTGGACCAGTTGTATGCCATTACCTTCATTTGCTTAGACAAACCCTTGTAGTCTGGTAACTGGAGCTAGATGGGCTTCAAATCACTTCTCTTCCCAGGAGTCTATAAGATCAAACTTCCAAAAGACGGAGGAACAAAGTGAAATACCAGGGACGTATCAGAGATGGCAGGGTTGCCACCCAGAGGGACCTTGACAGGCTGGAGAGGTGGACCCAGGCCAAACTCATGAAGTTCAACAAGACCAATTGCATGGTCCTGCACCTGGATTGAAGCAATCGCAAGCACCAATATAGTCTGGGCAGTGACTGGCTGGAGGGCAGCCCTGAAGAAAAGAACTTGGGGGTGCTGGTGGATGAGAAGCTCAACATGAGTCAGCAGTGTGATCTTGCAGCCCAGAAAGCCAACCAGATCCTGCATCAAGGGAAGTGTGGCCAGCAGGTCGAGGGAGGTGATTCTCCCCCTCTACTCTTCACTGCTGAGACCCCACCTGGAATACTGCATCCAGTTCTGGAGCCTCTATTACAAGAAGGATACTGATGTGCTGGAGTGTGTCCAGAGAAGGGCCATGAGGATGATCAGAGGGCTGGAGCACCTCTCCTGTGAGGACAAACTGAGGGAGTCTGAGAGGAGAAGGCTCTGAGGTGCCCATATTGTGAACTTTTAGTATCTTAAGGGGGCCTATGAGAAAGCTGGGGAGGGACTCTTTAGGATGTCAGGTAGTGATAGGACTAGGGGGAATGGAACAAAGCTAGAAATGGGTAGATTCAGATTGGATGTTAAGAATAAGTTCTTCACTATGAGGGTGGTGAGATTCTGGAATGGATTGCCTATGGCAGTGGTGGAAGCCCTATCCCTGGAGGTGTTTAAGGCAGGCCAGGCTGGACGAGGCTCTAGACAGCCTAATGTAGTGTGAGGTGTCCTTGCCCATGACAGGGGGGTTGGAACTAGATGATCCTTGTGTTTCCTTCCAGCCCTGACTGATTCTATGATCTCATAGCAGCCCTGAGCTGGACTTCCAGCAGGCAGTAGATGAGAGGACCCCCACAATGACTGTGATCTTAACAAAATTTTCCCAGACATTTGGACCCCAGCTTCCAAACAAGGGTCTGCAGCACCCTTCTGTATACCTGAAGTCTCACAGCTAAAAACACTGCTGTGGACAAATCAAGTATGGAATAAGTGAACCCACAGCAGATTTTGGGTGCTGAGTGTGGCGGGGCAGGGCACTGCCCCACCAGAGGTTTAAATGAGGTGCGAACTGTGGCAGGGCGAGGCGCTGCCCCACCGGAGGTTTGAATGGGGTGTGAACTTTGGCAGGGCACACCCCAGTCCACTGCCCCACCAGAGGTGTGAATGGGGCATTAAACGGTCTTCCTGCCTCCCCACCTTTGTCACCGGAGGCTTAGTACAATAGGTGTGAAGTGCCTTCTCCCACCCTCCATGGGCTTGAACAGGGAGGCAACAAATCACTTCAGTATATATATGGCAGCTGGACAGATTGCAGCAGGACTTGCACGGACCTGTACTGGGACCTGCACCGGGACTTGCACCAGACCTTGAGACATGAACCTCGCACGGACTGTGAGCTGGACCTTGAGGAGCATCCTGACTTCTTGCTGCAGGACCTGCCTCTAACGGTGAACTGCAGCCATTCGTGGGAATACCGCGGAGCACCCCTGCACAGCTTTCCCCTGCCTTGCTTCACGATTGTGGCTTGGTGAAAGCTGTGCCTACAGCGATCTTGGACTCTGGCAGGCACTGGACTCCAGACACTGCCGTGAAAGAGGCAGTCTCCCATCTGTAAGTAGGGCAAAGCTGTTTCATGCCCAAACCTTTCCATTTTTCTGATTTTTCCTGAATTACAAGAAAAGGCATCCTTGTGAAGACTTTTCCCAACCGAATTAGAAGCCAAACTTAAACTAATCTACACACAGATTGTGGGTGGGGCTTTTGGAAATTATAAAAGCTACATAACTTATAATTTCAGCCTCTTCAATCTCCCACAATCAATACACTGAGATGCCGCAAGAAACTGTTTCAAAGCAGCATGTCTGATTCGCTCGTGACACTCATTCTTTTGAAGGTTCAGAGCTGCCATTTTGCATTCAAACCAGCCTCAGGATCCCCCTGGTTTCTCATCTGAGCTACTTGGTGACACTGAGCCCTCCCCTGAGAGGTCAAGTGCTTTGCACAGAGCCTGTCCTGGTTGAAGCCGAGCCCTGCTGTAGTCTTGCTTTCTGGTGAATAGCTGATGCAGGTTTTATTTAAACTTACTTTCTATCACTAACAGCCCCACTCTATGGGTTGACAGAGTATATATATATATACCTCAAGCACCTACCGAAGCAGCAACTTCCAAGATGCTCCCAAGACCTTATCTTTGCCAATTCTTTTTAAATGGGGCTTGATTTTCCTCTTGCTTACACCTGCTTCACAGCAGGGTAATTCCACTGAAAAGACTCCTCATTTACACCTGCGGAAGGAAGAGAAGAATTGAGGCCATCCCCTGCAGAAAGAACAGGCATAAAGTAACAGCTGCACAATGTGCTATAAAAAAACAGTCCCCTGACTGCTTCCACCATCTCAGCACAGAACTCCTCTCTCCAATCCTGCTTTTAATAAAAACCTTAGAAGAAGGAAACTGCCTTCCCAAGACATCCTGCTCAGGAGAACCACTGGGTTGGATCATGACAGTATGAACTGGTTTATTGCCAAAACCAGCAACAGATGCCAGCAGTGTGACACGGAGTGAGGATTTGGCAGTTTGTTCAAACACTCTGACAGCAGCAGGCATTCTAGACTCTGACTGATAAGAAATTGGCTGGCAAAATGGAGAAGATGGGCTGCAGAGTCTGCCCTGCCACCTCCCTGAAATAATGCAGGACTAGATCCAGAGGGAGTACATGGCTTTTGCTGAGAAGCAAGACCACCAGATCCTGTACTGCCAACAACTTCTTTTCTGCACGAAGTAATTATTTAGAGAAATGACATCTGTTGTATGTTTGGGGGTTTTCAGAGCTAGAAAACAGTCTGTTTCACAGGTGCAGAGCACTTCCCGAACCTTTTCTTGTGTAGGCAAGTGATGCCTTGATACTGTGATGATTGCCCCTACAAAAACATTACTCAGAGAGGGGCACACTGCCATCAAACAGTGTAATGGAGCATTTCTCTGCTAGAGTGAGATGTATGGATTGGTGTAAGCATAGAAAAAGGGAAGTTGGAGCAAAAAATACATAGGTAGGAAGGAAAGAAGGTAGGTAGGTAGGTAGGTAGGTAGGTAGGTAGAGACAGAGATAGAGAGATGGAGAGATAGACAGACAGATAGATAGGTATGTAAGTAGGTAGGGAGAGAGAGAGAGAGTGGCATTCCACCATTTATCTTCCTTTTATTTGTCATGCTGGCTGGCCAGCACCATCACCTCAGCAGGACCTGTCCTTTTGTCACAGCCAGGTACCTACTGACAGGCCTAAGAGATGGAGTGCAGCTTGAACACATACTCTCTCTTATGCACAGAGGCTTGCAGGGTTTGTGGTGCAGGCTTCAAATTTGCCTTGAAAAGCTGAGTCCTCTCTGCTTGGATTGGGCTATGTCTTCTGCAATACAACAGGGAGAGACTCCACAAGTTGCAGGGTAACATAGGAGACACACCTAACTGGAAAGCTGGATCACTAGAGGAGAACAAGGACAGCAAGTTCTTAAACTACAGCTAAAAGGGGCAGTGCAGTTGGATGAGAAAATGAAACACAATTATACAGCATGTCCAGATATTAGCCTTTTGACAAAAATTGGCACAGCAGTTCAAAAGCTTCTCTGTTCCACGCAAATCTCCCCTCTTTCTACATTTCACCTCCACATGGGGGGAAACTGCTGAAATGTCAGAAGCCCCTGCAGATAGCATATCCAGGTTTTGCTCAGTGCCACGTTCTGCCATTGCTGTCTTGTAGCACATCTGGACAACCTTTCCAAGAGAAATCAGCCTCTTCCTATGTCTGGGAACAGCACCTGGAGGAAGACCACCCCAAATCCAAGTTGACACCTCTCCCTTTGGTACCAGACCATTGCTTCCCAAGTCCTAGAAAAAAAATCTGCCAGCAGCTCTGCAGCAACACTGCCCACAAGATCCCTTTCCTTGTCATGCTGGATGTAAATAGCTTCTGCAGGGATGTTATTTTCCCCCAGAACTGCAAGGTACAAAGCAGAAACATCCAAAACAGCCCTGCCCAAGCATGTGCAGCCGCTGCCTCATCTTTACTTTTGACCACCCTGACACACCTGAGAAACCTTCATGCTCTGTGCATGCAGATTCTCCACCCATTTTCCAGGCTTTGCTGAAGGGCGAGCGGCAGAGCCTGACACAACAGAAATGACAGACAATTACTGGCTTTAAAAATTACCCCCTCAGGCGTGTGGGCTGCCCAGCTGCTGTCAGACTGATTTTAGGTTAGGCTGGAAATTGTCAGCCAGCTGACAGAGCCCCTGGTTAGCCTCCGCCACCAGGGAAGGATGTGCCAGCGATCCATGCCATGTTCCACTCAACTTTTATTCCAAGCTCCAGTGTTTGGGAGGTTTTATAGTGGAACAGAGGGGAAGTGAACAATGCCCTGGAAGTCATGCTGTAGAGAGAGCAAGCGAGCAGGGAGAAAGACCTCCTTTCTGCCTGCAGGCAGGGCCAGCAGGCATGGGTGAGCAATGGGGAGCCTGAAAGCAGAAGGGTCGAGGGCTGGTGTGAGGGAGCTGCTGCTGGAAGTAGCCACAAACGCCAGAGTGGGCTGTAGCCACAGGCAAGCAGAAGAAAGGCAGTTGAGCAGTACAGGCAAGGCTGTGGCAGCTGCACAGACAGAGCCCCTGGCAGCTGGGCCCAAGAAACAGGGCTTAGGGACATGTTGGCATAAAGCCCAGAACCAGCCCTCAAATGCAGGTGACAGTGGTGCCATCAAAAGCCGCACATAAGGGAGACCAGGAGTTCCTCACCAAACAAGGGACCATGTGGCAAGGGACTGAAATCACAAATGTGAGAAAATGGCACTTTCAGACCAGGGCTGCCTAGAAGGAAGGTTTGGCCACCATGGGGGAAGCCGGGAAGAAGTCTGAGATGGAGATGCTGAAGGGTAGAGCCATGAGCAGGGTACACATCCCACGACTCAGAGGAGCACCGAACCTGTTAACTCCCAGGGTTTAGGATGAAGCACCAACCACGGAGGGAGCTCATGCGAGGATAGGGCATGCCTGTCAGCATGGCCCACCTCTGGCCAGTGCAAGCAGCCCTTCCACAATGACTGTCCTCTGCCCTAGCCCCAGCAGCAGCCACATGTCACATTTCTCATGAGGGGGGTTCCATTTCAGACAGTGTGATTCAACCTTTCTCTGCAGATAAAGTTATTACACAAAATGACACATGGATTACAGTGTGTGTTGTAGGCTCTAATTCTGTTTACTATTCTGGGGGAATGGGCAATTATTACAAAAGCTGGGACAGAATGTTTTTAATAACATTTCTTGTTAAGATTTAATTACAGGAAATTGTATTTTCTTAATCACTGAAAACTCAACTGCCTGGGAAATTTTTTTATATAATTTCATTTGCAGTTTATTAAATCCTTAGGTTATTCCTTTTCTTAGGCTTTATTTTAGTGACTTGCTAAGTGCTTCTTAACACGTGTAGGAGCAGATTACTCAGAAGCACAGAGAAACTAAAGAGAGCAGACTCTAGGAAGCAGAGTTGGACTTTTGCAAGGCATATTTATGAGCAGGATTTAAAGATCCTTTCTTTACAAACAAAAACAAAACAAAATAAAATTTAAAAAAATTTACTTCTTCCTCCCACAATCTCTGCCTTCCCTTCAGCCTGACTGATCATAGAATCATAGAATGGTTTAGGTTGGAAGAGACCTTAAAGATCATCCAGTTCCAAGCCCCCGCCATAGGCAGGGACACCTCCCACTAGATCAGGTCACTCAGGACCCCATCCAGCCTGGCCTTGAACACATCCAGGGAGGGAGCAGACACAACCTCCCTGGGCAACCTGTTCCAGTGCCTCACCACCCTCACTGTGAAGAATTTCTTCCTAACATCCTATTCAAATCTCCCCTCCGCCAGTTTGAACCCATTCCCCCTCGTCCTGTCATTACAAGATGCTGGTGTCCATGCCAGGCAGGGCTGCTCCATTGCTGCCTTCACAGAGCACTGTCCCCTAAGAGGGGTGCCAGATCTTGGCATGCATCCAGGCCAAAGCACAGGGCTCAGCGGGGCTGCTGAGAACCCACTGCCCCTCTGGCTACTAGCACAGAGAGATGCCATCAAGGAGAGGCAATGGCCCACCTGACACCTATGCCCTTGCATGGGGCCAAGATTTCTCCCCCAGCCGCTACAGTAGCCATGCCACCATGCTGTAGCTCTTGGTAGGGAGGAGAACTGCTGATCCAAAATGAGCCAAAACAGCTGCTTCACATAAACAGGGTGGCAGAGCTCCTGGCCAAGGGCTCACCATTCCCAGGCTCCCAGCACTCCAGGCTCTGGTCCCAGCACTTCACAAGGGTGTGGAGAGGAGTAAGACAAGCTGAAAGCAATGAAAGGGTGATCGTGGTGCTCAAAGGCCAAGCTAGCTCCTGCTGGGGTGCACTGGATGTGAGGAGGAAGTTCTTCACCATGAGAGTGGTGAGAGCCTGGAATGGGTTGCCCTGGAGGTGTTTAAGGCCAGGCTGGATGAGGCTGTGGGCAGCCTGATCTAGGGTAGGGTGTCCCTGCCCATGGTAGCGGGGTTGGAACTAGATGATCCTTGTGGTCCTTTCCAACTCTGACTGATTCTATGATTTTATGACATGAGACCCTGGGAGAGATGAGCTGCTGCTGCTGCCACTCAGTGAGTTTGGCATGAGTGCTTCCCCCCCACCCACAGCTCTTCAGAAAGCAGCTCAGTCCCATCTGCCAACTGCCTCGTCCCTCTTTCAATGCATATACCAGAAAGAATGGGCTTATCTCCTCTTCATCCCCAGTCTGGGACAAAGCAGTCAAGCCCTGCAAGTGGCATAGTCAGACGAGGATCCTATCTGCTGGTTAGGTGCCAGCTGGGCAGGAAGCCCATATGAGACATCTCACAGAGTAAGGACCTCCTGAGCAGCTCTGGCCTTGACTCTGGCCTGTCGTTTCATGAGTGCAGTGGTATCTGATAAGATTTCCCTCTCTTTGCTAAAGATGAAGCTGTAGCATTAGACTCCAGATAACTTGCAAATCCTAAAAGCAATGGGCAATCCAAAGCCTGCAAGGTGAATGAAGCCTAAGCCTGCTCTTAGGCTTGCCAGAGTCTAGCTTGTACTGGGCAGATTTCAATGCATTTGCCAAAGCCAAAGATATTTGCTGTCTCTTCTGATACCAGAACTAGGTGGGGAGCATCAAATGAATCTAAAAAGTGGCTGGTCCAAAGCAAACAAGAAATGGTGGTTATTCATGCACTGCTGTGTTAAACTGTGGGACTTCCTGCCACAGGGTGTTGGGGACATTCAACGTCAACATGGATTCAAAAGGCAGTGGACCAAAGCCAAGAGAGACAAACTTATTGATGGCTTAACCAAGCAGCTCTGGTCAGAAAGTCCCTGAGCTGCAGATTGCTGAGAGCTGTGAGAGTATTTTTGGAGAAGCCATACTCCACAGTTGTCCTCTTCTTGCACTCTTCACAAGCACACACCCTCAGCCCTGAGATGATGAACCAATCAGGCATTTGGCTGGATTCTGTACCCCTACATGGCATGTGAACCCATACACCTGCAGAGCATGAACACTCTGTTATGCCTCCTCCACAGCAGCAACCATGAGAGCATATGTCATCAGCTCTGCTTTTCTGATCACTCCTGTGCTTCAGTGTCCACAGGAGCCACACGTCCACACAAGTCAGGAGCAGACAGGACAACCAAAAATTCCTCATCCCCAGAATTTGAGTTGAGGCAAACATGGCAAGTTCATCAACCCAGCAAGGTTCTCCTCTTGGCCAGCTTACTGTGAAGGACACTAGCAAGGAGCACTGAGACCACTGCCCGGAGGACAGCAAAGGGCTGCACTCGTTCTGTGCCCTGCTTGCTGTGGCAACTTGATTGCTTGCCAATTCCTCTGGCCCTGTAACTACTTGTGCTCTCTTCAACATGTCAGTACTTGCCCTTCAGCAGTCACATGCAGCTGCTTTGGCAGGTAGAGGTAAGGGTGAGGTAGGCTAACACCTTTATGCTGACCTTTACCAGATATTTCACTTAATGCTGAGACCTTTAAGACAAAGCCATAGTTTTGTATCAGCATCCCCATTGAACTTGTCTCTGATAATTCTAAGCATCATTGGGCTTGGGTTGGGGCTCACAGCTCTGTCTCTGCTCCAGTGACAGTCACTTGCCAGATTCCCCGAAACACCTTACTCTTCATTTCAGGACATAAGCATTGAAAAGAACCGATACTTACAAATAAACATGCCAAACACTTATGCCAAGCCTATCATGTAGCACGAATCAGACCCAGCAGATCCTGGTCATGAATATGTCAGCCCTCTGTTCCAACTCTGTGTGGGTTTTTTTTCAGTCAGCAGGTTTTCTTTAAAGCTATCACCATCTTTCTTTGTCTGGTTTCTTAAACCAGAGTAAGTAATTTCTCCCATGAGAAATTTCTCCTGTGTTGGCACTCTAGAGACTTAGATTAATTAAATAAGGTAGATTTATTTAAGAGGGGTGTGGAGAAAGGAAGCAGAGCCCAACCACCTCCATTGCCCTGTGCATTGGCTGCTGCAGATAGTAGGAGTGGAGAACAACTGTGCAGCAGCCTCACTCTCTTCCCGGGCTGCAGCCTGCTGCCCCACTCCCACACAGTTGTGTCCATCCCCTGGGGCTGAGGAGTCCAATGATACATGGCACCGCATACACTGATGCAAGAGTCTGTCCAGTCACTCTGTGTATGCCTGGCACAGATCACATCTCAGAATAATCATCTTTGAAGGCTCCTTGCTTCTACAGTCTTGCATCTGTCACAAGGAGTATTCCCCATCTGCTGGGATTTACTCTGGGTTCCAGGACCCAGCTGATTCCCGCCTACCCGCCCTCAATCAAGAACAGCCACATCAATCTCTAACTTGGCTTCAGCTAATATCTCCAGGGCAGGACCTGTCACAGGCAGCACGTGGGCTTGCATACCATGAGTTTCAGCTGGTAACTGCAGATTACTTTGCAGAGGCCATGGCAGTGTAAGGTCATAAAACTTATCCCCTCTGCCTAATACCTCATGCTTTGGAGCTAGTGGGCTGCTGTAACCCAGGAGGGTGGGTATGCACAGTGCTGAGGAAGGCCAGGCTCAGACTTGTGGGATGCTCTGGGACTCACCATGGAGTGTAATACCTGCAAACTTTTGATGCTCCAAGATGGAAAGATGACATTAAGAGCAGCCGTGTTTCCAGACCAGGTATCACTCAGCAGTGTGGGGCCGGTGCTGAGAACCCCAGTGGCACAGGCAGTCCAACATGGATATACTGCCTGCACACACAGACAGAAATTATTTTCCACAAACTATTGGCTCCACCATGTTTTGCCATGATGACCTTTTAGCACCCATTCCAGGACACATCCAGTTGGAAGAGACCTCAGAGGCCAGCCAGTCCAAATCCATTGTATCTAGCCGGTTCCGTAAGACTCACTGTCAGAAAGCAGAGATCAACCTCCACATCTCTATCTTTGTCTTCTGGAGCTCAGGGAAAGAAAGAGAAGCCCTAGAAAGTGCAGCTTCCTCCAGATGCTCAGGACTGGTGGGTTTCCCTCTATGAAAAGCCTTGCTGGGAGACTGCAGGCATGCAGCAACATCTACAGAAATTCAGGGTGAACTGCAGGCTCTGCAGAGAGCAGAGCCAGCAGCAACAGGGAGCCAAATTCGTGCTCTTTTAATATACATCGGCTTTCCACATCACCACCTTCCCATAGCAGCCAGAAATGTGAGAGACGCATCTCAAGCACTGAGCAGTAATTAGAAAAGGCGAAACTCAGATTTGTTTCCATATTTTGCGTATCAAAGCTCTGAAGCGAAGGAGGCTTTGGCACAACGAGTCTTGAAATATTCCCTACAGTCTCCAGAGTCTCAAAAAGCAGCAGCTCAGCCTGCATCTATGAGAAAAGAGGAACTGATGAGCTTAGTGTAACCAGTCCTTGGCACTGGCCACTGCTGGACTCCTTCAAGGGAAACAGAAAGAAACCTGAAGGTATAACCTATCCCTGGGGAAGTTTCTCCTGCTTCAGTCAGTCTGTATTACATGCTGTGAGAAAAGCAAGCAGAGGTTTGTGAGGGTCATTCTGAGGCTCTGTGATCCACATATTTTTTTGCCCGCTCTGTCCACTTCAAACACCTGCAATGTCAAACTTGGACACTTGTTGTACCAAAACTGACCAAGTCTAGGCTAAATTTATCCAGCATGTACTAACAGCCTGGTGTCTACACTGGGGCAGCTTCCCAGCCCAGGATGGAGTGCAGATAGTGGGCAAGCCTGGCGTGGCTTTGATCTGTGGCTAAGTGAGGGCACAGACAAGCTCCAGACCTGGTCCACTGAAATGTAATCCACTTGCATATAAGAAGCTCAGATACTGATGCTGGTGTTGCTCTAGTGAGCACAAGCAAGCCTTTGGACACACAGCTTAACCTTTGTTCTTAGGTTAAGTCCCTTCTGGGTTATGCCAGATGCAGCATCTCAGGCTGATCCCACAATGGGATCCTCGGGTGCATTAAGAAGAGTGTGTCCAGCAGATCAAGGGAAGTTCTCCTCCCCTCTACTCTGCCCTGGTGGGACCCCATCTTCAGTACGGTGTTCAGTTTTGGGCTCTCCAGTTTAAGATGAACAGGGATCTGCTTGAGAGAGTCCAACGGAGGGCTACAACGATGATTAGGGGAATAGAACACTGCCTTATGAGGAGAGGCTGAGGGACCTGGAGCTTTTTAGTCTGGAGAAGAGAAGACTGAGAGGGGATCTAATAAACATTTATAAATATCGGAGGGCTGAGTGCCAGGACGGAAGGCTCTTCTCACTTGCTCCCCATGATAAGACAAGGAGCAATGGATGTAAGCTGTAGCACAGAAGGATCCAGCTGAACACAAGGGGGAACTTATTTACTGTAAGGGTTCCAGAGCACTGGAACAGGCTTCCCAGAGAGGTTGTGGAGTCTCCTTCTCTGGAGACTTTCAAGGCCTTTCTGGATGCATTTCTCTGTGACCTGAGCTAGATTGTGTGGTCCTGCTCTGGCAGAGGGGTTGGACTTGATGACATCTTTAGGTCCCTTCTAACCCCTGACATCCTGTGATCCTGTGATACTTTTCACCTGGAAAGCTTTTCTGCACTGCTAAGCAGCCAAAGATTAAAGCAAATTGCAAAAAAAAAAAAAAAAAATGCTGAGTATATGGTCAGAACCCTGATATGCACCCATCTACTGAGGAGGCACAAGGAGCACCCCACCAGAGTAATACCAACCCTACACACCTCCATGCTGGGTGTCCTGCTGCTTTCACAGGATTCTTGTGCCAGGGCTGTTCAAATTATAGCTTGCTGAGAAGTGATATACAGTTTATTGGATAGATCTGCTGGTTGACCCTCTACCTATCCATGTCCTATACTTGCAATAGGGTAGCACTTTGAACAACTGATCCAGCAACACAGCCAGAAGTCTGCAAATGGGAAAAAGAGGGGGGAAACAGGAGCTGAATAAAGTATTGTCTAATGGACTCATTCCCATTTTACTGACTGGAAGACTAGCTCAACAAATGTGGCTTCCAGCCACTGCTCAGGGAGAAGCAGTTATCCCAGGAACACAAGACATCAAAAGTTCCTCCAGGCCTTTCCAGAGCAGACAATCCCAGGACCACAGGATGCTCCGTCTTCACTTGTGTGATGCACAGTTCTGATGCCTGTTCCACACCCCCACACCCCCAAACCCCCCACTTCAGTCCTCAACTTCAAAGTGGGTGTCAGAGCAAGGTAAGGCTGGAGAAGGCTCTGAGTGCCATTTGCAAGGGAGGTTCCCTGATGCTGCATCTCTTTGCAGATGCAAGCCTGGCCAGGTGGGACTCTGGTCATAGGCACAAAATGCCATCCGTGCCAGAAGTGATGCAAAGAGGATTTTTTTTTCCCCATTTTTCAGATTCAATGTGCTTCTGCATGCTCCCAGCAGCACACAAAAGCTGAGCTGAAAGCTGACATCTCAGCCTCTCTAAGCCTGCCTCGCCAGGCTTAGATCAGACTGTGCACCACAGATGGGGAAGATGAACACATGCAGCAGATTCACAGAAAGGAGAACCTCTCTGAGCAATAGTTGTGAGTGCAATGGCATCATTACTCTGAGCTGCAGCATCTGGGCTGCTGCTGTGGTGGTGTCCTTGTTCAGCTGGGGAGATGCACTGTGACATTGCTGTTATCTATGATTCAGAGAGTGCAGTAGCATAGATCCCCAGCATGTCAGGGATTATTGTCTCCCAGCACAAACATCTTTCTGATGTTCTCTTACAGCTGAAGCTGTCAGTAAAATACACTTCTCCATTTCAAAGGAAAAAAAAATCTCCTTCTCAAGTGACAGATACTTCGTTGTTCTCTTTGGATTGTGGTTAACTCTACATGAGGTTATGCCACAGCACCTCCATTGTACCAAAATAAGATGTAACTGACCAATACATGAGTGCATTAGGGTGCACTGATCATATCCTTGCCTAGATGAAGGCACCTGAATTTTCCTCCCTCCTATGTTTATAAACTTCCAGCAGTAAGAGCTTGTCCATAGTGCTGGCCTAGGTTTTGTGGTAGAGGCTGGGCTGGACCAGACCTGCCAGGAATCAGCTTCTCTCTGGAAACCTCAGCTCCGTAATTCTCTGAGTCCTGTAGCAAGCTGGCTAATGCTCAGGAGACTTTGCACTGCAAAGCACACACCAGGGTTTGTGCCAGGCATATACCGAGGCACATCAAGCAGAGCGAGGGACAACAGACCTCACATCTGGGAGTCACCTCACAGAAACGTCCCTGACCCTTCTCTCCCTCAGCTCCTCTCACCTCCAAGTGATACAGGACCTGCACACCTCTACTCCTCACCGTGCCAGCCTCCCTGCCAGGTGGACTAGTGACAACCCCAGGAGACCAAAAGGTGGAGAGACCCACAAAGACTGTGAGCCACCATGCCTAATCAGGGAAATTTAGAGTGGGAATACCAATATTTCCTGGTGCTCTGTCAGAAGAGGGGAGTTATCTCACTGCTTATGCTATCAGGGTGCTGCATTTCTTAGCAGGTTAAGCAGAGGTGTGAGACAGCTGGATGGGGACATTTTTCCAAAGAGTACAGTGAAAGATATTTGGTATATTATGGGAAAATAGAACCTTCCAATAACAAGGGTATACTGTACGAATCTCTTACAGCAAACAGGGAGCATCAGGGAGTCAACCCAGGGCAATTATGTTGACAAATGTGATTCCCCAAAACCTAGACTTACAGTTACCTAGAAAAGCACAGAAGACTGTATTACAAGTCGGCTATACTTGTAATTTCACCCAAGTTAGGAAGCCAGCAGGAAGAGGTTAACTTTTAGCAAAGGCTTTAAAATTATGTTCTACAAGAGAAAATAATATAAAACATAACACTGGCCTTCTGATACTAAGGGACCTTCTCTAAGCTTCAGGTTTGGAGAAATAACCTAAAAAATTGATTTCTCATTCTTAGCATTTTTAAAATACGGCTGAAATACCTGAACACAGTCCCCTGCTTTCTCTGGCAAGCAAATGACCATATTGCTCTTACAAGTTGACAAGCTCCTTCTTAAACCCCACTGGAGCTTTTTTCTCCCCATTATACCTGCTGCTAAGTAACTATTGCAGAACCTCACGGCTTTCTGATGCTTATAAGGCCTTTTTTTTTCTGAATTTATTTGTAAGCAGTCCTTCTGATGGCAGAAGTAATTCCATTTATTTGCAGGAAATACCTTATTTGGGAGGACTGGCATTTGCCTTTTTTCTGGCTACATCATTTTCACGCATATGATATTGAGGTTGCAAGGGACCTCTGGAGGTCATCTTGTCCAACCACTTTGTTCAAGGAGGGCCTCTAGATGGACTGTGTCCTGTCAGCTTTTAACCATTTCCAGGGATGGAGGCTCCACCCTCCCTCACTGTGGAGAGGACTGACCCTGTGCTACTGCTTGGTCAGTCTCACAGTGAAAGACTGTTTCCTGATGTACAAGAACCTCTTACATTTCTGTTTGTGTTCATTGCCTCTTGTCCTGCCACTGAGAACCACAAAAAAAAAAAAAAAAAAAGGTCTGTCTCTGCCTTTTTGCACTCTCCCTTTTTGTATTTGTACACACTGACAAGAAACCAATTACTATTTTTTCCAGCCAATATGATGCAGTAGCATGCCCAAAATCTCTGTTTTCCTGATTCAAAGACATGAATCCCTGGCTTATAGCTGAGCTTTTCATAAGCAATTTTTCTATTTTTCTGACACTGCATTAGACCTCATTACCTCTCTATTATTCCAGTCTTCAAAGTGCCCCAATATCTGCTCCATGATATTATGATCCTCTTCTGTCCTTCTGATGTCTCCCATTTTCACAGGAATATCAAATCCTACCAGAGGATGCCTATGCTTCTGTTAATGAAAACATTAGAACAGTCCTAAGCTTCAGCCCTAAGAAACACTGCTAGAACCTTAAGACTGGCCAGTACACTCTCATGAAACACACTGTGCTGTCATCTCCTCTTGAGCCAGTTTTTTATCCTAATTGTCAGCTCTTCTGATCCCCAGATATTTCATACTCCCCTGTAGTTTCTCAGTAGCATCCTGTCAAAAAACATATTTGAAGTATAAATAGATCTCCCACACTTCTTTTGTGCAGCAAATCCACTGCCTTCTCAAAGGAAGACATCAGATCACTCTGCCACGATCTGCCCAAGGCAAAATTCATGTTTCATTGCATGGCTTTTTCCATTTACCTCTGCTAATTTGTTCATCCTACACAAGTTGCTCAAAAGCTTTAAACATTGCTGAGCTCAGACATGGCCATGTACATCCCCAGAGCACACTTATCACCCTTATTAACTAGAGATCCTACCTTTGCTAATCTGTAATCAGGTGTTATTCACAGTTTGAAGGATGTGTCAAAGCTCCCATGCCAGCTGCTCATCATTTGCATACAAGCCTTTTGAAGTTTGGGAATGCAAATTACCCATGTTTCCCAAACCGACCATATCCAGCATTTGAAGTTAGCTTCCACCCGGATGTGATCACTCAACAGTTTGGTTACTGATGCTCTCAGCTGGCCATCTGAAGAGAGAGAGTGCGCTGATCATGTAATACATATGCCTCTAGCTGAAAAGAAAATGGAGAAATGCCAGAGTGGGGATGAGAAGGCAGCAGCCTTGTGCTCAGCAGATGCAGGATGCTCAGAGACTCTCCCAGGTGGTACCACGCCTACAGGCATCACCCACAAGCTTGGTCTAGGGGCTTTGGGAGAGAAGGAGATGTTTTATTCTATTCCCCGCATTAAAAAGATTGTTCAGATGACAGATGGGTAACTGTCCTGGTGAAAGGTTGTGCTAGAATCAAAGTAGGTTAGGAGTAGCAGATCAAATTAAGAGAAAAAGCAGGCTAGTAGCTTGGCTGAAGGACAAATGAGGACAGCATGTACCATCCACAGCTGAGATTAAACACACTGCCCTCATATGTCCCTTAGCCACCCAGGTAGGTTTCTTACATGTTGCTGCCAGATTATTTTCTATGCACACACAGAAAGAAAGTCCAGGAAGTATCTGTGTGATAATCCAGCTCTCCAGTCATTGTGTCATCAGTATATGTCCTCAGGATACTGACTGTGTGCAGGCATTAGGTGAACGAGTATAAAGACACTATCTGGGGATATCAGAACATGTCTTTATTTCATGGTTTTTCTCTCCCCCCTCTGTAATAGAAATCCTGTTGAGCAAAGAACCATATTCTGATACTTGCTCAATGCCTACGTAAATTAGTATTTCTAATGGCATTCATAAAGGCTCTCATTTTTATGTTTGACTGCTCTCTACAATATTTTAAAATCTTTCCCTCTCTGCATCCAAACCGATTTGACATCACACAGCATGGCGAAGGCATTCAGATACCATTGTCTGACTTCATACTCCGAGATTGTATCAATGCCTTCTGTAATTATATCAATGACTATGACCACTGATGTTAATAATAACTTCCTCATCTCAAAATCAGCCTATAAGTGTCTAAGGTAACGTGTTTCCTACACAGTCAAAGCCATTCACTACTCTAGTATGAGAGCTCTGCAGACTCCTAGCCTCCCTGGGCTGCTCCTCAGAGAAGTGTGAGTCCCCTGAGAACACCCTGGATTCCCCAAAGTGTCTCAAACACCTGCACTTTGGCAACTATATGCCACTTTCACCAGTGACGCCTGCGGAGCTCACTGTGTGGCATTTCTCTCTGGGGAGCTCCCTTGCCCTCCAGACTGTGCTGGCTGCCTTGATTCTGCCTCTGCTGACTGCAGTGAGAACGTTGAGTCCCTGCTTGGCAACAAATGTTTGCCAAATGTTTGCTTTCTCCATCCCACCCCTAGCCATTAGAGAATCCAAGCTGAACGAGCTGGTTGTCTTCTGTAGAGCACAGCAGCTGGCCATATTAAACCATGTTTGCCCCATCTCCAGACAGGTTTGTACACAGAGGTATGCAGACATGACACTGATGATGATCATAGCAGGATTTAGATGTGTTATTAGCCGCCACAGCATATCTTGTTCCAGCAAGGCAGACTATATGGTAAATGTCACACTAAGAGTCCTGACACATACATTAAAGTTCCCAGGCGTAACAATTCCAGGATAAGGTAGGAGAAAATTCAGCTGAGGGTCACCTGAGTCCCTGTTGAGAAACCACCATTGGATTTCTGATATAGCAGCTTACAGGAATGGAGAAGACTATCGAAAGGCAGATGTATACACACAAGACCAGTATATTAAGAGGCAAAAGACTCATTTGACAGATAGCAAGCATGAGAAAATGAAAAGCAAATGGGATGCTAAAATGTTTTACGCTACATACTCATCATAGAGAAGGGGAGTTGTGCTTTTAATGAGCAAAGATGTATCATTTCACTTACCGAGCCTTCCAGCTGATGATAAAGAGACTTGCTTCAGAGCAGCAGGATTAAACAAGGTGCAGATATGGATTATAAATTGCCACGTACCAAATGTGAACAGATTGCCCTTAAATGTCATTCTTATGTAGATAAATCAATCCTAGCTGAAAAGAACAGTTCAGCACTGGAGGAGGTGAAAGAAAAGCCAACGTACCTGCCTCCTGTTATGCATCATAAAGGATCCAGTTTTACTAAGAGATCTGCCCTAGGTTTTGTTCGCCTTTAAGGTAATCTGTAAAGTGCTTGGCACGTGTGTCTCCCTCCTTGCGGTGCTGAGGGAAGCTAGACAAAAATGAATTCTTGTGCTAGCCCCTGATACAGCCCATGCAAAGCCTCCCGCACCTGGGCTTGGAGGTAGTATGGATCACCTTGACCCTTCCACAAGAAAGACTTCTATCTTGGCCCCACAGTGCTCACAGCACAGCCTTTCCTCTGGCCTCGTCTCCCAGCCAGTTCTTCAACCCTCCACTTGAGTCAGACACCAAGCCCTGAAGACCCTGGGGCTCCTCTCCTCACCTTGTGAGAGCTCAGCACTACTGAAGAAAGCAAGAAACAAGATATCAGCAATCTGCATACTCAGAAAGCCATTTCATGCAATTTATCTTCCCTGTGCTTCCACTGCCTGAAATATGAGCCTTGATTTACCACCAGAATACAGCCGTTCTGCTGTCCCAAAAGCCTCGCAGAGGACAACAAAAGCAACAGCAGAGACTCAGCCTTGAGAAATGCACTTTACAACAAGACCTGTTTCCTTCACAGCCTTTGTGCCCTCCTTGGTAAGTAAGGAGTGCCTGCTGGCCATCGGAGGCCTTGGATCTGGTGGGTACTGGTCTGTACCACCACTAGGGGACCACACTATGGTCCGTGGATCAAAACAGCCAGGAAATCTCTGATCAAGGCACAGCCAGGAGCAGCAAGCCTTACCGAGAGTCAGTTGCAAGGGACCGAACGGGACTGCCAGAGCGAGGCAAGGCACTGCAGGGAAAGAAGGTGATGATCTCTCCTCAGCAGCCATCTCAGCACTCCTTTGAGGGACAAGGTTAGCTGAGAATCGCCCTTGCCAAGTAAAATGGAAAATGGATTGTGAAGGACTGAGAGGCTAAGAGGCTAGGTGCAGGCACAAACTAATGCATCCACAGATTAGGAAGGCCAGAGCCTCTGTGGTTTATCCAGGTCTTCTAATGCTTACGATATTTCATTAAAATAAGCTACTGTGTTGAAGGAGGATTAGAGGGCAGTAAAGGCATATCTGTCTTTAAAATTGGCATTAGTGGTGATCCTGGGAATTACAGACCAATGAGCCTTACTCTGAACTAGGCAAATTAGCTGAAAAGATAATTAAAGCGCAAAGAATAAAACATCCAGATGACAGTGGTGATATAACAGCAGCCAACCAACACCGCTGTAGCAAATATACTCATGCCTCACACATCTACTAAAACGCTTTGTGCGTGTCAGCAAAACAGCAGATAAAGGAAAAGTGAGATGGTTTATTTGGACTTTCAAAAAGCCTCCTTCTCATACTGACTGGCACCAGTCAAAAGCAAAGAAGTCGAAAGCAAGATGCAAGCAGCTATTGAAGATCAAAAAAAGGCTCAAAGAACTGCTAAAACACAATCAGTGGTCAATCTGGTGATGAATTTCAAATGCAGCAGCACCTCTCCGGGTAATAAAATTAACCAGCTATCACAGCAGCAAGAAGACTTTAGCAATCTTCTCTCTTTATGTACTTCCCATTCGAGAATATCTCTGCCACCTTTTCAAATCACACAAAAGTGTCTGTGTTCATCAGTCCTGAAGGAACTCTGGAAAGTCAGTTGAGCCTGTGTTATCAGTCTTCACCTTTCTTCCATAAATCTTATACTATTTAATGGATGGAAAAAGGCAGTCTTAAACTCTAGCTTCTTGAAAGTATGTTATTTCCTGAGCATCTCAGCTCGCCATCTCCCATAGATCTGCAAAGCACATAATAACAGAAATAAAAGCTGGAAGCTGCAATTGCTATGTATTTTTTAAACCTAGAAAAAAGGAAACTCCGACCCGGGGTAGGAGGGAAAGCAAATCTTTACAGCAAGTTAACTTTGAAGTTGACACGTTGGAGCTGCCTCCTGCTTTATGACGTTTTGAGGGACCACAGTCATGATGACACAGGACTCTAAGGACAGACATGCGTAGAGCAGAGCAAGTAATGCTGATAGGAAGCACATCTTTGCTTGCTAGATGTCACACTCCAAAGAGTGTCCGTAAGACTCATGCCATCCAACCTATGTGTCACCAAGGTCAACACAGCGTCTGGGTGCACAAAGGATGAGATACAAAGAACAAAAGCACCCTGTCCCTGCCCTGTCATCGTGTCACCCAAGTGTAGCACTATTTGATTCCATGGGATTGAAGTCTGGGATGCACAGGAGTGAGTCCCATCTTCTGGGCTTGACTGGCAGCTCTGTCTCCATTCTGTAGGAACAGAGTGCAGAAAAAAAAAAATATTAGAAATCAATAGAGCTTTCTGAATGGGCAGAGAGAGCAAGAGTGAAGCACTGTAATATAGAAAGAAGGTGGATAGAAAAGATGGAAAAAAGAGGTACTGAGTAACATCTGGACAGGCAGAAGTAAAACATTACCTCATATGGACTGCCCAATAACGTCACAACAGAGAGCATGCAACTGGAGTGAAAGGCAATGCATTTTGAACTGGTAAAAGGAGGGACTGTTTTTACACAATAAATAATTAACCTGTGAAGTTCACTGCCATGGGATTTTACCACAGACAAGCAGCTTAACAGCATTCATATGAATAATGAAAATAACCATCACTACACTTGACAGAATAAAATCTCTCTGGAAGGGATTTTAACTCCTCTCAGCCCAGTGTACCAGCATAGGACCTCCACTGTTTGGCTAGAAGTGGAGAAAGGAGACATCTCCTGGACATACTCTATTCTAGCCTACAGATGCCCACCATAGTGGCTACCACCTTCTTCTCTATAACTCTTGGTGCTGGGAAGAGGACAGGCACCAGGTGAGGGACAGCATAGCTGCTCTCAAATGATAATTCGAGCATTCTGGTAGAAGGGATATTAATTGCTTTTCATTTCTGTCTCTGCATTGTTCAGCCATCTGCCAGTTCCCAAGATTTGATGTCTCTAGAGGAAAGAACTCAGCATGCAGATGAAGCCATTGTTTTATCTCTTGCAAATCTGACCAAAGCACCCCTCCTTGAGAGTAAAGTTGGCTGCTTTTCAGCTAGTCATCTTGACCTCACACATTCCTTTAGCGTTTTCATAGGAAAGTCAAAGTTATAAAGCAACTTCTGTAACCTGAAGCTGGAGCATAAATCTTTGGGTGCTAACAACCCTTTAATGGATATACAGGAGAAACTGGACTAGGTTCTGTGCCCTTTTGTATTTCGTATTTACCCTCTCCCAGAACAGCTCAGCCTTGTTTGCTACTGCAAATTAAGATCAGCATTGATGGTTCTCCACGAGACCAGACGTGTTGCAGCGGGAGAGAGTGTGGCACCATCAGTCACAAAGAGAAGAGTTGCAACAGATTTCTCAGGCCTTCAGGCTAAGGCTGCCTTTCCCTCACTGCGGCTGACCACATGTCAGTTTTTGCCTCTTTAGGCCAGAAATGCAAAAGATTAAGATTACCTAAGCAGGCCAACACACCAAGGAAGCCGGTGGGTGAATAACATCTCCATTTGGAACCAAAAAATCAACATGTGAATAAAGCAGCATGTGTGAGCACAAAATAAAGACCCTTAAAGCATCCCTGCAGAGCATATATGCTACAATTATTGGTCCATAAGCAGCAAAGAGTGTTGCAAAGCATCAACCAGGCAATCCTCCATCTGCCTCCTTCCCCTTGCTAGGTCTTTTCATAGCATGCTGCCAGAGCCAGTGACCGTGAAAAGCACAGCTGGGGAAACAGTGCTGCAGCCTTCCCCACCACACCAGAGCTCAGCTCAGCAGGTAAGAAGCAGAGCCTAGGCACAACAAGCCCTGGAGTTTCTTCTATCTCTGCCCCCAGAGACAGCCTGGGGAATAACCTATTGTCACCAGCTCTGCTGTTCAGCTTACTGGTTCCTTTGAGGTTTGGGTCTGACCCCTTCCCAGCACACCCTGAGAGCTCAACCCATTTCCCCCCTGAGGTAAGGAGTGTGAGAAACACCCTGAATCTGAGACACACCAAAGCCCTCTAACGAATTACCTTTGTTTATGTATATTTGATTAATTTAGATTCCTTCTCCATGAACCTATTCAACTTTGAGCACACACAAAATACCCCATGGCAAGGACTTCTACAGATTAGCTACATGACATGAAGAACAGATGTCTCTCTTTTGAACCTGCTAGACGTCAGCACAGCTTGATGAGCCCCTGGTTCTTTCATTGGACATATGAGAAGTGGAAAGCCAGCGTGAGGAAAGGCTGGTTTTTGGGCATACTTCCTGCTGTTAAAGTTGCTGAAGTGGATGGATGACTCCCAGAGGAAGATTAGGTTAGCTGTGACCTTCTCGCTTCCTATCAGGAAGCCAAGGCACTTAATCCAGGGCCCTGTGAGGCCAGGTGCTTCTAGGTGGGGTGCAAATCAACACTCATTTGCAGGTACAGGCACAAGGCAGATGTTTGCTCTCATGTACCAAGCACAACTGAACCCAGCAGCCCTTGCTTCGGGTATTGCTGAGGGGTACAAGAAGTCACATCACAGGGTCATCCACAGAAAAGCAATTAAACCTGTGTGATACTAGAGAGGGGGAAATAGCAATAAAGAAGAATGCAAAGCAAATAAAACCCAACTGTTTCTGACTGAGAGCTGTTAAAATATTGGAGAGATGCTGAACTTAGCACCAAAGAACAGAAGAGTACATACCAGGCAAGCAGATTAGTCCAGCATCCATGGGGGTTGCGATAAACCCACAAAATTATTAATCTGTCCAAAGAAAAAAAGAAGAAAGAGAAAAATATTCTTCTTACAGAGGATAAAGTGGATTTTTTTATAACCAAATCAGCATGGTACCAGGACTGTTTTTGTAGGTGAAGTCAGAAGAGGGTTGATTGTCTTCTGGGAAGATATGAATTAAAGGGATTTTAGAAGATGAATAAAGAACTCCAGATAAGGCTTTAATGGATCAGAGGATACCACAGCCATGCTGTTGTTACATTAGGGTAAGAGCTACCTGGGGAAGGCTTTTCAGCAGCAATTAACCCTTAGTCAGTCAGCCTTTCTGAAATGGGTAGGCAAAGCCACGGTGCCGTCGCACTGCCTAAAGACTGAGCCTGTCAGACCTTGACAGTCCTCTTTTGGAGCTGTTTGTGTAGCCCCAGATAGAGATAGCTCACTGAAACATCAAGAAGGCCTGTGACTTGTCTCCAGAGAAGCTGAAGAAGAACACTGCCTGCTTTCCTCCTTCTGCCTTGCTTTGCAATGGCTCCAGACCCCAGTTAAAAGGCCCCAGACCCCAAAGCCTGTTGGATTCTTCACGGACCACAGCCAGGCAAGCTCCTGAGTTCTGACAGTTATACCTGCAGCCCAGGACGTGAAATGAGCTTGCCAAACTCATTTCACACAGAAGCTGCCATGCATTCACCAGGCCTTAATAACATTAGCTGACAAAGATTTTTCTAAATATAAAATAGACTTTTCCTAGAGAATCTCTTTTCATCCGAATAAAGCAGAGGACAATTAGCCTTTTCCTTGCATGAAAGGTCTTCTTTACTGAACTTAGATAAGACTGGAAAAGGTAAAGTAAATAACTTTCTACCTCCCTCCTGTGTCCAAAATCCCACTGTGCTTTGCAGTAGGGTTTCAGAGTGCAGCAGGGTGACTACCCAAGCAGAGGCCCAGGAGAACATGTTCTGCAGAAGCAGTGCCAAGTGAAAGGACAGGTGTGAAACACCAAGCCTGTCACTGCAGGAAGCCAAGAATCAAATGTTGGGTACATTTCTGCAGAAGAGACAAATCCTCATAGTTGTCAGTGAGGAACAGAGCTGGGTGGAAAGGAGCAGAGGAAGCAATCATCAATGGCTAACGTGACTGTCTCTGCAGCTGAGCATCATACAAGTGACCAACATGTTTTATGCAGGTGGGATGGATGAACTACTGCATTTTCTGGCCTAAGAACCACCAGCTTGTGCCTCTAAAGCTCTGAAAGAGCAACCTTCAGAGTGGCCACAAGACTCACTACCTGCTTCACATCAACATGCCCCTCTCACAGACAGACCAAAGCAGGGGCAGGGAGTTAAAATCATCTCAGACACACCCAGTCTCACCTAAACACCAGTGCTTGGTCAACTGGAGCGTGCATCTCTGCTCCCAGCACTCTGCCAATCAAAACTACTCCATTTGGTGTCTTCATCAGGTAGGGGAGAGGGGATTTTTCTATTGTTTGTCTGTCACTGAATGTGCTGGGTTTGCAGCTCATCAAGCAGAGGCATTTCAGTAAGTCCCAAGCTTGTGGCAATAAGAGAAGAACTTGCACAAAGTAATTTTAGAGAAGCACCAGCCACCCAGCAGCAAGGGGTTTTCTTCTCTCCCTCACTCCTCCTTCCTACTTTGACCCTCAGTGGAAAAAACTTTCAAAGCATCCTGTCAGGTACTCAGTTCAGGCAGACTTTCAACAGACAAAACAGTTTTACTCATGTCTGCTTACAGCCAGAGAAAAGCAGCCAGAGCTCTCATTTCAAGCTGAGAGAGGCACATGGCAAGGGTCAGGATGTCCAACAGTCCCACAAGCTGCTGTTACAAACTCTGGGATGGTTGTCTCAGGAGATGGCTGCAGATCACCTTGTGCTGCACAAGGCCTGCTCTCAACAAACAAGGATGGTCGTTTCCCCCACCCCACCCAAGTGCCTTCAACTTATTCATCTGCTGTTTTGTGCTCTCCTGGCATCACGTGGAGAATGTGCCTTATGCCTCAGTTTCCCCAGGCATAAAAGAGTGGGGTTTTTTTTCTGTGTTTCCCAAGGAGTTGTAACCCATTATTAATTGCTGTCTGCAAGATGCTTTCAAGCTCCTCAAAGGGAAGGTGCAAGAAAAAGCACTAAATTTCATTAACAGCTTTATTTTACACACAGCGGAAAATTAATGAGGTGTTGGCTCCCTGTGAACTGCAAGTACTATCCTGCTGAGTAATTTTGCTTTCATAGCAGGTATTGCCCACATCTGTCTTCCTGGAGTGCTACCAGTTGGAATGTTAGCCTCTGAACCAAACTATTACCAGCTCCTGGTGTCTGCTTTGCTGCCAAGGCCAGAGGATTCACCACACAGAGTTTTCCCACTCGTTTCCCTGGAGGCAACTGGGATGCTGGTGACAGAAGATGGAGTCTAGAGAGTGAGAGACAGGAGATGTTCCAAAGGAGTGAAGTGCCTTTCTATTTTCCTAATAATAAATAGTAAGAGGAGGCAGAAATTAGCTAATATCAGTCTCTGAATTGTACAGGTCTGAGGGCTTCTCCAAAGAGCTCATCCAAAGTACTTTTCTATTGCCAGATACCATTGTTAGGGCTTTCAAATGGCAGCTTTGTGTCCCTGCTGCTCACAGGGCTGGCAGCCACTCAGGGACTGCAAGAGAAGTCATAAAAAAATTGTTCTAGCTAATTTAAAAGTCAGGTCTCCCATTGAGCACATTTGGAGTTGGAAGGATTGCTGCCTCAATGCAGACAGTTCACGGCGTGGGTCTTACCTCAGCTGGCATAACTGTTGCTTTCATATGCCAAACACAAGCCTGCTGGAGAAAAAGTGCTTCCCTCAGCAGAGCAAGGACACAGAACCACAAAAATCATTCCAGTTGGAAAAGACCCCCAGGATCATCAAGTCCAATCATTATCCCTACTCTACAAAGTTCACCCTTAAACCCATATCCTCAAGTACCACATCCAAACGACTTTTAAACACGTTCAGGGTTGGTGACTCCATCACCTCCCTGGGCAGCCCATTCCAATGCTTGGCCACTCTTTCTGTGAAAAAAATGTTTCCTAATGTCCACCCTAAAGCACAGTAGGTCCCAGTCATGCCCTAAGCTCTTCCAAGGCAATGCACCTCAGTCTGGGTGCTGGGGACACCTGCAGATGGACTCTGCAGCACCTTCTGCTTCACAGGGCCTTTCTGCCCCTGTGGTGGGGAAGCACATAGTCAAGTGGTTCACAGACACTGCTCTCCATGCCCCACTGTTTGACCCTGGCACCAGTTCACCTGCATGCACCACTATTCCTCACCATCCCTCAGAACTGTCAGGGAAAAGCAGTCAGTCTCAATACTGAGTTAGGGCTTCTCCATCACGCCAACATCATAGATCCAGATCACTTGGACAAAGCTATCGCTGCCAGGACTGCCCAAACATGGAACAGTCTGTACAGAAAGTGCAGCCTTTGTTACCCTCCCATGGATCTGCATGTGGGAAACCCCAGGAGAAGAGGGGTCCCTTCCTGAGCTCCTTGTCTTTAATACACTGCAAGCTTGTAGTGGGTTTGCAGTGACCTGCCCCCCCACCTTTTAAAACCCCGGCTAAAACTCAGAAAAACACACTGGAAGTTAATAAATGAAGCTTTATATTTACAGCAATGCAAATATACAAGCAAATATTTACAAGATATAACAGATATTTACAGAAATATACAGTAAAAAAGAAATACAGACACCACACCCCTCCTGGAGACCAAAATCCCCAAGAGAGGGAAACCAAACCCCCCCTACCACCTTTCCCTCCTTCCCCCAGCTTTATCTCACCACTTGATGATGCTGCAGATAAGCTGAAGATTGGTCAGAAAGATTAGTGGCAGGAAGGAATGAATGGTTTTAGTGATTTTACTCTGAATTAGTTCAAAGGCAGAGAGACAAAGGAAAGAAGCTGCTGAAGCCTGCACGGATCCAGAGCCGACTGACTGTGCAAGCACACTGGCTTATCTGGATGTTTTGGGAACATTCTCAAAACAATCTTCTTTCTTCTCTCTCAGTGAAACTGGGTGAAGTGACATGCTATGTTTAATTTACTCAAATTCTCCAATTAGCTCAAACCAACACAAAGCTCTGCTGCTGGCAGAGACCTTCATAGTACAAAGTGTGAAACAGGGTAGAGGCATGTTTTTTTGAGGGAAGAAACCAATTAAGTTTCATCTGCAAATTCTCCCACACGGGAAACAACCCTGCCCACAGGAACAGAGTGACAAGTGTGTCCTGGGACCTAATGCTTTCAGGATATTTTAATGTCTCCTGACCCAACATGGGTCTTTCTTTAACAGAAATCCCAGCAGCCTTACTACATCAATGACTGGTGCTCTGAGCAAGTCTTAGTATGTGCCAGTAAGACACAGCTAAGTTTACCTGAAAAGCCCTCAAAAGCACATCTGCCAGAGCAAGTGAGGTCAGTAAGGTATGGTGTTCACTGGGCTGCATATCAGCTGAGACAAAGTGCTCCCTTCTGCAGAGATAAGCATGGGTGGAGAACACCCAAGCACTCTCTACCCGAGAGCAGAAGGTGGCTAAGCCATGTTTGTCAGTCTCGGCAGCAAAACAGCTGTATTTGTTTCACCTATAGACATCTTTCCCTGTTTCATGGCATTTCCCCAGCCTCTTCCAAACCCGGACAGCATCCCTGAAGCAACATGCTTGATGTCATTTCAAAGACTGGCCACTGGAGGTCGAAACTAAGTAGTTTGGCTAATTTTCTTCTTGCCCCAGGTGTCGGAATCTGGAAACAGTGGAGTCCTTTTGTAAAGTCATCAAAAGGCATTCAAATCCCAACTGCATGTGCCACAAACAGTTTGTATCCCAAATTAAAAAAGAAAATTAGTATCTTCTGCTGCTGCCTCTTTCCCCTACTACTTCTTTCCATGTCCTGGTCTCTCCGCTGCCTGCCAATGTCACAGTCACAGCCAGGGCAATGGCTGTGAGACACCCCCAGGCAGCACAGCCTTGTCTTGGAGATGTGCAAGCTACCTTATGTTCAGAGCCAACAGAAGCATGAAGCGGTCATATTCCTCCTGAGAGAGGAATGAACCCAGCCAAGGCTGCTTTTTATATGTGATCCAGGAGATTCATTTGACCAACTGCTCTAGCTGGAAAAGACAGATAAACTTTCAGACATTGAAACTCCTTCTCAGCTCTGAGGCACAAATAGAGACTATAAGGTGAAGGACGAGATGAGGAAAATGGTGCCAACGTTTAACTTCTTTACGTTAATCATCCAGGCGATCTGAGAGGAAAAGGTAATAAAGCTATTAGCTTGCTTCACACAGCCACGGCCCCTGCTGTCTACAGAAGGAAAACCTTGCAGCAAAAAGAACTCCTCTTTCACACTAACATCATCATGGTTTGTTATAGCCCTCCTGAGGGGAGTGGTCTGGAACCTGAGCCCCAGGTGCCCCTGACCCCTTCTGGTGAGAGGTCCCTCCAGGTAAAACGTTAACCCACTCCCACTTCTTGCCTGCAACCCTATAAGAGACAGCGACCTACCTGTTTTCTCTCTCTGCCTCCTGTTTCTCTTGACCAACAACTCATTGCTGCAGCTGCTCCTGTTTAGCCAAGTGGCCAGCTAACCAGCTGCCTCCTGCAATCCACCTCCATTCAGTCAATCCACTGCCATCAATCTGGTTTTGTATATATTTGTTGTATCTGTTTTCCTTCCCTTACACCCTCGTAACTCCCCTTTACCTTAAGTATCTGTTATTTATTGTTAAAGTTTTTCTTTCAACTTCCAAAATCAGTACAGGACTGTTTTCTCTGGGTGTTTTACTCCTTTCACTCTTCCTACCTAATTTCTTTCAAAGAGGGGACAGAGGAGGCCTCCTATTAATATTATTTGTTCCCCATGGCTTTGTAACTCCGGGAAGCTAAACCAGAATATGGTTGAGGTGAAATAAGGCAGGAGCACATCTAACTGTACTTGAATCCTCCTAGACGAGCTAAAAGGTCTCTTAGACTCTACCCACATTGCTCTCTTGGAGCGGCTTCTAGAACGAGGAACAAAACTGATGCTTCTGCAACCCCCTAGCACAGCTTGTACACAGGGCCCCATCCAGTCTTCATGTTTAACCTGTATGCATAGTTTCAGATGACCTCCTAGAGGTTCCAATATTTGAACATGATTCGATTGGGCTAAAAAAATATATATATACTCTCTGTCTTGAAGAAATGCTGAGGGGCTGGCTGTAAGGGGAGCTGGAATAGGCTCTTAGCAAAGGCAGAGCACCTGTAAGCATCTAACCCAGGTGTGGGTTCAGTGAGGACTGCTCAGACCCAATGAAGGGCCAGCACAGCTCACAGCTGGTAGCCTGAGTCCAGTTCCCCATAAAGGACAGGAGGACAGGTCATGTTTTGTGTGTTGGAAACAGTCTTCATGGTTCACCCAGACCTGGTTCACATCAGCAGGAAAGGGAAAATACTCAGTTCTCATCTCTGATTTCAGGAAGATGCCTTTCTCGTTAAGGGAAGAAGACTGAGACTACTCCCCAGGCTGCTCCAACACTCCCACTTCAGTGGCCTACAAAAACTGAAGGGGTGCAAAGCATCCTTGAAACAGAGACAGTGTCACATTCTTAGGAAAAGGAAAGAAGTAGGAGCCTGAGCCTCGTGGAAGCACAGCCCTCTCTTGCTGGCAATTTCAGAAGTGTCTTCATGCTGTGTTGGAAGAATCCCAAGAGCTATTGACAAAGAGAATTTCAATCAGAAATCCATCTCCTGTAAGGAGTGCTTTGGGGGCCAAATGGAGAAAGCAACCTGCAATCTACTTTGTATTGCTGAGCAACAATGGGGCCAACTCAGATGGAAAGCAGATGGGGAGGAAGTGAATAAGGCCCCCAAACACCCAGGAGAGTGGAAACAATCAAAGCACTGACTGCCACAATGCAGGACAATGCTACTTCAATCAGCTATGCTACACTCAGAGTCCCAGTACTTACTCCCCTCTACATCTGCCTCATGATATTCAGCCAGTGCACAAACATTTTCCTGATCACAGACCAGATTTAAAACCACTTTGCCTGCAGCTTTTCTCAACAAATAGAAGACCAGGAGGTGGTCTGAGTGCGTGACTCTGCTTAGTTCTGCGTAGGGGCAGCTTGTGCACTGCTGCTTTGACTCTCCCTATAGGATTAGCACCCAGAATATTCACAACCTGATGGATAAGGTGCTGTCTAGCCATCACTCTGTGTAGTGCCTAACCCACAGATACAGCATGCTGGTTTGGCTCTCGGTGCCACTGATGAGCAAGAAATGAACACCTGCAGGGCATTTGGGAAGAAAAGTAACCACTCACTTATCATGCTCATCCCACCTCACCTTGCTTCTCCCAGGCTCTTCATCTCTGGGGCTGGCCTCACTCCTGCCTGGATTCATCTGGCTCTGGCTTGGTACCTCTACTAGGCACCTACACAGCACAGAAGCCTGGAGCTGCCTCTCAGCAGGTCATCCGGGGACAGCATTGCCTGAGCAGCTGTGCCCAGGCACTCTCCAGAAACTGCCTCTGTAGACAGACCCTTGCCCTGGAAGGAAGCCCAAAGGACACAGCAGTGAATTCAGGGCAGCAAGCCCAGCTATCACCTGCCTTTCTCAGGCTGACAAAGTAGAGGGCTGTGGGGTTTTTTTTACCATCTCTGCACTAAATGGTAATCTTCTGGAACAGATTTTATTCCCCGGATCCCTGCCCCAGTAGGTTCAAAGGAATATCTGGAGGGAACACAAAACATAGTTAGGCTGGAGAAAGGCTGAAATTTATCAAGTGAAGTAACACAGGAATGGCTTTTTGGTGCCCAGAGGGATTTCTGGCAGAAACAGAAGGAACACAGACAAATATAAGGCCCTGGAGTATCCCATGAGGAGAAGCATCATACTCTCCTCACCATGTGCCTTTCATTCTCCTTGCCTATCAGGCACAGTGCTTGCCGTGGGTCTTCCTGAAGTCAGGGCACTGGCCAGACTGGATTCTCTATCTGTCCCAGCAGTTCTGTTCTTCCTGGAGAGCTCTGGGAGCTGTCCATGACACATCCCTGTGCAGGGAGGCAAAAGGGACTGCAAAATCTCAGGAAGTTTTTTATGCAACAGCAAAACCATTTCCCAGGAAGCTGTATTTGTGCCATCTTTTTATATTTCAGGACTGTTCCAGCTCTCTTATCTTTTTTTCTTTTTTTTTTTTTCTTTCCCAACACTAGCATCAGCAGTGTACTTAGCCTGGTAAATAATGCATACCACTCTCACTGCTACACAGACAGACAAAGGTAGGTAGCGTATCAAAGAATAAAATTGTACAGCGAATTGCAGTGTAATAGCTGTAATTTAGTGCCCTGTGGGTGACCAGAGATTCAGAAAGTATCAGAGACCCCTGCTCTGCACTGACTGGCAAGGTGACTGGAGACAGAGCATGTTGTTTGACCTTTGGATTGTTTCCAACCTAAGCAGAGCCATAAAAAATTCAGGAGACCATGCTGTCTCCCAGGAAAATGGTTTGCGAGGTGGATAAATAGATGGATTTTGTGTGTACGCACACACCGCATATTTATGTGGGTGCACAGAGATAATCAAAGAAGCACTGATCAAGACCCGGACCACTTACATAACAGAAATGCCTGGGGATGTTGGGGGTGAATCTGGGTTGCTTTTTATTGCCTGCTTGCAAGAACGAAGGGGAGTTTTCGTTAGGGTGCCAGCTGGATCCCAGCTCAGGAAATCTCAATTCATTTCACATGCACGCTAGCGGCTAATTATGTGTGTGTGTGTGTGCTTCTGTCTGATTTCAGCTCTTTGGCCATCTCAGACTCAGGGGCATTCACATTCCTTGTCAGGTTCCCATTTCTGAAGCATTTGTCTCTACCAATCACCCAGGAAGTCATTTGAGGAAGCAGAAATTACAGCAGGGAGAAATAATGCTATTTTCAGACTCCCTAGTAGCCCCTTGATCAGAGGCAGCAGTTCTCCTGAAACTCAGCAGAGATCTGGAAAGAAATAATCACTCTCTTCTAACTTAAACAGCACAAGAGCACACAGGGATGCGGAAGGTTGTCATCCCCCATTTTCAGACATCTCGCTACAGGAGCAAACACCTTTCTTATCACTTCTTTGGGAGCACCTAGCATACCCTGTCCTTACAAGCCTCTCTCCCATTGCCCATCAGAAATAAGAAGCAAAGTCTTGGCCACATCCTACTAGGAATACAGGAGCCTGTCCACAAATAGTGAGCACCAAGCCAAGCAAGAGTAGCTCACTGAAGCAGGATACCTAGAATGGACGCTGTAAGCACTGTGCATAAATTCTAGGCATTTTGTTTTTAAACAGCATCCCTCCATCCAGAAAGCCACAGGACAGATTAAAGGGCAAGTTACTCACCAGCCCTGCAGAGGAGGTTTGACTCAGGCAGACTTTACAGTGAGGTGCCTGAGATGGCGAATTGTCACCATTTCAGTTTTGAGGGCCAGAACTCCATGGGACAGAATGTAGGTTACCCCCCTCTCATCCCCTTCCACTCCCTCCATAAGAAAAAGATAGGCAGAGGAGGTAAAGGGTTAAAAAAAAAAATATATAAAAAGTACTTGAGCAGAATTAGAGGTAAAAAAAAGTAATTTTAACAAAAAATAAAAATTATTTAGGGAAAACGGATGTGCAGGGGTATTGAGGGGAGGAACATACACAGTTATATACAAAATCAGATCATGGATGGCAATGGATTCCTGAGAGATAGGACTGACCACACAGAGTAGGCTCGGCTGTGTGGCAAGCAGGCCCAACTGGCTGGTTAGCAGCTCTCAGGCAGCAAAGTGAAGAGCAAAAAAGTATCTGGAACTTCCTTAAATAGAGTCAGGAGTGCAGAGGGAATAATATGATCTGGTAACTCCCACCTGCCTGATGGTTAACCCTCAACGCACAACAGGAATATGTTTAAATGTCTGTCTTCTCCCATAACAAGTCACAGCTCTGTTTGGATTTGCTGCAGCACTCAGCAGATTGTCTAACACAGGACAGACCTGAAGAAGAGATGGCATAGGAAGAGATGCATATTTGGCTTCCCTGTGTCCTAGAGGGGCACAAGCCCCAAAACATGTCATGGCTTGCCCGGGCATGCCCTGGGGTCAGTGACCTGGGGTCCAAGTCAGTAAATGTTGCACGTGAAGTGTACATATATATATATATATATATATGGGCCTGACCCTTGTAATACGCTTACAAACTCTCTGTGTGTCTGGCTATATTTGGATAAATCTGATTCTATAGGACAAAGTATCAGATTTCTGTTACCATTTGCCAAACATTGCCTTCACATCACCATTTATACTGTCCATAATGGTAAGCAGCTTGCCTTGTTTCTCCTGGAGAAGCAACAAGGGCCACTGAGGAGGCTGCAGCTGAAAGAGCCTCCTCATAGCAGGCAAGCTACAAGGCTGTTAAGTTGAGAGCTGCAGGGACAAGAGCTGCTCCAAACCACTAGAAGCCGCAGACAAATGGCAAACAACCCTGAACACTGAAGATACCCCAAGCCATAGCCTGCTGGTCAGCCTCATCAGCTGCCTGCAACACACAGAAGGGATGAGCCTCTCACAGATCAGCAAAGGCGAAAATGCTGGAAGCCCTCTTCCCAGCACAGTGCTCCACATGGTGGAGCTGCCATCTTGGCTGCATTTGCAGCAGGTGAATTCAAAGGTGCACCACATCTCTTGAATTGCAATTGCAGCGTCCAGAAAGATACCAGACAGAAGCAGCATAGTCATGAGTAACCCAGCAAATTTAATTTTATAGGCACCTATTAAAAGGTTGTGTTGCCACAGCCACTCTCTGGAGTGAATTTAGTGTTCCCCTTTTGTGGGCAAAGCAGGTGTTTAAGCCTTATTAACTCTTTCCAGATTGAATTGTTATTTTGCACTTTCTCAACTTTTCTAAACTGCTCAAATCATTACATATTCCTGTTTGTCTGTACCCTTTCCACCACCAAATACTACGAATCTGTAAATAGGTTTTATTAATATTTTTCATGGCATTTTGGGGTTAACAAATTAATATTTTTGTTAATAATTCTGTCAATTATTAAATATTAATAACTCTGTAACATCCTGTCCATCGGCAAAGCTACTTCACTACTCAACACCACCTGGAATCTTGTAGGACAAATTCGTCATGGGATCCAGATAAAGAGCACAGCACTTTTGATAAACAGCAGAGGCAGTTTAGCTTCCTCCGCCTTTTACAGCACCACCAGCTGAAACTGGAGATCTTAATACCCGTGGGACAAGGAGGTGGGGAAATGCCACACATAAATGGAGTGGCAAAGTCAAGATGAAAACAAAAGAAGTGGGCAGTGGCCCATTAACTTCTAACCACTGCCAGGTAAAGGAGGTGAAGCAAGTAAAAATAGGGTGATGGGGGCGGGAATGCACACTAGTTATCTTAAATCTCTGCAGCTCTTTTGACAAATAAGTACCTTCTGGCTCCTTGAAGCCTGTTCAGGGGGACAAATCTCCACGAAAAGGCCTAGGATCTTCTGAATGTAGCTGAGGCACCTCAAGTTAAAAATCATGGCTATAAAGCCAGTCACCCAGTTTTGAAGTGGCATGGAAGCCCAGAGGGGTCTCCTCAAAAGACTTTCCAAGACTCCACATGCATGTCAGAAGGAAATCTGTCTTGGGGTACTGCAACAACCACATTTTCCGTTCCTTGATGCTTGCCAAATGTCAAAAGCAGGGCATGCTGCTTCACCCAGCCATGCCCTAGTTCAGAAATACACAGCTCCCCATGGCTTCCCGGGCAGCCAGCACTGCCTCTCCACCACAGCACCCGTCTCCGTGATGGATGCACCTCTGCTGGCTGCAGAATAAACTTGGCCATGAGGTTGCGGCCCCAATAACACAGCACTTCATAAAGCTGCTTGAGTGTCTCTCTCTGTTCTCAGATATTTATAAGGGACTCATCCCCACAATATATCTGAGCATTTTACACTCGATCAGACATTTCTTCTCGTAACTCTGCTCTTATCCTTGTTCAATAGCTAGGAACTATGCCCACACACCTTCCTAGATCTTCAAGGTGATGCAGTGTGTTTTTGGGAGGACAGCAATGCTTTCATAAAACAAGGAACATAAATAGCTGCGATAAGCCAGAAAAAACGTCTCCAAACTGGAACGTGGCATAAGAAAACCTGAGCTGACATGCCCTGGGGAAATGGGCAGAGACTACAGCAGAGGGGAATCTCCAATTTTCAGTAGAACATTTGGGCAAATCTGTACTACTCTTCCCGGGTTTGCAGAGTGAGTCAAACTGACTGGACTCATAGATCCCTTTAAGATCACATCTCTGAAAGCCATTACTCCAGTTCTCCAGCATTCTCACAAACACAGCATGATTTGGAGCTCACCTTCATTCAGCATCAAAGCAAGATGTACGATTACATGCTGTGCCTGGCTCTGTGAAAAGCAGGGCTCCATCTGTTCCACTGCAATTAGTGTGCTGCGTGGACAGACATGAGGCACACAACTCCTCAGAGCCTCTCATGGTTGACTGAGGCATAAAGGACATGGGATTTCATTCAAACAGGACATATTGATGAGGGCAGGCATCAGACTTAACTATGGAATTCCTTCTTGGCCCAACTCTGCGTTTTAACAATTCCAGTTTTGTCTCCGGGTAGGTTGTTTTGATTAATTTAACTTAATTAATACCATCATCTCAAGATGTTCCCAGAATCTGAGTGGAGCTTGTCAAGGCGGGAGCAAAGAACGTGATGCATACAACTGAGGATGCAGTCCATTGGCTTCTCTATATTTATCTTCCCAGAGTTTAAAAATGCCCCACCCTAGAGGAGCATCTTTTGGACTATAGAAAATTGAAAATTTCTGTTGCTCTTCTGTTCCCTGGTGGCAATTGTGCCTACCAGGGACAGACATACCTGTACCAGAATCTATATGTCTTGGTCATCATCGCAAAGATGCAATTTCATTCCTGCTTATAGGGCTCAGGGAGAAAGGAGGGTGTTTATATGTTGGTCCTATAGGAGAGAAGTGGGGAAAAAAACAAAACTCCATAGCTCAATTCTAGCTCACAGCTTGTTGGCTGTTTTCCTTGCACTCAGTTTTTCCTTCCTCCAGGAGGTCACCACACAAATGCTGTCCCTCGTGGCATTTCCTGCTTATTCCTTTGTACTGGAAGTCGTCTTGTCCCAGTGATCACACATCCTTAGCTGCCCTCTGCAGCAAGATGCTTCTCCACATTTCTTCACAAGTGCAAGACAAAGACTGCTGTCAGCTCTTCCCCTGAAGACAATCTTCTCCCTTAACGTGGGGCAGTGGCTTCCTTCCTTCTGTAATCCCAGTGGCCATTTTACATTTGCTACTATAGGGTTGGGAGAGGAAAGGAAATATGGAACTGAACTAAAGATGGACACCTTCTACACTGGGAAAACCTGTTCTCAGAAGGCATCTAGAAGGTCCTCTCCTGACTCATGGTTCATGAGGCATTGCCTGACAAGCTGGGGAAGGACATAACTGGGGGATGAAGGACTGCTCCCCATGGTATAGCCAAGGATAAAAGGTCAGGCCTCTGGATTCAGTGCTGGCTCAGATACTTACTTGCTGTAGAGATTTGGTCAGATACTGCTTGGCTCTTCACATCTATAAAGTGAGATGCTCAGCCTCAGCTTCCTCTCAGACTTGTCAGAGGACTGATTCATTTGTGCTTACAAAGCACAGTGAATCTTGCAGATGGAGAAGGCAAAAAGAGGTAGGAAGGTAGTAAATCAAGAGTGTGCAGAGACATTCTCCTAGACACATCCTGCAATCTAGTTCCAAATGGCTCACATCCATATTATTAAACTCTCTTCACCTCTGACACAGAATGACCTCGTGCAAAAGCCTATGTGGAATGGTCCTCTGCCTATGATAACTCCCAGATCATGCCTGGAAATTTCCTGGGATAGTCCTAGTGGGACCAAGCCAAACTGTGCCAGGGATGTGCTGACACTTACTTCTGATGATTGATTTTGTATTCTGGGAATGTTTCCTAACATTGTTTAATTTACTTGTAAAGACTTAATTACTAGTGAAGACTTAATGTCTGTTCTGCTAAATTACCCTCAAAGTCAGCACTGCTCTGATAAAAATCAGCAAGTGTCCTTAAACTTTCCTGAAAATGTTGATTCCTCAGCCCTCAGTTATTACTTTTCCATCTCCGCAATTAATGTGGGACAAATTATTAAATAATCAATTTGTTATCACTTGAAGATAATCAGGTGATTTTAAAAATAAAAAAAATAAATAAAAAAAAAAAAGCCAGCAGAGAAAAATCCAAGAACAAATCATGTCGAACCTGTTCACATTTTTTGCCACAGTAACAGGAATGATGTAGAGAGCAGGTCCAGTACTGCAGGCTATCTTGATGCATAGTAAGGGCTTTTGAAACAATCCCATATGATATTTCTCACAGGTAAGCACTCCGGAACTAATTGTCAGCAGTTTGCCCTCGTGTGTTGATTTGAGCACCAGCTTCAGGAAAGATCGAACGCTACAACGGTTTGCTAAAGACCACCCTAAAAGCCATGGGGGGTGGAACTTTAAAAACTGGGACAAGAATTTAGCACAAGCAACCTGGTTGGTAAACAGTCGAGGTTCTGTAAACAGGGCAGGACCTGCCCAATCAGATCTGGTTCC
>VWZI01003021.1:376292-478976 GCA_013396835.1 Psilopogon haemacephalus | reverse complement strand
GCCAGTCTGGCTTGGGTCTGTGCTGGCTCCGGCAGCTTTTTCCTTTGTCTCTTGGTCTTGCTGGCTAGATTCAGAGTAAAATCACTAAAACGACTAACTTCTTCTCCTATCATTAATCTCCCTGATCTTCAGCTTATCTGCAGCATCAAGAGGTGGTGAGATAAAGCTGGGAAAGGGGGGAAAGGTGGTAGGGGGGGTTTGGTTACCCTCTTCTGGGGATTTTGGTCTCCGGGAGGGGTGTGGTGTGTTTATTACCTTTTTTACTGTATATATCTGTAAATATCTGTTATATCTTGTAAATATTTGCTTGTATATTTGCATTGCTGTAAATATACAGCTTCATTTATTAACTTCCAGTGTGTTTTTCTGAGTTTTAGCCGGGGTTTAAAAAGGTGGGGGGGCAGGTCACTGCAAACCCACTACACCTCAGACCAGGAAGACTTTCAGATATCAGTCCCAGGGATGCCTGGCCAAATCTGCCAGCTACTTTCCTCAATGACTTAGACGTGTTCAGTTTTGGGGCCCTTGCTAAAAGATGCTGAAGTGCCAGAGTGGGTCCAGAGAAGGGTGATGAAGCTGGTGAAGGGTATGGAGAACAGGTCTTCTAGGGAGTGACTGAAGGAACTGGAGTTTTTTAGCCTTCAGAAGAGGCTGAGGGAAGACCTTATTATCCCCTATAGCTACCTGAAAGGAGGTTGTAGCACAGTGGGTGTTGCTCTCTTCTCCCTAGTAACTAGCAATAGGATCCGAGGAAATGGCCTCAAGTTGCACCAGGGAAGGTTTGTATTGTGTATCAGAAGAAACATCTCCACTGAAAGGGTTCTCAACCACCAGAATAGACTCCCCAGGGAGGTGTTTAAAAGACACTTGGATGTGGTGCTAAGGGACATGGTTTAGAACCAGATTCAGTAGAGTTAGATCATGGTTGGACTTGATCTTAAGAGTCTTTTTAAATCAAAACAATTCTAAGACTCTATGATGAAATAAAGCATGCTTATAAAATATATAGCTGGCCTCTAGTATGTAAGAGCTTGACAGACTAAGAAAAATATAGGAAAATAATTATCTTGACAAATCAGAGAAACAGCTCACAGTCAGCCAGCTAAAATCAAATTTTAAAAGTGAAAAATACTGCACTGAGAAAGGGGAAAACTGTACCAGTAAAGAAACAGGGAGCAGCTGACTAGACCACATCACTGAGGAACTGTCCTGTGAGGACAGACTGAAAGAGTTGGAGAAGAGGAGGCTCCGAGGCAACTTTATTGTGGCCTTCCAGCATCTGAAGGGGGCCTACAGAAAAGCTGGGGAGGGACTTTTTAGGCTCTCAGGTAGTGACAGGACTAGGGGGAATGGAGCAAAGCTGGAGGTGGAGAGATTCAGACTGGATGTGAGGAGGAAGTTGTTCAGCATGAGAGTGGTGAGAGCCTGGAATGGGTTGCCCAGGGAGGTGGTTGATGCCCCATCCCTGAAGGTGTTTAAGGCCAAGCTGGATGAGGCTGTGGCCACCCTGATCTAGGGTAGAGTGTCCCTGCTCATGGCAGGGGGTTGGAAGTAGATGATCCTTGTGGTCCCTTCCAACCCTGACTGATTCTATGATTCCATGAAATGGATTGAGGAGTTACAGGACCATGAACCAAAAAGTAATTGTCATTGTAAAGGTATTGCATTAAAAAAAACACATTTAATTTTTTGGCTGTATTACTGCCTGCCTGCAAGAAAAAGGAGGTGATTTTTTTCATTCTCAGTACCCTCAAATTACACAGGCTCAGTAAGGAGGCTTAGGCTAGGTTTGGGCTGAAAGAAAAGTAACAATCAGGACAAGAGATGCAAAACACATAGGATTGAAAGAAGAGGGTGGAGTCTAGCACGGAGGAAACAGAATCAGCAATATGATAATGAGAATAGAATAGAATAGAATAGAATAGAATAGAATAGAATAGAATAGAATAGAATAGAATAGAATAGAATAGAATAGAATAGAATAGAATAGAATAGAATAGAATAGAATAGAATAGAATAGAATAGAATAGAATAGAATGGTTTACGCTGGAAGAGACCTCAAAGATCACCCAGTTCCAACCCCCTGCCATAGGCAGGGACACCTCCCACTAGAACAGATTGCTCAAGGCCTCATCCAACCTAGCCTTGAACACCTCCAGGGAAGGAGCAGCCAGCCACAGCCTCCCTGGACAACCTGTGCCAGTGTTTCACCATCCTCACTGTGAAGAATTTCTTCCTAACATTTCATTTAAATCTCCCACTCCCAGTTTAAACCCATTACCCCTCCTCCTGTCATTACAAGACCTTGTGAATAGTCCCTCCCCAGCTTTCCTGTAGGCCCCCTTCAGATACTGGAAGGCTGCTACAAGGTCTCCTCGAAGCATTCTCTTCTCTAGGCTGCAGAGCCCCACCTCTCGTAGCCTGCCCTCATAGGAGAAGTGCTCCAGCCCTTTGATATCTTCGTGGCCCTTCTCCGAAATTGTTCCAACAGTTTGATGTCTTTCTTGTGTTGGGGGCTCCAGAACTGCACACAGTACTTGAGGTGGGGTCTCATGAGAGCAGGTTTGTTATAAGATAGATACTGACCAGTTGTTCCCATTTCCTAAAAACAGGTCAAAATGCAACAAGCTCAATGAGGTTACAAAGAAGAAGGAAACCTTCCCAATTATCAGTCAATGAGCAGTGTAACAGGTATTGAGGAAGTGATAGCATTCCTGGCATGTAATAAGAGCAGGTGAGGCAAAAACCTGCTTGGGTGGCATCAGTGTATCTGATCCTGTCTCTGGGCACATATATAGAGTGACTTCTGAACGTTCCATTCAGACCGATATTTGCGTAATTTTCCATTTCTGACATCATTTCATTACTCACTTTGGCTTCAGGGATGTGACCCTCAATGCAGTAACAACAGCGTAATTAGAAACTCTGAGCAGGGTCTCACCAGGACTTTATCCAGTCTCATTACTGGATATGTCATTTGGTATTCACTTGTACGTAATCACATCCTGCACCTTCCTCTTACAGGCTTTGTGTTAGAACATCCTATTTTAAATCTTACTAAAAGCTATTACATTCTTTTCCTCTCACCCCTCTGGCAGGTGGTATGTTCCATGGCTCTCACAGCTTGGAACTTTTGATTTCCAGCTTAAATATTCTTGTGTCAAGTCAGCAGCAACCTGATATGGAGTCGTTCAAAATCATACTCATAGAATCATAGAATCATAGAATGGTCCAGGTTGGAAGAGACCTCAAAGATCATCCAGTTCCAACCCCCCGCCATAGGCAGGGACACCTCCCACTAGATCAGGACGCTCAAGACCTCATCCAGCCTGGCCTTGAACACATCCAGAGAGGGAGCAGACACAACCTCCCTGGGCAACCTGTTCCAGTGCCTCACCACCCTCACTGTGAAGAATTTCTTCCTAACATCCTGTTCAAATCTCCCCTCCGCCAATTTGAACCCATATGTTCTGTGGATATTCTAAAATACAGAAGCTGACGTCACTGCAGCTGAAAAACTTCCAGATCTGTTCTTCAGGTTTCAAGAAGGAAAGGACCACAAATTTGCTGAGGAAAAGGAGTAGTTTTTCTTTCTTGTGTCAACACATTAATAACCCGAAGGACAATACAAAAGAAATTAAAATGTAACAGAGGAAAAGCTAAGAGGGTGTCAGCTCAGGGCACGACCAGGAAACTCAAGTCCAGAATACAGGCAAAATGAGGTTATCGGCTTGATGGATTCAGGAGATTCTGAACAAGTAACACGTACATTGACAACAGCTGTATGCAACAGTGGCTTGCTTGTGGGAGAGGAGCCTGTTCCCCTTTACTGTCTATCCCAAAAGCTGTAACAGCAGAGGTCACCCTCATCTTCCTGCAAAATGGTACATGTATGTCTCTGTGGAGGGGTGTGCATGTGAGAATTGACAATCCTCCCTTGAATCAATACTCACCTTTGTAAAGGAGAAAATGCTTTCTGTTGAACTGATGACTATTTCACCCCACTGCAAACCGTAACAAATGGGTTTTCTTCAAATCTTTCTGCACTGTAAGATTGTATTTATGCTCACTAAGCATGTCTTGCATCTAAGAGGGGTAAAAACAACATTCTCCTGCCTTTTTCACTCCCCCCCCCTCCTCTTGGTGCTGTGCTGTCCTAAGGGGTGCTGGCCGCATCCTACTCGACTTCTTTACTGCCTTCTGACTGTGCTGCTTCTGCTTGGAAAGCAGTTATCTGTGCCCCAGCTTGGAGGTGGGAGTTCTGGTTCCTGTGAGTTCAGCAATGTAGACTGCATAACCTACAGTCAAGTGTCAGATTAGGAAGCAGAGAAAAGTACAGCCACGCCTCATATTTTCCAGAGAGAAAATGGGACTGATCGTGTTACCAAGACATGCCACCTTCCCTAATATGGTGGCTTTTTCCCTTTTTTTTTTTTTTTTTTTTTTTTTTAAGTGAAACACACTAAGTATAGCATTTGTATAACGGGCATCCACACTCCTGCCACCCTAGCAAAATTTCAATCAGAAGATAGTACTTAACCAAAACAGAAAAATCAGCCTGTGTGTCTAATAAATGCTGCTGCCCAGCTTTGGTTTTTTTTTGGTCAGCAAATAGCTGCGGTGTTCTTCGCCATGTAGCAGTCACGTCCTACCTTTAAGACATAGGCATTTCGGTAGTGCTTTCCCTTCCACCCCCTCCCCCCGCCCCCAAAATCCAGCAGTGTTTCTTAAAAAGCTTCCTTGGGTCAGGACAAAAGCTGCCACGCATAGGTAACATTGTGATTAGCACCTTGCAATGAACTGTCAAGCATGCCCGAAGTGCTATCCATTGGTAGAATAAACAGCTGGCTTTTCCTGCAGCTGCTCCAACAGACAGCAAGTGCTTGCCCCAAGCGCAAGCTGAAGTTCTCAGGGATCATTAACACACACCAGAGCAGCGGTCCCGTTCGTGCCTTGGTTTTCTGTGAGACGCAGAAGCTTGAAGCAGGATCAAGTCGGCTCAACCTGGTGGAAAAACCAACTGATCAGAGTTTGCCCTCCTGACAGACCCAGAGGGCATCCCTGAACGGACGGCACACTGGCAATAAACCCCTCAAAGGAACACGGGGCTCAGCAGTGGAGGACAATGTGCAATTACCTTGGCTCCCTGACCTGATGCTTGTTCCCCATCCATCTCTTATTCACCACCACTACTGAACCAGTCAGAGATAGCTGCGAGCAAGGCAAAGCAGCAGGCGCTGTCCTACCGCCGATCACCCTGCCGTACGCCCAAGCCCGCGTCCAAACGCCAGGCACGCCCAAGCCCGGGCAGCCTCTCCGGCGGGGACCAGAAGCACCCTCACCAAGATGGCAGCCGCCCCACAGCACAGCCCTCACAAAGATGGCGGCAGCCGCGTGGACGTGGCGGCGGTCGGGAGGCGGCGAAGAGCTGCATCTGCGCATGCGCGGCCGCTGTCGGGTACGAGACCATGGGCAGGAAGCGAGAGGGGCTGAGCGTGGCTCAGGAGGTGAGCGGAGTGCAGTCGGGCTTGGCAAGGGGACTGCCACCACCACTTCTGGAGTAGCGTTCCCCTGGTCGGCGGACCGTGTCGGGCAGGGCAGGGCAGGGCAGGGTAGGGTAGGGTAGGGTCGGGTAGGGTCGGGTCGGGTCGGGTCTCGTCTCGTCTCGTCTCGTCTCGTCGGGTCTCGTCTCCGGGACGCTGCTTCAACCAGGCTCAGTTGTGCTGTGCTGGTGCGAGACCCAGCGGCATGTTAATGTGCGATGACGACAAAGTTTGAGGTGGGGTTACTTGTGCCAGACCGTGCCGTGAGCGGAAACTTTGATGATCCGGAAGTTTGGTGGCCCATCCTTCCACCCTTGACAGAATAGTGGCGTTTGGTGGCCTTGCTCCTGCTGAGCCTTTGAGCCAGTGCAGGGAGAGGCACTAAGAGGCAGTAAGTGTGCACCACGGAGGGTGGTGCAGCAGGGTCTTGCTTCTGGCCAGCGAGTGTGTGCGCAGCCCAGCCTGTGTGTGCAGTGCTGGCAGCCATCAGTGTATTGGGCACAGGCTGCTGCATTTGAGGAACCCAGGGATAAGCTAGCACATGAGATGCTGGTAAACCACAGAAAGGAGAAGGGAAAGAGCTGCCTTTTGTTGCACTTGGGTATTTTGTAGTCTCCTGAGTGGCAGGAGGGCTGCCGGTAAGCATTAAGTTTTATATTTGCATTAACTCGCTGAGGCCTGTTGGTTAAGCATGCATCATTTGGGCTCCTGCACTGACCAGTGCTGTCTGGGCTGAGTCGGAGGAGACAGTGGAGAGCCTAAAGCTCAAGTCTGTGGGTTACCAATGCTCTGGGGACAGCGGAAGCCTGAAACTTCCTGAAGGATGGCTGAAGTGGGGCAGAACTGAGTCAGTGATTCTGTCTTGTCACCTTTTGTTACTTGTATGTCACCGAAAAGGGTGAGCATATGCACAACAGACCAAGATAGCCAGGGTGGAAAGGCAAAGAAAAGAACTTGGGGCTTGTCATGCGTGTTTCGTCAGCCAGTAACGTGAAGGCGAATGACCTGCTGTGCCATATAAATGGGAGTTCAGTGTATAGTACCCCTGTGGTCCGTTTCATCTAGTTGGGCTCTTATTACAAAAGCAGACATTTCTAAGCGCTCTGACCCGAGGATAAACACCAGGGGGAATCAAGAACAGCAAGGTGTGCTTGCTGTTCAAGCTTTCTCTTCAGTGAGCCTAGTGGGGAGAGTTGAAAATGCTTTTTTTTGTTTGGTGGTTGTTGTTTGAGATGTGGCAAAGAAGAAAAGTTGAGATGGTAGGGTCTGCCTTACAAAAAGAGATGTTTAAAAAGGTGAATCTGTCAGGGATCTTCTGATCACAGGATGAAAACAAACTGTAGTTGCCACAGAAGTTTCTTGTGAAGTGTTTGGGGACTTGTGATTTCAGAATGTTGGGGGTTTTTTTTCTTTTTATTTTTAAAAAGAAATTATGATAGAACACACTACTTTTGAAGGGGTTTAGAGCTACTCTTCTTTGGTGTGTTACAGCTGAAAACGTTCCAGTGCAAAGATACTACTGAAAGATAAAATCCTTCCCCCCTGCAGTGATCAGAAAGGTACTTGAATATAAGTTAGGGGGGAAGAAAGCAAAGTGCCTTCAAGCCAGAGGACAAGAGGGCTGTGTTTCAGGTGTCAGAATGTGTGACAACCAAGATATTGACTTAATAATTTAAACTTTTATGTGTTTCAGTATTTCCTTCTAAGCCGTTATGATTGTAAAGAAAACTTTCCAAATTAATCTTAATATGACATGATGCATGGCTGGCTTTGAAAAGCCTAATTTAGGCAGAGTCATGCTTGTTTAACTGAAGTCATGATGCTAAATGAATGCAGTTTTCTATGTGGGCACTTATCAGATGAGCTTGCACTTACAAATTGCAGGTGTAATTGATACGACCTGGTGTAAACTGATATAAATGTGTCTCCATAATGTTGTGGTGGTTTAAATTCCTGCCACTTCGTTTCATATAGCTCTGTAGTCTTTCAGCAGGCAGCGCTATTGACAGTGCTGAGCTGCACAGAACTTTTTTTGAGGAAACTTGTCAGGAAAAGGAAACTAGGAAGACTGAATCGCTTTGCAGCAAAATAGTAAAAATGCCTTGAGCTTAAGAGAACTCCAAGGATTATTATCAAAGGCATGGAAAACTATGCAAGAAACAAGTAAGCATACCAGGTCCTTTTAAGCTTGGAAACATGATTACAAGGAAACCCAATATAAGTCTTGTCTTCTGTATTCTATTTGTAACTATAAGCAAAGAATGAGCGTTCACTGGCAAAACAAAATTAGAGTTATCAAATGGAAGCAGTAGATGACAAGCTCAGAACAGGAGAGGTTGGGTATTCCCTCATAGCACAACCATAATCTATGGTTACGCAGTGAAACTCCTTGTCAGAGGATGTTGCAGCCCTTAAAAATATATTATGGCTCAGATAACAACCAAAAAAGCGAAGGAGTGGGGCTCTTAAATGCAGAGAGAACACTCTGTGCTTGGGAGTGCCTGAGCTGCAAAATGGCAAGTGTTTTAAGAAAGTATTGTTGATGTGTTGCTGCCTCCGACGAGGCACGGTGGCTGATCAGTGTCTGCAGGAGCATACAGGACAGGGGAAAGGCTAATGTGGTCTCCACTCAGTAAAGCTGTTTCTTACAGGCGCGGGTGGTGCTGTGTGGCTACGTCTCTAGGCTGTCCTGCAGAACCACTGGCATGAGCTGAGGAACTGTATCTAGTCTTATTGTATTGCTCTCTGCAAGGCTGAAGGAGGAGGTGTAGGTAGGATCCGGCCCTTTTTCATTTACCAGCACAAAGGGTTGATCTGCAGGATTTATCTTAGACTTGCTGGTGGATCATCCTCTATTCTGTAGTGCTTGTCTGGTAAATATTTCCAAGCATGCTGTGGACACAGCATCTGCAAAATTATTTGCCAGCGTGCAAAACAATTCCAAGAGCATGGTGAAAATGGAAGCGTGTTTGTGAACTGCAGGTTAGCCTTTGAATTAAAACAAAACTCATCTCTGCTGGAATGATTTTAATCAGCCAAATTTGTGGATGCAGGAACCATAATTGTTCTGTGAAAAGAACAGCTCAAGTGTGCTGGCAGGTGACAAAGCATGAGAAGACTGCTTGGAGAAGAAATTTTTGCTTTGCCCTCACCTCTGTAACTGGCTTTGATCTGTTTTATGAGGGTCAGAAGACAAAAACCTCATTACCTAACACTGTTGGATGTCAACATATGTGTGATATGGCTCTTTGCCAGTATCTTAATTAGGGAAATCATAAAAGCAGAGGGTATATGCCACTTCTTGAAAAGGACTTTTAGTCTTTCTGCTGAAAAGAAAGCTTTTATTAATTCATTACAAAATGTATTAAAAGGGATCCAGCTCGACTCTATAAGCAAAGCTACTTCTTTTTCTCTTCTCTCTGTCTCTGCTTTTATGTGAGCCATTTCTGGCTCCCTGTTCAAAATGGTCCCAACAAATGAGATTTGTAATACGCATGCAAGGCAGTTTGGATTGAAACCTGCTCCAGGTCTCTCTGGTTTAAAATGCTCTTCAGATTGTGCCAGAATTCAACAAAAATTACTCAATGCCTCATAATGACTTATGGGGCCAGGGAGGCATCTGGTGCATCCAAAGCTGCTGGGTCTTGACTTTCTGGAGTGGCTTGATGAACAGAAGGCACAGCTGTATTTGCCTTGAGCAGCTCCCTGCATGCGATTGACCTGTTTCACTTGCCCTTTTTACCTGATACTACTTAAAGGTGTTGCTGGAAGTGAAGTTCTGTGTCTCTTGTACAGGCCATGTGAGCCTAAGGAATTGTCATGTGAGTTTTCTGCATGTTGTGCTTCAGCTCTGTCCCAAAGTATCCTCTTCATGGAAAGGAGAGCCAGAAGGAACAAGGGTTCGCCTTTGCAATTTTAGAAGTCACTGTGTTGCGATTGACATTAAAACGATCAGGCAGTTCAGTTAAGTGAGCCTGGCTCTTTGCTTTTATGTGGGCCTAGGTACATACCCTAAGCTAACCTTCTCATGTATGAGTTAGTAAGAGGGACAGCTTGCAAACTTGGGTATGCAGCTTCTTCTAGGATTGTTGTCCTGGAAAACTGCTGCAGGCAGTTATGCCAAATGTCTGTGTGTTTTCTTGTGCTACAGCTTTACAGGCTACTGCCCCCCGGAGGGTTTACTGAGGATCAGAGAGTAATCAGTAATTCCCAGATATCGCTGACCTGTCTCTGTGCTTATTTTCTATTTTTCTCTTTCCTTTCTTCTACAGTGAAGAGCTACCTAGGTGGCTGAGGTGATGGAAGACTCCTAGCTTGCAGGAACAGATCCCAAATCCCAAGCGAGGCAGTGGCACCGGCAGATTAAGATAGTGCTCTGCCTGTAGTTTGGGTAGATGTCTTCTTGTGTAAATGAGCCACCTCCAGGAGGCAGATAGTATTGCCCTGGCTTATAAGGAGGGAAACTGAAATCTGGGGAATGGATAACATCCAGGAATCCTCACTCCTCTTCTTCCTTACCACCCCTAGTGCCCTCAGACTTGTCTGAAGAAAATAAATCGATTTTGGAGGAAAAATATGTTGTTCATTCAGCAGTCTGTTTCTTCTTCCTTCCTTCTTTTTTTTTTTCTTAATTATTTTCTGTCCCTTGTGTCCCTGGCTCAGCAAAGCTGATGGTGCAGTTCCAGACCATGTGGTTTATTAGCAAATTATTGCTCTTGAGCAGGGGACCCAAACTTTGTGTTTGATTTAAGAGCAGTAAAACCAGTGGAAACTTTTAGAGTGTTCTGAGATCTGGAGATTTTAACTCAGCAGGAAGTAAAAGCATTGCCAGAGCTGGGCAGAATATCCTCTTGCTATACCTTGTGAAATGACAGATGTATGGGCAGAGAATGTTCTGGTGAGAACAACTGCAAACTGAGCAAGAGGAACGGCTCTGGAGGAGAGGAGGGCAAGTGACATGGGTAATTTAGTGGCAGGGTTGACATGTGACTAACGAAAGCTCTCATTAAATTGATTTATTTCACATGATTTTTAAACATTTCTGAAGTAGGCATGCTGCACTGTAGTAAGCTTACTGGCTAAGGAGGAGCAAGGTAGTAATGCATGCTGAAGTACCTCTTGCTGTGGGTGTATGTGAGGGCTTTGAACAGGTAAGGGAGCAGACAAACAGTCCTTCGCAGATGGTAGAGACTGGTGGAGGAGATGGTAATTCCTAAATTGGACTGAGTGGAGACTCCACTTACTGTGGCCTGCCATTAAACTAACTTGCTGATAAGCATGGTCAGAGCTGACGTGAGTAGAGGCCTTTACTGGCTCTGAAGCAGACTGGGACAGTGCATCTCGCTGAGCTATGGTGGATGACTGTGTGATGAGCAGGCAGAGTTAACATTCTTAACTAGCACAGTAGGATATGGAGGAGGACAGTTGTTGAATGCATTTCAGTTAACATGCTTCAAAAATATCTCTACCCAAGCAAAACCAAGTAGTGCCCAACACAGAAGTGTCATTCACTCTGCTGTGGGATCAAGTGGCATGCCTTGGTGCTCCCCTTGGGCACAGAGGAAGGTGTGCAGGTGCCTCTGGGGAACTTGACATCTCAACAGCCTCGGCAGAGTTGCTTAATAAGAAAGGACTTTGAAATGTCTGTCCGTTAGGATGCAGGGATTTAATTGAGCTTACTATATGTGCCACTCCCCGCCACAGCTCTACAGTGCTTCTTGCAGTGATAATATCCAGCTGACTGGATCTTTCCCCTTTTTGCAGTCTGGTGTAAAGGAAAGCACAAAACAAGCTGCTTCTCCCATCCTGCTGATCTACAATGCATGCCTGCCTTTACTGAGCAGAAGGTGTGAGATTGCTAATGAGCTCAGGCTTGAGCTGAACTCCAAAGCTATAATAATTAGAGATCACTACCCGATTTCGTTTCCCATATCACTGTTTAAGGGAATGTTTGTACTCTGGGCTACCTTTGAGGTTGCTGTCTCATTCTATCACAGTACTTTACCTGAGACTGTGCTGCCTCTTCGTTTCTGGTTTGTGAAGGTTCCCACCACAGAGAGGCCACACTGCCAGTCGTCTTGCTGGCCTTGACCTTTCCTGGAGAACCAAACACAGCAGAAGTGTTTCTCTTAAAAGACAAATTATTGCCACCTCAGGGCACTACAGCAAATTTCTTTTGGGCTAGAGTGTTGGCATTTATAGTATATTAGTCCCACTGTTTTCCTGCTCAAAGCAAGCCTGCAAGATAGCTTTCATAAAGACATGTATATCTTGGTTACTAGGCAGAAGAGAAAAACAATTCCCAGGAGAACTGTTGTCCATAGTAGGATTTCCTCCTAGGTTTGTGTACTGTTGTGATTTCAGTTAGAAGAGAGCCAGTTCTGTTCAGTAACTTTACTTTTCAGCCCCATCTCTTCTAAGCAAGCTGTACTTTCTGAAGTTAACAGCATATATTTGCAGTGTCTGTCTGCCTCTAAAAGTGATAGTGCTTGATGTTTCTAGTTGGTACCAAGGACTGGTATGCAAACTTGCCACTGCTAAATCTTCTGTTCTGTGTTGGGGCTGCAGAGTGAAAGGTCATGCCTGCAGGGAGGAGCGGATGATTCAGGTGACCCTGAACTGACCAGCATGGTATTTCATTTCACAAATGTCATACTCACTATAAAGCTGAGGGATCACAAGGGTCAAGCTTTTTTCTTTCTTCCTCTTCTATGGTGAGCATCTGCGGAGGACTCTGTCTTGTTCTGTGTTTGATCCCAATACACATATTCCTGAATTCAGGTCCCGAATCTGCTTTCTATCTGCTGTTGCATCCAGTCTGGGACTTGTAATTGCCATCAGTAGTGGTTTGGTTTGATACTAGGTTTGTATACAGCTTTTTATTATGATTTGTCTTTTTTTTCCAAGCCGTAAGTTTTTCTCCCTTATTCCCTTTGTTTTCCCCTTTTGAAAGGGAGAAGGGCCAGCCCAGTCCTAACCCTTGACACACACAGGTAGAACAACCCTCTTGTACTTATCCACAGTCACTCCCCTCCACAGGAAGACACAATGGAAAGTGATGAGGCGACACAAGGTGATAGCCATTGTTTTTCTGCATGACAACATGCACCTTGGTGCAGGGTGAAAATGTGGAGATAGTGGTGAATGCCCCTTAAGCATACTGTGCAGACTGCTGTTGTAGATGCAGTTGGATGAAAGACAGTACATGTCAGTCTCTTCTTCACCCAGTCAGACACCTGAGGATGTTTTGTAGTCCCGTCCCACAAACTTCACATACATTCACAGTACTAATTTAAGACCTCGTCCCTCAGGCTGAAGCCAAGACCAGTCATTCTCATTCTCCTAATTGCACAAAAGTTGCCTTAGATCATATCTTGGCTTGTAGACACATATGCAAAGAAACTAGAACAGGCTGGAACAGGATCAGGTCTTAGCAAAAAGGTGCTGGCCAGTCACACAAGAGGGAGTGTTAGAACTGAATTGGCTGTGTTTGGGATTACAGTGTCACAGTTGCTGGTGTGGAGCTGATGGACTCTCTTTGCTGTGATCTCTACAGGGCTGGTTCTGTGCCTCCCTTGATCTGGGGAGAAAGGCTATGGAGTGGCCGAGCTGCCACCCTGCCCACCTGAGTGACGATGGCTCCATGTTAACTAGGAGAGGAAATGACCTTGACTGGTGTGTGTGTTTCAGATTGATGGACTGGAGGAGAAGCTGGCACACTGCAGACAGAGCATGGAGGAGGTGGATCTTAAACTACGGAGGGAGACGCTCAGTGCTGAAGGAAGGTATTGATGACTGCCTTCTTTCACAGCTGTGGGCACACACTTCAGCTAGCTGTCATCCTGCTGTAGTACTGAGCAAGGACCCTTGAAGAGATAGGAATATGTGGTTTGCCCTCTTGAGACTGTCTTCCTCCAGCTCAGAATTTACTTGGTAAACTTAGCAGGGTGAGAGGAATTTTATCTTATGAGTAGATTCACTCTCCATCTTGCACCACAGCCAGACAGTTTGTTTACAGAGCTGGTTCCTAGATCTGCTAGGAAACAGCTCTGAGAGTCTGGCAAAGGTTCACTGCACTCTACTACTCAAGCCTTGCCAAAGCTGTCCAAGTTCAGTCACTGGAGAGGTGCAGGACCCGTGCTGAACCAGACTGAGATGCAACTGCAGAGGTGACTGAGAGAAATTACTCTTAACCTGCCTGTGTTACAGCTGTCTAGATCTACAGACGCAGTGACACACTGGGACTCAAGCAAGGATTTTGACCTAGATTTTGTAGCAGACCCGTACAGATAGAACATGCTGTTTCACTAGAGCATGAAGCAGCTGATCCTAGATGTCCCAGCTGATTCTCAAAATTTCTGTGCTTGAGGACATGAATCTTCAAGTCAGCATGATGCTACTGCTGTGCTGCTAACAATAAAGGCTAGGAAGCAAAATTAAATTACAGGCTCAAGGACTGATCCTTTTGGTCCTGATGTCTGCTCTACCATACTGTTTTGCAGAACCCAGTTAGAACTGATCCTAGCAGTGGTGACATCTCCACCCTTTATAATTGCCAGCCTCAGTTTAACTTTTTTGTACCTCCTTTCTGCTCTCTTTCTCAACACCCCTCTCTTTACTGGGGTCTTATATCTCCATTCATACTTGGACAGTCCTGTCTCCTCCTGTCCCTCATATCTTCAGCTTCTCATGTCAACAGTGCTTTCCTAGATCTAAATTCTAATTGTTTTGTGTCTGTATTCTTTGTCTGGTATCCAACAATCAAACCTACAGTCGTAGTAACTTGACAGGTACAATTTCTCTCTGAGATACAGTGTCTAGAACAAAGAATAATGAATAGAGTCCAGGAGCTTCTGAATTTTACAACTTGTATGGAGACGGAAACAGAAATTCTGTTGCCCTAATCCAGACCATTCAAGAAAACCCTGGAGGAAGGTAACCGTGATCAAAAATTATTGATTCAATTAGTAGTACACAGAGGAGACCTCAGCTTTCTCATTTTGAAGTTCAGTTGTCATGGTTTCTTCATGTCTCATTCTCAAAGCCTCTTCCCTCGACTCTCTTCATAAGGCAAGTTTCTAAGTAGCATTCAGTTATGTTAGTAAATCTTGCTTACTTCCAGCTGCACTCACTTTGCTTCTCCTCAGTTGCCTTTAAGAGCCCTTTCCTTTCCTGCTGCTCTGACATAGCTTGCCTTCTTGACATCACTTACTTAACTGTACACATAGATTTAGACCTCTTTTCTCCTACAGGTTCTTGCTTTGCCCCAAGGGGAACAACAAACTCTGTTATGCTTGCTGCCTTCTCTGTCTGCTCTAATGAGGAGATAATTTGTTACTTTATCTGAGTGACCAAGTCCTTGCTGCAGTAATGGAAATGCTCCTGCTTTCAGGCAATTTGTTATGCTTTTATTTTTTTTAAATTGTATATTAACTAATCAAGGATAGGGTTGGCCTAACATGCTCTTTATTGTTATTATCCTGAGGATTCAGTCTAACTGGTTGTTACTGGGCTTTGATTCAGCTTGTTTCCTTGAGTTGACCAGTTTGTTTAAATTGGATGCCTCTGACAAAGGGATCTAAGCTTCAGTTGGTAAGTTGACATTCTGGCACCAGGCCAGATGTACTGGAGGGCAGGATCCTGCAGAGAGTGTCTAGGGACCCTGTCCCATCCTGTAGCTGTGCTAGAACCTCCTACCCCACCTGAGGGAACAGAGTAAGGGCTTTCTGACATGCAGAGCCCTTTCTAGCCTGCTCATGTGCACTGACACTGTCCTCAAGGGAGAGATAGGAAGCAATGTCTCTCCTCTTGCACAGCTAGGAATTTCTACACTGGCACATCTCTACAGTGAAGAGTGAGGAACTCATTCTATGTGGAGATATCCCTGGCAGTAGGACAGTCTCTCTTCCATCATATAAGCAAAGAAATAGACTGTGTTGTGCCTCACTGGTAATGAACTCCTCTTCTCATTACAGAAAGTCACTGGAGAGAGAGAAAAACTTACTAATGACCAAAGCTGACAACTATGGTAAGAGCTTCGTTAAAAGTGGTCCCTCTGGGCTGAATTGGAGCAGTGCTGCAGCTTAGCTTCATCTTCAAGCTTCTGCCACCTCCAACTTCTGCCTTTGAATTTAGGTTCAAGCAAAGGGAAATCAAGTCAGCATATTGTAATAGGGGTCTCAATTTTTCTGCTTGATCTGTGCATAGTGGGGAAAAAATGAACATCAGCTAATGAGGGGGGGGAAGATGTCCTTTCCCATACCCAAAGTTACTATTCTTTAGATAATCTTAGGAAACAGACATGAGTGACTTCTAACATACTCCCCCTTTTTTTTTTTCCTTTTTTTCACCTTCCTCTTTTCTAATAGAGGCTTGTTAAGCAAGCTAGCAAGTGCTAGCAAGTGCTGTCTGCAAGTGTAGCCACGTATGCCTTCCTTAGGGGGAAGGTTCTCACTGCATCAGTTTCTGGGGCTATTCAGTACTTGAGCATTGGGATTCACAGTGGTGTGCTACCTGCAATTTAAGAGCTAGGGTCTTCCCTTACTACAGGTCCTGCTGTAGACAATTAAAATGAGAGTGCCCTTGAGCTATGGCATGTTTGACAGCACTTCCATTCTGCTGAGGATGCTGCTTACCACATCTTCAGGTTCCTGGTGTTGATCATTGTGTTAACTGCTTGGCAGCACTGCAAGCACCAGAGTTTACACAAGGGAAGGAAGCACAAGTGTTCTCTTAGGCCTGGAGAGTTGAAATCTGGGGTATGGCCAGTAAACTTGTAATTGTACCTTATGCTACAGGACTGTTTCCAGAAGACTAACAGTTATTTTAAGCAGATTTAAAGCTGTTGCCTAAGGGCCAACCACTAGGCATGGCAGAAGACTCTGCATAATGCTGTCACCCTTTTAACAGCAGTCAGCCATTACTCCTGACATCAACAGAGCAACCTGACAAGCTGCTCAGACAGCAGCAGCAGCTTCACAGAATGATGATGGTTGCTTCTCCTGGAAGAGGCAGTGCATGTGCACACAGTCTTTTTAGATTACTACTGTGGCCTCCAATTTGATCTCTCCTTCTTCCATGTAATGTGTGAGGCCATGAATTTCAGCCACTGTCAGTGGCATTGCTCCATCAGTTAGTTTCAGTTGGCACTGCTGTGCTTGGGGCTATGTGGCCTCCTGCCCTTACCACCTCATCTGTAGTCTTGCAGATTCAAGCAGTTTGCTCTGTAGTTGCAAGAGAATGGTTTGTACCACATGAAGAAAGAACAGCTACAAGCATCTTTAGAATACCATCACCAGCTTGGGAACCTGCAGAACCAGGTCATTGCTGCTGAAGACTGCTAGTGCAAACTGTATAGGCTGTAACAAGTGCAGTGCAGTTCCTGCAGTCAAAATCAGCAGCAAGAATAGTCTGGCTCTGAAGACAGTTTGTGCCTAATCTTGCCCTGCAAAATATTTGTAGCTGTTTGGCCATGCAGACCCCAAAAGAATGAGGTGTCTGGGCCTAGATTTGTTCAATACTCATCCTCCTGAGGAAAAGGGAAACCCAGATTCTGTAGTAAATGCACCTGTGGCCACCTTTAAATAAGTAAATTTAAACACCAGGGTAAAGTACCAGGCTGTTACACCTCAAAGTGAAGTGAAAAGCATTCTCCTAGGGAGCAAGCAGTTATTACAATGACCTTAGCAGGGTCCTTGAACAAGGTCATATGCAAACAGGAACTGGTTTGGCATTGAAGTGTTATAAAGCAAAGCTACTGCAATTGACAGGATGAGACTTAGCAAATGAAAGGATTCCTGCTACTTTACTTCCTGTTTAGCACATCTTATAATTGGCAGTTTTGCATATTGAATCCCAAAAGAATTGCCTGTGGCCAAAAGCAGCATTGTGCCATGTTTCAAAAGATGTAGCTGCAGCACAAAGAACAATGACAGATCAGGCTTTTGTTCATTTCCCAGAGAAAGAACTGAGTGTGCTTCGTAAGGAAAACCGCAAGAATGCTGCCCTTGCTGTGGCCATAGGATTGCTGATTGCTCTTATTTATGCCTGCTGGACAATGTGATTTCGCTCAAGAATTCTCCCTGCTGACCAGATGACTCTCCTGCAAGGAGTTCTTTCTTCTTTCACCACTGTGCTTCCCCCAAGGATGAGGATCGGCTCTTCAAATTGCTTTCTTACTTATTTTCTCTAAGCCTTTTAGGGAAGCTTTTGCTCCTGAGAATTGTGGTGGACAGGCAACAGAAATCACACTTGCAGTTGGAAATTGGGTCAAGCAGAGCAAGGTGGTGCTATCTTACCCAAAAACGTAGTCGAGACCATCCAGTCTGATGCACAAACGCAGTGTGTTTACCCTTTGGAAGAGGACTTCTGTGGTTGCAGACAAGTGCTCTCTGCCCAACCAAGTCAGAATATGTGACACTTTCTTGGTTCCTGTGACTTGACCATGAGCTGAAGGGGCCAAGTCAGCTCTTTGAATCAAAGGGTAACTTGGGTATTGGGACCTTAAGGCTCCACATATTTTCAGAGCTGAGCAGTCAGCCAACACTGCTGGCTCCACAGAAACAGGTGGGAGGTATGTATCTCTTTTTCTGCAAGCAGGTACCATCTCACTTGAGGTCCGAGTCCTTGGACTTCAAGAAAATCTACATAACTCTCCTGTGCATCAGAGCATAGTAGCTATTTTGTGCCTCTGAGAATCAACATTTGCAGAAGAGAATTTACTGTCAGCTCGCAGGGATGGAAGTGCCTGTGCAGGGTTTGAAATAAAATAAGTTGACCTTGTAACTTCCTTTTTTTCCTGTTTGGTAATACACCTTTCAGCTGCTGCTTTATTTTCAATCCTTCCATCTTCCCGCTGTCACACGTTGTGCCACAGTAGCCTAGGCCAGGTGGGGAATTTAACACCCCAGGTCAGTGAGGTCTCAACACTGGATTATTGGTCTGTTGTGGTCTGTAATCTACTTGAGTGCTTGTTGCCTTTGAGTGGAAAAGCAGTCTAGTATACTACAGAGGAATGCTGGAACCTGGCCCCTGTTGTCCCTGCTTATTCCAGTCCAATGGCATTTCTCAGGTAGCCCTGACTCTGCTCCAGCTTGCCAGGAAAGCCGTTAAAAGGAAAATTTTTTTTGAATATTTAACTGTAAGGCATTTTGCTATCTTCACCTTACACATACTGCTGGGCAGAATTTTGTGGGAAGCAAAGAAGCACTGTTGTAAACTGAAGGGACTGTATTGCTAATAGAGACAAGCAGAGGAGTTGGCACTAAATGATACACAGCCTGGTAATAATACATTGTGCAATTAATCTACATCAACATTCACTTCAGCAAGACCTCCCTCACACCCTTCCCCAACATAATACCTCCATATTTCGTCTGCAGCAGGGAAGCGAGTAGCACGGTAGTTCATGCTTTGTCTTTTTGAAGGGAGATTCAGAATCTAGGTTCAGTGCATCAAAAGTAAAATTAAAAGCAAATTAAAATCAGGTGAAGTGGAGGCAAACTGAGTAAGCAGCTAACCCAGGACTTTTGCACCCTCAAGAGGCCTACGCTTACCCTAGTGAACTTCCTGGTTGCCTTTCTGTGTACCAGCTCACTGATGTCCAAGGCTTTGAGTGGAGGGCACAGTACTTGGCAAAAGAGCCTGGCAAAGGGAGCAACGTGCTTTGCTGGCATTGGTACAGTCTCTGAGTGTGAAGAAGTACAAGGATCCAAATTCTGGGTTGGTTTAAAAAGCCAACTGCACACTGGCCTGGAAACCAGGTGGGAGGTTCTTTATTGCCCACAGCAAGAGATTGATCATCCCTCACGGCAGTGACTTTGCAAAAACAAAACTTCCAGTGATAGGCCTCCTGTCCCTTGCACAGGAAGGGCTACCATTTCTTTTATGCACGTTTTACCAGTGCTTGAGAGCAGAGGATCTGCAGGTGAGTAAGTGGACCAAGCTGTCTGGGAAAGAAAATCCCCAATGTGTAAAAAGTAGCTTCACTCGACTTTTAGCCAAAGATTCAGAAGAAACTGAATAGCTCCCTGCAAAATATTCAGGGCTACGTATTTGTAAGCTCACCTCCCGATCACTCCCAAGTTTTGCCTCCTCTAGTTTCCACTGACCAACAGACAGTACCAACTTCAGCACTGCTCCTTTAGCCAGGGGTGTGGTTCTGCAGTCATCTACCCTGCGTCTCCTTTTCTCTGGTGCAAGGAGTTGCAGCTGCTAAGTCAATTTTTACCAAACTGTAGAGAATTAATATATAGTTGTATGGAGGCAGCTTTCTTGTGTAGGCATGGAAGTGCTCCAGTCTCAGAGAGCACAGCCTGCTTGTAGCATGATGTTAAACTACATGCTGAGAATGACCACAAAACCTGCACATGATGCTGTGCTTTAGAGGGTGGAGGTGAAAATTCTACAGTCTGCCATCCTTGTTCTGCCTTGTTCAGGTTGTTCAAATTGTAGAGAAAGAAACAAGAATATACACAACTGCTACAAATTCTAGGAGAACTGTCGTTTTCTTTAAGGCACAGTTCAGGCAATCCCTAATTCAGTTTCCTCCTTACTGTCAATGTGTTTAAAAGCAAGCCAAGAACAAATTAATAAAAAACAGGGCAATTCTGCTGCATGGCCAAAAGCAGTCAACCATGTGTCATCATCTGATCTACATAGAAGACCTGGCATGAGTGCCATGGAAGCCAGAAGGGAAGGTAAGTTACACAAGAGAAGACTACTCTGAGTCCAGCTCAGGGAGAAATATGTTGACACACAAATGCTATGCTGAGAGATTCACAGCTGTCTGCTTTCATCCTGGATGCAGTTTCAGGGCTCAATGCAACACGGAGGATTTCAAAGCCCATTCTGACATTTGAAAGTAAAGCCTGTTAGACTATACAGTGGGCACAGCCACAGGACAAGCCTGATTAACCAGCCCATTCAAAGTCAACATCTCTTCTTTAAGCCATGTTGTGTTGTTCTTTTGGTGATGGTTTTTGCTTCTTGTTTTGGGGTTTATTTTAACTCAACTCAGCCATTCCTATTGTTTCCTTCAAAGGCCTCCAGCATCCCAACCTTCCTGAGTCATCCCTTCCACATCCACTTTCCTCCCCCAAAGATTTGGGTAGTAATTATCAAGTACAAAGCACCTTGGTCTTAGAAGTATCATGAGGCATAGAAATGTTCACAAATTAGTCAGGCCACTGGCTTAGGTTTAATCATTGACCTGCAGAGGGGAAATCCTCCTCACAGAAGTTTCTAGAGGTCTGAGAAATCCCTGACACGGAGCACATCTAATCTATTTCAGGAGCTACCACCTGTGTTGGCCTTTGTCCAACTGGATACCATTACTGGGAATTGCTAGTGGCCAGTCAAGAGCCTTAATATGCAGAAGTAGAGACAACCACAAGAATACCTACTTGAGTCCATTCCCCAATGAATGAACACCCTTTGACAAGGCCAGAAACGATGCAGAACTGTTTCATTGTGCTGCTGCCCAGATCTGCCACCAAGACATCTCTGCTCATTCCCATGCTGCCAGGGAAGCACAAGCCTGGAGAGTTCTGGCACAGACAAGAGCTCCACAAACCTTGCTGAACAGTTGAAAAGGAACAAAGAAAGATGCCAGCCTCTTGGCTTCATGCATGCAGTTGATCAGTGTGGGGACTGAAATAGACAGTTTCACTGCCCAGAGACAGCACTATGAGAAAACACTGATAAAGAGAACTAGGACAGTTTGTAGGTAATGAACAGAAAAGTCTTTGATGGCAATTAAGGTCTATGCTTCTCACAGCCCCTAACATCTGTTCTGACACCTGGCCTTGAGGAAGGTGAGCTTTCAGATTGTGGGAGAAAGTTTTGTTTTTATGCCAATTATTACAGTAAACTGTTGTTTCCCTGTGCTGTACCCACCATGTAAAAGATATATAAGCCCTCTGATTAGAATAAGTGTTCTCATTTGAGTTCTCACTGGATGTGAGAACTGTGGCTTTATCATACATAATGGCACCCCTGTATCAGGGACGTAGAGCTCTTAGAAATTAAATCTGGTGGGAAAGATACAGCACTGAAAGAAAAAAAAAAAATGCCTGAATGCTGAAAAAAGTGAACTTTGAGAAAGCTGAAAAAGCTGAAGAGAAGCATTTAACTCGTGCATAAATGAACCTTTTGCTGGATGATAGGTAAGAAGCTATGAGAAGTAATGCAAGAAAAAAATAAATACTTAAAAAGATATTGTTAAAGAACAGGGAAAACCATCAGTAAAGATGCTCTACAGAACATACAGTTTGATTTTCTAAGAACAATCCTGCAGTCACTTTTCACACTGTCTATAAGGCAGAAGTTGGGTATCACACAAGCATCAGGCTTTGAGACATTGCTACCAGAAACAAAATGGAGCTGCGGTGCTGCTGGGTACTTGGCGTGTGATCTTTGAAGCAGTGAAGGCTCAATGCTGCTTTGCAGGACTATGTAGCAGAGGGAGCTGAGGGGAGAGCTTCTTGCACCTCTCATGCAGCAAGCTGTTTGGAGCTGCCTATGGCTGTGCCACCAGTATGCCTTTTGCACAAAGGCTGCTGCTTATGGGAAGTATGTGCTTGAGAATGCCATCTTTTACAAGTTTCTGTACATTTGGTGTGTGTTTGCTTGTGAATGTGTTACCATAGATAGGCTGGTGTTCGAGTGTTTTTTATGCTAATTGATTGTGGTGGTTTTAAGGTGTCACCCTTTAAGTCTCGTTTGTTGCTCTGTACTATTGTTTCTGGTGTATCATGTTCTTGCTTTAAGGAAAGAAGCAGAGTGTTTGAAAAAAAGGGAGAAAAAGAGAGAAAAAATAAAAATAGGGAAAGAGAAGGCAAAAAAAGCAGCAAGCTACTTCATGCAGGGGAAGGGGAGGCTGCTTGTCAGCTCGCTCTTGCCTCCTGACAAAAAAGTATTAAAATGGTAACTATTTTGCTGTGTTGAAATTTCTGAAGAAAAGGAGTGAAGTTTTGTAGACTGCTAAGCATGAAAACTTCGTTTTATCATTTGTTCTGTGAAGTCAAACTCAGGTTTAGCTTTTCTGTCTTCCTGCCTGGTTGGACAGGGCTGAGAAGCTGAAGCTAGTGAGATAGACCTTGAGATAAGTAGAACTGTAAAAGAATTATTTTCTTTGAAGTACATGATTCATTTTTAAAAGCCACTGGCCAGAAGAAAAATGGTATTTTTCTTAAAGCTTAGATTTAAAGCAAACTGGAATGTACCAAGCTCTCCAAAACTATCATTATTAATCAAGGAACTGTTAGAACAATTGGATACTCTGATAATACTTAAACAAGGAAGTATAATGTTACGGTGCAGAAGAAATAGCCACTGGATATTAAGTTTAGTTTTAAGGAATTTACAGATATTAAGTAGGTTGTACAGGATTCATGAAGATAGGTCTAAAAATATGTTTTTCTGTTTTGCCTCACAAGAATTCATATTTGAATGCAAAAGCCTTACAATGGGCAGGAAATACTGGAACGGTATTACTTTAAGGGTTTAAGACTAGCCCTGCACTTTTGGAACTTGCAATTAGAACTTAAGGTTGGCAAACTGAGGCACAGGTAAACTTTCTGAAACTAGAACGGATTTCGAGTCAGTCTCTTGCAGCAGCAATCCACCTGGAATTGGAAACACCAGAAGAAACCAACTGCAGAACTCTCTCCCATATGGTGATGACAACAGAACCTGAGAGCTCTTCTGGAATTGACAGGTTGGTGATATGAACTGAATTTCTCCGCCTGCTTTACCACACAAATGAGCAGCAGCTTGCTTATATCATCTGTTCTGGGACTAACATTATAAATCCAGTTTCCTTCCTTAATGGTACGACTGCCTGAAAAACCATGGAAGTTGGAATGCAGAGGATGTATGGAATCATTTAAACTATCACCAACAAGCTTTAAAGGACAATTACATCTATTGGCTGCTGTCCAACCACCAGTAAAGGCTGCTGCTACACTTTGTCAAGCACACCAAGGGACAACGCTGATGTAGCAGATTGGCTGATGTTAGGGCCAAAGACAGCAGAAAACATATCAAAGGGATAAACTTTTGCTGGTAATGATAGAAACAGCATTAGAAACAGTATTTTAAGTAATTAGTAACTTGGTGGTTTGTCAAGGAAAGGGGATATAGGTATCTTTTAGTGCTCACATATACCCTTTTAAGAGGGCCAGAGGTTGTCTCTAGAGTACATATGCTTACTCCTTCAGACTGAGGTATTCATTCCTATGCTTCAGTAATGCAACATGTAGGTCATTTTGAAAACTGATTGGCAATTGCATATAAATCATAAGCCAGTGAGCAAGTAAAAAAATTGAATCATGATAAACAATAAGTAGCCAAAATTGCATTTCTTAGAGTAGGAGGACAGAAAGCAATAAAGTTCATTTTGAAATACTGTGTGGGTTATCAATTGGGGAATTTTCATCTGCAAAATTATGTTGTCATTCAGGAAAACAATTGGAGAAAATTGATAAAATTGTCCTAGGAACCAGAGCTAAAGGACCATCTTGTTCACCCCTTTAGCCCTGAGAACTAAGTTCTGTTAAGAATTTTACAGGTAATCTTGCATGAGAAGTGGAGCACACCCTACCAGATGCTATCGACAACCTACACTGCAATCCAGATATGAATAACCAGCTGGGATATATCACCCCTGGATGGAAAAAGCTTGAGATATGGAAATGACTACTTAGCCAAGGCACTTTAATGGAAGCAGGAAAAGGAGAGGAAAAGGGCTGCCACCACAGACCCAAAATATCCTGGAGTCCTGGTTTGTCTTCTGGACAGTGGGATTGTGTTCTGTCTGAGGGTGGTGGTTTCTCTTCCTGTGTTGTGCCAGGTCAAGCTTCTCGGAACAACAGAAAGTTTCTGGTCACAGAATCCATGATGATGTTGCCATAATGGCAACGCTCATTGGTGGTTTTTTGTTCCAACAATGTCAAAGCAGGAAAACACAGTCCCTTGTATTTGCCTCAAGCCTCACTGTGGCTGCCCCAGAGACGAGATCTGTGGTGGCACAGAGGACAAGGGTGGCATAAGGGAAAGCAGTGCAAAGGGAGTGTAGATAGGAGCAACTCTGGCTAACTCTAACAACGTTAACCGTAACAACAAACTCAAATTAATCTAGCTCTACTGTCACAGAACAATCTCTGCATTAACAACTAACAATATTTGTTAAACAGTTAAACACTTGTCAACCTAATCTTCACTTTCAGGCTGGGGGGCAGGATCAGATGAGGAAAGATTGTACAAGGACGATTGGTTGCATGTTGAACGTAGGTTATGTATTAAGACATAAATCAGGACACAAACCAGGACGAAAAGAGTAATTCCTAAGACACCAACAAGAACAGACAATAAACATAACTAAAGAACAGTAATAAGTTCATCTAAATATTCCACTTTAACAATTATAAAGAGATACGGCCTTTGTGCTTCCTGCAGTCAGCTATTGTGGCCCACTGGAGTCAGACACCAAGTATGTATGTGTCACCTGAGTGTAGAAACTTCAGTTCCAAATTGGGGTAAAGGTGAATACACAATAGTTTGTGAACTGGTTATTGGTTAATATTGTGACTCCTGCCCACTGCATGGTGCACAGGTTCAACATATACCATATATATATAATGGTGTCTTGAGGGACAACAATTTTTTGTTTGTATAATTGTTGTTATTGCATGATTGCTTTAGCTTTTATTATCAACATTGAAAAAGCTATCTTGCTGGCTAAGCCAATCAATTAATGAAACTGCTTTGGTTTATTATTAGTAAAGATTCTGTTAGACATGCTACTTTATACTGGCCATGGTTGCAGAAATTGTTGGGTTTTATCATTAATTATTGTAATCCTTTTGTGTATTGCTTTTTGTCTACTGTTGCTTGCCATGCCTTTTGATGTATTAATTCCATAGATGTAACCATGGATTATGATCTGTAGCTGTAATCGATGGACAAGAGCTCTATTGTATTGTGACCACTTTTTGTCTGTGAATGTGACTGCTGGACAAGGCTTTTAATGTAACAACCGAAGGTTAAAAGGAAGAGATTAGAGAAAGCAAGTAGCAAAATGAATCCCCACCCACGGAACTGGACTGTGTGCCACCGGAACTTTGGAAGGTGGGGGGAAAGCCACTGTAAGTGGTAAAGAGAAGGGAGGATATAGTACAACTATCAAAGGTATAAGACAGCTACTTCTGTTATATTCCAAGCACGGTGGTGTTTCTTAGCATCATATCATTAAGTGCACGCTTTGCCCGCCTCCTGGCACATACAAGCCCTATGTGACAGGGTGCATATAAGTAACCCAGAGCTGTGAGGCAGCACAGTAATCAATCATTAGTGGAGACATCCACTAAGCATTACATTGCTGCCTTGCTGTCTCAAAGTACGGACTATGCTCCACCACTGTGTGCTGTAATTGTATTCAAACAGTAGTAAATAGAACAATTAAACAAATATTTTTTATTAATAAAGAAGGGGGAGATGTGGGGATTGAAACAGACAGTTTCACTGCCCAGTGACAGCACTGTGAGAAAACACTGATAAAGAGAACAAGGACAGTTTGTAAGTAATGAATAGAAAAGCCTTTGATGGTGATTAAGGAGGTCTATGCTTCTCACACCCCCTAACATCTGTTCTGACACCTGGCCTTGAGGAGGAAGGTGAGCTATCTTTCAGATTGTGGGAGAGCTTGCTTTTTATGCCAATTATTATAATAAACTGTTGTTTCCCTGTGCTGTACCTGCCTTGAAAAATAAATATAAACCCTCACACTGATTAGAATAAATGTTCTCATTTGAGTTCTCACTCGATCTCACGTGGACTTGGACTTTCTCCTGCAGGTCAGGACAAAAGGGTGTTAGGCCTTGGCTTGAGGCGTCACCAAGGGTACTCTGGCAGCACATGCTGTCTGGGCCATAATCTTATATACACTGCCAGGGTAGAGCCTCGTCCCATGCCTTCTGCATATCGCCACCTGCTTCAACCACCTCTAGGAAGTCAGCCCTGGAGAAGACTAAGATTGAAGTTGTGGAGTCTCCCCAGTCTCATCAGTCCTTGATGAGTCCACGCTGGGCTCAGTTCCACCTGCACTCCTCAAAAGAGCAGGGTTAGGGTTATGTGCTTGAATGAAAGACAGGACATCCTCCTTTGATAGCTTCTCTGGATCTTGCCTTTTCTGAGAGTCGTGCACTTTGACACCTTCCCCCCACTCCCAGAAGAGGCGGCTGTAATGGCAAACGCTGTGGGCAGAGAGGAGAGGAAGATTAATGCAGCAGGGGAAGGGAAGGAAAACACTCACCCTAGCCACAAAGTGCACTACAAAGACAGCTGCCCTTGCAGTGGGAGCCACACAGAGATATTCTAATCTAAGGGGTACATTAGAAAAAGACCAGTGCTTCATTCACCTTGCAAACTCTACAGCCCTTAAGGTACAGCAACTTCCATGCCTAAGAGATTTCCATGGAAACAACCTCGTTAATTCCAGCTTCACTCAAGAAGCAAAGCTCAGTTCAGTATTTGCTGGAAGGAGACAGGTCATTAGCGGAAAACTTGCCTCCCCCTAAGTTTTTGAGATGATGAAACTGTCACTGCCAGCAAGGGAAAGGCCTTAATGAAGAATTTAGAAAATCTGCCAGCAGCAGCAATCTAATCACTCACCAAAAACCTACTAGAATCAGTAAGAGCTGCACTGTGGAGCTGTGCAAATGAACAGCTCTCCACACTGCACAAAAGCAGGTAGCATCACCCCTCTTCCTCCTGTTTTCTGTGAAATAGCCCAGGCTTTGAGAGTTCTGTTCCTACCACCACCTCACTCCATCCATCAAGCACAGCTCTCCCTCACTGCATCAACATTGTCCCAGCCATTATGAAAACCGAGCTGCTAATTACTGCCAACACAGCAGCCTTTAGTTTTGTACAATTACCGACACTTAATATTCATAGCTTATTTAGTGCTTCTGTTCTAACAAAGCAGTACTAGCACGGCGACAAGAGCACATGTCAATGGCTAATTGCAGACACATTAGTACTCACTAACCACAACACATCCCTTCTGGAGTCCCACAAAATCACTCCCTGGCCTCCTCAGTCATTCATGCAGGTTCATGATGGACTGCTTCAGAGTGAATCATACAATGGCGTGGGTTGGAAAGGACCTCCAAAGGTCATTTTGTTCTATTTCCTCTGCACTAAGCAGGGGCAGCTCCAATTAAATCGGGTTGCCCAGAGCTCTGTCGAGCCTTACCTCAAATATCTCCAGTGTCGGGACCTCAACCACCTCCCTGGGCAACCTGTTCCAGTGTTCCACTACGCTCATGGTAAACAATTTGTTCCTAACATCCAATCGAAATCTCTCTTCTCTAGTTTGAAACCACTGCCCCTTGTCCTGTTGTAAACAGTCTCTCCATCCTTCACATAGGCCCCCCTCAGGTACTGGAAGCTCTCCAGTACCAGAGAGATCTCTGGATCTCTCTAGAGCCTTCTCCAGACTAAACCACCCCAGTTTCCTCAGCCTGTCTTAGTAGCAGAGCTGCTCCAACCCCCTCATCCTTTTCATGGCCCTCCTCTGGACCTGCTCCATCAGGTCCATGTCCTTCCTGTATTGAGGGCTCCAGACCTGGACACAGTACTCCAGGTGAGGTCTCACCAGAGCAACGTGACAGAATCACTTCTCTGGATCTGCTGGCAATGCCTCTTTTGATGTAGCCCAGGATGCAATTTACCTTCTGGGCCGCAAGCTCACGCTGTCTGCTCATGTCCAGCTTCTTGTCCATCAGCACCCCCAGGTTCTTTTCCTCAGGGCTGCTTTCTATCACCTCATCTATCGGTCTGTATTGACAGTGAGGATTGTTCCAGCCCAGGTGCAGAACCCTGCATGGGTTCACCTGGGCCTACCCATTCAACTTGTCCAGGTCCCTTTGAATGATATCCCATCCCTCTGCTGTACTGACAGCACCACTCACCTTGGTGTCAATCGACAGAACTAACATAGGCAGAAGTAGCCCCATCCCAACATACTGAGAGAAAAGAACTGTGCCTCTGCTTTTTAAGCCTGTTCCTCTATTTAGCTTAAGCTTAAGGATTCTTAACAGCACTGCCACAAGGTAGGTAAGGAGATTCAACATGAGAAAATCGGGAGCCCTGTTTCTTAAGAATCTCATGCACAGAGGCATAGTCCTGGCTAGTGGTGGCTGAGGGCATCTCTTGAGACTCCATGAGGGCGTGTTCTGCACAACATGTCAACCCATGAACCCTGAAGTGTCACAGTGATAAATGACTCCACCTTCTTCCAGAGAGCTGCTGCTTTTCTCTCTCTTTAAACAGCCTCCAGCTATTTACAGCTTATTCTAGAGCCTGTGCTAAATGAGATGAGATTTGCTTTCCAAGTACCAACTTCTGACCCAGCACCTTAAAACACAGAGAAGCAGCAAATTACAGTTGCTGGTCTCAGTTGCTATTTCTCTTTGTCCACGGAGGTTCAGTAACTTGGACTCTGCCGCAGACAAGGGAACAAAGTTGTGAGAGGTGTGTTACACAGAGCAATTAATTTCAAAATCTACAAATTCAGCTCAGTAGTTTTCTGAAAGTCTGAGAAGGTGCCAGCTTCTGCAGCACACCCTGCTGGTGACCAAGCTACTTTTGCACAGCAAACGACTGCACAAACATACATAGCACACAGCATGTCTAAACTCCCTTCTCCAAATAACCCAGGCAGACAGCTCCACCTCGCAACACATTCTCCTCTCTGTCTCACACACACACAGAGCTGTCTTTCCATAGCTTCAGCTCTGGCTTGTACTCACTGAAAAGGTGCAATGGCTTCAAAAGGAATGGAATATGTTGTTTCCTTGGTCATTTTGTTGAAGAAGAATTTTGTCTTGGTATTTTTGCTGTATGCCATTGTCCAGGGATCTTGCAGAAGAGTCGCAGGGATCAGATACAAAATAGAAAGGTGTTAAAAAACACACTGCATATATACACATAAATACAGAGGAGAAATATATATAAATAATTGGTATCCTTCTTTTTACTCCTTTTTCTTTCTCTCCCCCAAGAAGACTCGCTTCCCAAGCTGTTCTCTGTTCAATGAAAAAACTCCCTTCGCCCTGCATTTAAAAGCTGACACTCCAAATCAGGTGTTTCCATGTAATGCTATTCTGGAAAATATATTCTTACAGAAAACTTATGATCTCATTAAAAAAATAAAGTTATCAGGCAAATAAACTGAATTACCTACACAATAACTAAACAACCTGCAACAGTAAAACCTATCACATAAATACCTTCAGCCTTATCCAAATCGAAGCTACCTTCATTACATGCAAACAATTAACCTCTAACCATTGGAACACTCCCTTTAGTTTTTTACGAAGTTACAAGAGGAGCAAGTCTGGTTAATACATTTTCTTTGAAGATACAAAGAAGAGCTAAGTAAGAGTGTTGAGTCTCTTCCTACCATTCACTGTCTGTATGATGTAGAGTCCTGTGGGCACAAAGTGCCGGTCATCTCGGCCAGTGTAAGACAACCGGGGTATTCCTCGTGAACTCTTAATGACTTTCATCTCTAACCTAAATGGTGAGATAAGGCAATGACAAGAGAATCCTTTTTCTTCCTTTACCATCATCTTGAGCACAACATGCTACCTGCATGTCCTCCACAGTATCGCAGTGAAAACTGACCACACCATGCCTGACGGGACAAAATCCTGGAGGATTCAGTCTCTTCAGTCTCTTGCCTCCCACACAGAGACAGAGAAATCAGCCAGAACTGTCAACATCAGATAGCAAACTGAGTGTTGCAATGATGACCAACCACTCTTAATCAAAAAGGGGTTCCCATTTCAGGTATGAACTCCTAATCTTTCAAGCCACTGAGTCTTCTGTATACAAACTCCAGTGCCATGTCTGCTCCTACTGTTGTAAAGTGCATTGGCCACACCTACAGCATTGGAATTTGTTAGGAGGATGCTCTAATTCAGCAGCATCTCAGGAAGTTTCGTTTAAACATGAGGAGGATTTTTTTCACTGTGAGTGTGACAGAACACTGGAACAGGCTGCCCAGGGGTGTTGCGGAGTCTCCTCTCTGGAGACGATCAAGACCCACTTGGATGCATTCTTGTGTGATTTGGTATAGGTGATCCTGCTTTGGCAGGGAGGTTGGACTGGATGAGCTTTTAAGGTCCCTTCCAGCCCCTGACATTCTGTGATTCTAATGATTCTGTGAACAGCAGCCACTAGCTGCAGAAGATCGAACAGTTTCTTCAGGACTCCTGAAGTGTAGGTGAGCACATCCCTCCCAGTCCTGCACATCGGTAGCCCATAACCTTAATGTGCCTTTTACTTACCTCACAAAAATCTTCTCCATTTCCTCCAATCTGTACACTTCTTTCACTCTGTATGGAAAAAAATTTAAAAGTGATTAAAAAAAAAATAAAATCTAAACTGTCCTTTTTTTTTCCTGTCCCAGCCACAGAGAGCACCCAAACGGTTTACTTTGTACAGCATATGATGGTCAGGCATGACTGAGGTTCACCCTTATCCTCAATCTTATGCTCCAGTGCCATACTGCTTTTGGCTTAAGAAAGCCTGACAGCTGCCTGCTGATGGCTCAGCTGCTGTAAGCAGCATCTTTGCTGCTAAGAAGTTGTGCATTTTTACCTCAACCTGAGTATACAGAACAGGAAGAATGATGATAGTCAGCTGCCTTTGTTCTCCCATGAGGTAAACTCACCAAGGTCAACCCCAAGCAGGTTCTATCCTCAATATGCTGGCCTCACAGTAAAAGTAAACTGCCTGACCTTCACTGTTTCCATCCTCAGGTACACCACAAACTCATTAGCTGTTTTTTACCTCAAGGTTTTTGTTTTTTGTTTAAATTACTAACAATTATTTAAAGTCATCATTCTTAGGAGATATGTCAAACTGCTTTTGTTTCTATTTTTCCAAGACATGGAAAGACATTTGGAAAGTTTAAGAAGGACTGTCTCTGATCTGATACCCCAGCCACTCATTTCCCATACACTGCTGCAAGCATCAGGCTTCAAATAGTGCAATTGAAACATCTTTTCACAAGAGCAGCAAAGGACCCCTCTACAAAACATTTCTGTATCTCTCCTCACTTCACTTCTCCCCAACATTTTGAGCTCCACTAGTTATTGTAACTGTCTGTTGAGTTAACCCATATCTCACTCATTATCATCTACACAGATAACATTCTCTTTCCTATCCTCCAGCTTCTCCCACAGTACCACAGCACTTGTAGCTTCTGAAATAGAAGCTGTTTTGTCCACAGTACCTATCTGATACCCATCACGATGATGCTCTTACGGTTCACCATAGGAGAATAAATTATGTGGAAGGTCAGGAGGCAGCCAAAGCTGAAGCCATTTATCAGGAACTTCTTGTAACTAAAGCCTTCTACTTAGGATAATCATTTGGAGATTATAAATGCTGGTCAACACTTCATATATCTACTAGCAGTCTGCATCTCTGAACAACTACTGACCCTTTAAGGCGGACAAGGACATAGAAGTCTTTGCAGTGATCAAACTGAGTACTAGACCTACAATAGCATGTACTTGAAAACAGCAGAAACCAATCCAATCCTGTGATTAAAACATGACCATCAAATATGTGAAGAGGGACATGACTTACACAGTATCAACCTTTATCTTAAATATTTGGTGGGCTTTTAGCCTCTTTCTGTGGAGCAGAACATGAATTTCAGCTTGAAATTTACTTCCCTTCAGCTCCTGATCTTCATCCTCCAACACACTGAAACCAAAGGCTGAAACAGTCATCACTTACCGGATGGGGTTCATATCTGGCCGGCTAGGTTTAGAAACAGCTTTGACAAACTTCTCCGCCAGCTGAATCCTGAGTGAAAACAGAAGAATCCAGCAATTTATCAAGATCTTTGCTACAGCAGTAGGCAAGTTTTAGCAGAGTAACAGATTAGGCACTTCAGCACATGCAGACTGTCTCCACCGCTAGCCAAACAGGCACCGAGCAAGACTTTTCCACCCTGTCCTCACAGTTCTATGTTGAGTGACACTGGCTGTTATCCATTAGAAATGGGTCTCCACAGCTTCCTCTACAAGCCCACATGCTCCTGCACTAGTAGGGACACCATGTCCCTAAGGAAGGAAGCACAGGGGCTCACTTCTTCTCCCTCAGCCAATTATCATCTGTGTTCCTTTATATTCCCAGGATGCTTTCTCAGAGTACACCTAACTCACACCAGAGCCATGGCACAGCTAGAGAAGGCTTTATGCACTGCGTTTCAGAGTGGATTCATCCACAACTCATCTTTATAGCAGTGTTTCAGCTGAATGGAATTCCCTCCCTGTACTCAGCAATCTGCTTTTAGGGTGAATGCTGCTCCTAGTCACTCCTAATTATGTAGAAGAAAAACTTCTCCAGGTCTTACATACCTCTGGATGAAATGCTGGTTTCTAACGTCATTGCCATTCAGCACCAAGGCATCAAGGATGTGGATGGCACTGATTTTTCGCTGGGCTTTCCCCTAGGGAGGGAAATACAGAGACTTAGTACTCAAGAGTGTTGCTATTGCAGCTTTAATTTATAGTCCATTTTTTGACAGGACATCATCCTCTTCTACCAAGTAAGCACTTTTCCAGGTATTAGAAGCACACACATTCCCTACTGCTCATTGTACAGCAGCATGCCATTCTCTGACATCTGGCATCTCTCAAATACACAGTTTTATCTCAGGCAAAAGAGGGCAAGACCATAGCTGCGACCACCAGTTTCTCTGTGTCCTATCAGGTACCACAGTACAAAGCCCAGTGCGCTATTACAGCATCCTCAGATATCTGAGATGCCAGAAGACTGGAAAACTCCCAGTCAAACATTATTCTACATTATGAATACACCATGAAAATACACCATTGTGAATATACCATGGGGCCTTTTCCCCAAGGCCTGCAATCACTACTGAGCAGTTCAGTACCCCAAGAGCCACAGAACCGATTAAGTCACATTGCCAATATAAATGCATGCAGGCTAACACCAGTATGTTCCAAGCGCTTCCAAAATAATGTTAAAAGCTCCTATTTATAGTAGTCAGAAAGAAGGAAATTAATCCGAGATCGTTTCTCTAAAGGTCATATGCAAAGGAAACCCTTGCACCTGGCACAAATAGAAAGCTTATTCTGTGCTTACACAGAATGGGTGAAACTGCTCCTTACATTTGCAGGCACTTGGTAAGGGAGAGAATAGCCTCCTACCTCTCCTTTCAACTCATGAACAATCTCCACAGAGAGAAGGGTATCTCGTGGCAGCTCAGTTTTCAAATCCAGCTTTGTCCAGCGATCTGACTGGCGACCATCCCAGGTGTAGATCTGTGATTTCTGTGTGTAGAAGACAGATTCAGCCAAAGCTTCACAACAGCAGGGGCGGAGGAGAGACCTCTGACTAACTGCAGTGCAGCCCTCTGAGAATCTTTTTGTCCTAGGCTGTGACAAGCAGTTCTTTTTCAGAAGTCTTAAGGAAGAACCTTAATCTCTACAGTAAAGAGCAAGAACACTGACTCTGTCAGTGACTTTTCACAACCAGATAAAGAAGCAGAAATGAAACACCACTGAAAGGACAGTGAAGATTATCTGAGACAATAGCAAGAGTATAAGCTATGTCAGCTGCAATTACAAAACCAGGGTTAATAAGTGTGGAAAGCAGTAAACTCAGGAGAAAGACAAAATAACTAGCAGTCTCAGGGACTGCTGATAGTGATTCTTTCTGGCCTCTGAAGACAGGAAAGGATGGGATGAAACTGCAAGGGAGAAGAGTAGCACTGAAGTGAGCCAGCCAAACTCTTGGGACTGTTCTCAGCACTTACCCCCAGGCCCAAGAGGAACTTCTGCTCACTTCCAGACACCATGCATCGGTAATCTAACACTCGACGGATTTTCTCCAGCGTACTGGAATTCAGAGGAGTGGGTTTGTAACTGAAGGTATCAATGTCCATGCCCTGAAAGTGCCAAGTATGCGAAAGGCAAATTAGACACAATACTTCAACATGTAGGCAAATGCAACCTTTGCATAAATCAAGAATCCAGGAATAGCTTCTTTAGCTCTAATCCCTAAGGGAAAAAGCTGTGTTTATACAAAAAGACTCAGAAGAAGCTTCTGGGTAAGGTCTCACCTGGATCAACTCAAAGAACTTGGACTTGGGATCCGAAGATGAAGGAGCAACACGAGCCTTATCAGGAATCTGAAAATAAATCCAAACAACTGATAATAGTCTTATTCTTTAGCATGCTCATAGGAACCTCTCTGGTTTCAACACATAACAAAATGTCCTGCCTCCTAAAAACCTCTGATTTTGGGATTCCAGCTGCTGGAGAGCTCACCTGGCAAACAGAAGGTCTGATGTGTTCTGCAAATTTAATGTATGTATACCATATCTCACAGGAAACCATAGTCTATACTTGAGGCAGTTTCAGACTAAATCTTTGATCTCATGTACATTTTCATGAAATACTATTTCATCAAAGACATGCAATTAGCTTGTGAAACTGACTGCCATATCTATGGCCCTACTGTAGGCAAAAGCAAAATCTCAGGAAAGAGAAAATGCAGATTCATAAACAAGACTTTTTGGAGAGCTCCGGTGCCTGGGAACCATCTGCCAACTTCACTCCGATGAAATATCCCCAGCTGCAGCAAAACATGCTCAATTAAGCCATACATATAATGAATCAGAAAAATTCTGTTTGCTTACATAAATAGCTTGAAATAGTCTCTGACTTTTACACAAGACAATGTATTAAACCTCTGTCTAGAACTGGTATCTGTATTGCATCTCCGTTCTTGTTTCACCACAGCAAAGACACCTTAACCACCTCTCTAACTGGCACCTTACTTACCCCCCAGAGCTGGAGGCACTCCTTTCGGATTTCAGCCTGCCGTGGCTCAATCAGTGTCCTAGAGGAAGAGAACAGACCGTTAAGATTGTGAAACGCCCTTGCTCTTGCAGCGTTACACATTTTAGCCCTATAAAACTTGCATCTTCCATTGTCTGTTTTGGGAATGGCAAACACAATGTGCTTACACATTGTACTGCCCTCCCCTCCATCCTCCACTCATCTCCATGTTTAGCTGTTTCATGGTCTGCAGGACTGATTAGAAGCCACACAGAAGCCTTCTCCAGAAAGGTGATAATAGACCATCACCTTTCAGGGCTCACTCACCCACCTACACCTGTCTGCAAATTAGCTCTGGCAGCAAAACAAACTGAGCTACTCAAAAGCACTATTGGCTTTTCTGGCTACAGAGGCCAAGCTGAGTACCGGTTCAAATCAAGAGCATACTGAAGAAGGGCAAGGCAATTAATCTGTAGTAGGCTAAGTCAGTCCTTGCTGAAAGCCAGAGGAATATACTCACGTGTCCTGAACAAAGGCACGAATTTTGGCGAGTGCCTTTATCTGAACTTTGCAATGGCTGAAAAAGAGGACAAGTTTTAGTCAGAGAGCAAGCTACGCACCAAGATTTTTCTGTACTGTTCAAAAAAAAGAACAAAGTGCTAGGACAACAGGAGGATGCCAGTAAAATACCTAAATGTGCTGGTTTGAACTGATTGGAGGATATGAATGAGAAATTAGACTATAGGCTAAGAAAGGAAAACAAAATTTGATTCTACTTCACTCAGTTTACTGAAATGGTATAAAGTTAGAATCCAAACAGAGATAAGGCAGATGGCTTTGCATCGCAGCTGCTGCTGCATCTCTCTCCCTGCCTTCTTAGCTGAATAACTTCACTAACTACTTTCCTGTTGCTAATCCCCCTGGCCGACCTATTTTCACATACCTGGCATGTAAGACAGATGGTGAGATAAGATTGGGAAGTGGGGGAAGGTGGTAGGGTGGTTGGAAAACCCCTCTTAGGGACCCTGATCTCTGGGAGGGGTATGGTGTTTCTCTATTACTTTTCTTACTGTATATATCTACTAAATATCTGTTATATGTTGTAAATATCTGCTTGTATATTGTGCAAAGCTGTAAATAAAAAGCTTCATTTATTAATTTCCAGTCATCTGAGCCTAGCCTGGGTTATTTCAAAGTGTGCGGGAGTGGGTAACTGCCAAACCACCACACTAGAGCAGTGATGGATCATTGCCAACACAGTTTAAAACCACAGGAAGACCACTGGAACTAAGAATTAAGCAGTGGCCTCCTTTCTTTTGTACATAGTACTTGAAGGCCACATAGTGACCAGCAGTATATAGCATTTATCTCTGCACAGCGTCCCTTCTCTTCTGTTATAAAAGACTCTCAGAAAGCCAAAGCAGATCAGCGTAGAAGCATCAACAAGTACTCCTGTGCATACAAGAAGCTACAACCACCTGTTAAGCTGTGTACAGCCAGTAGCCTTTGTTGCCCATGTGCACTCACTTTTCATTGGACCGAACAATGTAATCATAGAAATCCTGGTCGCCTTTGATCACGTTCAAGGGAACAACAAGATTGACATCCACGTCGGAGTTGCGCAGCTGGTTGAGTTTGATGTTCACCGTGAAGAGATAGTCCCGCACATCATCAATCCCTAGCTTTAAGCCTTTGCATATCACATACCTGCAGAGCAAGGTGGAGAGATCATGTTGATTTAGTTCTTCCACACAGCCAAGTTTCCTATACCACCCCCATTATCAGGACAGTTTCCTAAATCTCAGGAATTCTTTCCTCCTGGGTATCCCTAGGAAGCCACAGCCTATCGTTATACATTTGCTATGCTCTGAAAAGAATGGAAAACTCAATCCTATTGAAAAACCCAACAGATGTCCCTCAAGTAGTAAACAAATTCTGCTAAACCAGGCAGGTCCAATGCTAACACACATAATATGCTCCAGATTCATTGGAATTGTAGATTGTAGTTGTTTCACACAAACTAGGATTTGTTATACATTCAGTTCTGATGCTTTCTCCCCAGAAGGGTAATCTGGGAAACACATTCTTTAACTTGCCAAACATCATAATTTGCTAAGCATCTGAAGTGCTTCCTCCTCCAAGAGATCTATCAATTGTGACAGGTCACAGAGCTTCTACTAGACTTACCCAAATACATCTGTAACAGTATTTAGAGGACAAGGTTTCTTTAGGCACCACCCATGCTCAAGGGCCTCACCTCTCTGAGTTGGCAGGGCGACTTGTTACAGGTTTAAAGATGCACACTCGCTCAAAGCAGCAATATAGCAGATAAACAAGTCCCACACTGAATGGAGTAAACAGGTCAAAAGTTTTGCAGACAAAATGTCCTCCTGGAAAAAAGCGAGGAAGCACACTGATAGCAGATTACAGAGAAACCAAGAGATATTAGAAACTTCAAGAACTCTTTTCTGTAGAACCGGGTTTCATAATTAAACAGCACATTCACAAAGGAGATCACTTGGGCTCTGTGAACCATCTTCTTCCTATCTCTGCAGTAAAGAGAAGACCACTTTTCTAACCAGCATCAAATCAGTATGTGCAGTCTCACAAGCAAAACTTCTTTCCATGCCCTGTCCTCACCTTCCAAGTCCAAACTGTGCACTATTGCATGGCATGATATGCAAAAACCTCAAAAGAAGAGCTCTGATATGCACAAACCTTGGGCTGAAGGAGAAAGCAGATATTACCTAAACAGAATAACTCATCATTTAGTAAAAGCCTATGTTTCCTCTTGCCTTTAAACAAGATTCCCAATTTCCCCAAGCAAAAAGCAGTTAAGTCTTACAGAGCTATTATCTATCCAGAAAGGAAAGACTTAAAGAAGATTACTGCTTTTACCATATCACATTTCAGACCACTGCTAAATAGAATATTGCCTCAGGTAGTTCTAAACATAGGGCTCAAGATAACACGATAACATAATCCAGTATCTTAAGGGGGCCTACAGGAAGGCAGGGGAGGGACTATTTACAAGGTCTTGTAATGACAGGATGAGCGGTAGCAGGTTTAAACTGGAAGAGAGGAGATTTAAAATAGGTGTCAGGAAGAAGTTCTTTGCAGTGAGGGTGGTGAAACACTAGAGCAAGTTGCCCAGGGAGGTTGTGGATGCTCCCTCTCTGAAGATGTTCAAGGCCAGGTTGGATGAGGCTTTAAGCACCCTATTCTAGTGGGAGGTGCCAATGGCAGGGGCTTGGAACTAGAGGATCTTTGAGGTCCCTTCCAACCTAAACCGTTCTATGGTAATGAGTATTTTTATCTTCTGCATCAGTACCAAATGTTAACCACACTTAGCAGAAGAGAGGAGCCATCAAAACCAGACAGAGCTGTGCCATCCACCATTTGGCAGCAATGAGGTACAGCTAAGATGATACCAGACATAATCTTGTTCCAATCACAGAGATGGTGGATTTAAAGGAGGAAAGCTGTAAGTTAGAGGGAAGGTTAAACTGGATAAATATCACTCTGTTCCAACCAGCCTGCTGGAATATTAAGGAAGCAGCTGGTCCAGCTAGTGCCATAACACCCAGCTACACTTTCCAGTTACCACACTAGCGACATAACACATTGCAAGAGCTTTAAACTAATGTGTTTTACCTCGTGGTTTTAATTAAAGGCAGAACAGACAGATAATCTCATCTTTCCGCCCTAGTTCTCCTAGCATTGTAACAACCACCCCAGGATGCACACATACACTCTCAATTCTGTGACACTCAGCCTCACTGAAGAGCAAACTTTGTGGCATGTTAATAACAATTGTACAGCATCCTTCCACAATGCCACCCACTCACCAGAGAAAGAGGAAGAAGATTAATGCACAAAACATACCTGTCCGGACAATGGACAGTGCTGTCAGAAACTGGCAAAGCATGAGCTGTTTGCTTAGGATTTCTTGCAGATTTTCCTGACCCTCCACTGAGAAACCCTGCAAAGCACATAGCATGTGATTAGCATCTCCACAAATCTGTTGGTCAAGCAAAGAATTCTGTGTAGCTAAATCATGATAATTTCTGCTCCTGTAAGATAAAAACCAGTGCTACCAGGAATTTCGATGGCAAGCCTTGAAAAATTTCAGTCAACCTACAGACACATGTCAAATATCCTACTACACACAGACCAAGGTATCAGTTTTGGTCATAAGCACAGGAAGAAAAAGAAATGGACCAACCCCATCAGCCATTAAGAAATGCACTCCCTTCTGATCAGTGTTGTCCAAAACAAAATTTCTGAAAGCAGTAATGTTCTCTGTGCGAGTGATGTCTCCATCTCCATCAATGCCTCCCTCTCCTAAGAGGAGAAGAGAAGACAATTACCTACATGTTTGCAAGTACAGACAAAAGATCAGCATGCGCAGGTAATCTATTGTATTCAACTAACATTTAGTCAGAAAACTACTCAGACCTTGACAGGCAAATAAGCATTAATATACTGCTTTGTTAATCACCAAAGATACTTGTTAATTTAGGAAAATTATTCACATTGAGTAGTCAGGGCTAAACGAAGCTATACAACAACCATGGTTAAATGGTAAGTTGTACATTAGCCTCAGGAAAACATCAAACATTCAATGCTCTCCCCTGAGATGAGAGCTGACTATCTGACAACATAACATTCTCATCCAAGTAGGAATGACACAGAGCTGAACCTACATAAAATGTAAGGTTCAACCTCACTGCACAGCTCAACTGTTACTAACATGTTTTTAAAGACAAGGCAAAATTATTTACATTCTGCACTGGCCACCTTCTACCAAAGAACTTCAATCATTCCAAATAAATGCAACACTCTTATTTCCAAACACAATGTAATCTGTAATGTAAAAAAGCAAACCCCCCTCCAAAAAACCCACCCTGTGAACAAGTCTATAATGGGAGTAGGGAAAGAGAAATAGGTTTGTGCATGAATGTTCATACAGTTTTTTGAAGAGAGGCAAATTGTCCCTTAGGTTGGTGTTTCAGAAAGCTAATGTAAGATGTATTCTAGAGCTCAACAATTCTGTCTTTGAAGAAGCCTGAACTTCTATTTGGTGTTAATCCGTATAAATCTTCTAGAACTACAACTTCTATTAACTGAACTGGAAGACAAGAAAGCAGCAGAGATCAAGATGTATGATAGTACTTTGATAACTAAGTTCCTCATCGATCCTCCTGCCAGTAAGTGAAGCAACACTAGAATTTGTTACCATTCTTCAAAACACAAATATCACAGCAGTCTACTTCCTTCCCATCACTGGAAGACAGTTTGTACACATTTCACTAGACTACAACATAACAGACAAAGGGATCAAGAAAATGCATCAAAGCCATTGGGTCAGGTGTAAAAAGTGGCAGTCAACAAGAGTCAAAGTGGTGGAGGAAAAGAAAAAAAAAAAAGCGTAACAATGGAAAAGCAAACCCTTTTCTCTACGTGGCAGTCACACACAAATTTCCTTTATACAGTCTGGAATAAGCAGCAGGAATGCCAGCAGTCCTCATATTTCATTTCCTGCTCCTAGAGGCTATGCAGATAAAAAACTCAAACCTATCAGCAGGCTTAAGAAGTTACTATCCATGACATGACATACAGCAATTTCTGTATCCTACTTAGTCTCAAAGTGTGCTGGTTTGAACTAATTGGAGGATTTGAATGAGAAATTAGACTATAGGCTGAGAATTGAAAACAGATGATGCTACTTCACTCACAGCTTTACTGAGAAAGAAAAAAAAAATGTTTTAAGAGTTAGAACCCAAATATAGATAAGTTAGACTGCTTCAGACCTCTCTGGGGCTGTGACTGCTTTTGCATGTCTCCTTTCTCGCTGCCTTTTGTTGCTGATTCTGAATCTTTTTTTTCCTACTGCTAACCCCCAGCCGATCTACCTTCACCTATCTGTTACATGAACAGATGGTGAGATAAGATTGGGGAAGGTGTGGAGAGGGGGTTGGTGACCCTCTTAGGGATTTTTGATCTCTAGGAGGGGTGTGGTATTTCTGTATTACCTTTTTACTGTATATATCTGTAAATATCTGTTATACATTATCAATATCTGCTTGTATTTTGTGCACTGCTGTAAATATAAAGCTTCATTCCTTAACTTCCAGCCGACTGAGTCCTAGCCTGGGTTATTTCAAAGGGTGTGGGAGGCAGATAACTCCTAAACAACCACACAAAGCAAGGTAAAATGTGTCATTTTAAACCTCTTTGGATTAAAAAAAATCATTTAGTCACAGTGATTCAGATAGAGCCTTTAGTGCAAATCCATTTAATTTATCTTTACTAAGAACACACAATCAATTCTTAGAGCAGAGCTAGGGAGGTCTGACACAGAAAGATTCTGACAGTCAGGCCACTAAGGTTTCTGTCTGTCTCTGCTAATAGATCTTTGGACAAGTCAGAGGGCTGGAGCACCTGTGAGAAAAGGCTGAAAGTGGAGCTGTTCACCCTGGAGAAGTGAAGATTCTGAGAAGACATTATAGTGACCTTCCAGTACTTAAAAGCACAGAAAAGATAGGGAGACTCTTTCATCATGGAGCATAGCAACAGAATGAGGGGTAACAGTTTTAAACTGAAAGAGTGTAGATTTAGATTAGATATTAGGAAGAAATTCCTTACTTTGAGGCTGGCGAGACACTGGTAGAGGTTGCCCAGAGTTGTGGATGCCCCCTCCCTACAAGCATTCAAGGCCAAACTGGATGAGGCTTTGATCTAGTGAAAGGCATCACTGTCCATGACAGGGAGATTGGAACTTGGTAATTTTTTTCACCTGATTTTCAACCCAAACTGTTCTACAACTCTGTGATGAGTCATCTCACTTGCTGTGTTTCAGGCTGACATAACAAAGTGCGAAAAATACTGTCAAGCAATCTTAAAGCACTCTACAATTTTCAGATGAGCAAAGCACTCCACTATCACCTCTTAAAATAGAAGACACATTTCCAAGGCAGACCGGAAATGAATGCAGAAATGTGACTTGATATGCAAGCTCACCAATCTCAATCCTGTTCTCAGATCACAGGCCCCTTCTACCTTGCAAAATGATACCCTATAAACAAATTTCTCCTAGATCCCCATGTTGGTATCAGTAACAGCCTCACTTCTGATAATGAGGCTGCAACATAAGCAAAAAATCAGTTAATGCTTATCCCGGTACTACATACCATAGTAAGGTTCAAAAAGCTCACTGGAAGCAGAATAGAAGTCCTCTAGTTTAAAATCATTTGGTCCTTTCAAGGTCATGCCAAATCCTTTTGCGTGCCACTTTCGCCTCCACAAGACATACTCAGAGAAGCCTCCAGGACCAGCACACACATCAGCAAAGTAGAGCAGCTCTGCTTTTCGCTCCTTTAGCAATGGTTTCTGCAAAAGGAAGTGAAGGAGATTCTACTGACCCAGAAACGGCTCCCATCAGTCAAACCAGGTACACCATAAACTGCACTACTCAGTCAGACAAGCCTTGCAAGCACCTTTTTTCCCAGATGGTATTTTAAGGATTCTCCCTTCTCTGAGAAAGTACTGCTGTTTCAAAGTTAAATAGAGGTCCTCACCCCATCCAAGTCCTTAGGGTTTGTAAACATATAGTCAAAGACATGGTCTATATTTGCCATCTTCATTGCAGCCCTGTGAACACACAAATAGAGACCTATTAAGTTTCAACCTTGGGTCTCAAGGCTGAAAATGAACATAAATGGGAAAAGTTCTACACTACCAGAAGTTCTGCAAACCTGTTCAGGAAGAAAGCTCCACGGATCATCTCATAAGGGTTTGACCTTGTTCGGGCTCGACGCATTTCTTCTCCATCCAGCTCATCAAATACACTCTGCACAAAGAGAAACAAAACTGATCTGGACTTGGCCCAGGCTTGAGGGATAGACAGACAGGAGCATTCCCTATCCTGATGCTTCTCCTTTCTTAGACAGCAAACTCTGTACAGGATTAGGCTCACCAATAAGAATGTTCTTCTGTCACAATGATATTCATTCTTCTTTTAAGCCTCAGTTCTTAGCAAATTTAGTGAGAAAAAAATTCCACATAGTTCTAGAGCCTGATCATGTGGTTAGTGACCTCAAAAGCAGTCCCAGCCTAAGGTGTTTCTCTCACATATATACACACACATGCTGCAATGCATGATAAAATCTAGGAGGGTGTGCTGGTTTGAACTAATTGGAGGATTTGAGTGAGAAATTAGACTATAGGCTGAGAAATGAAAACACATGATGTCACTTCACTCACAGCTTTACTGAGAAAGAAAAAAAAATTGTTTTAAGAGTTGTAACCCAAATATAGATAAGTCAGATGGTTTCAGACCTCTCTGGGCTGTGGCTGCTCCTTGCATGGCTCTTTTTCCCTGCCTTGTGTAGCTGATTTTCAATAATTCCACTAACTTCTTTCCTACTGCTAACCCTCCTGGTTGATCTACCTTTGCCTATCTGCTGCATCAACAGATGGTGAGATAAGATTGGGGAAGCGGGGAAAAGGTGGTAGGGGTGGTTAGAAACTCCACTTAGGGATTTTGGTCTCTGGGAAGGGTGTGGTGTTTCTCTATTACCTTTTTATTGTATATATCTGTAAATATCTGTTATACATTGTAAATATCTGCTTGTATATTGTGCAGAGCCATAAATATAAAGCTTCATTTATCAACTTCCAGCCATTTGAGTCCTAGCCTGGGTTATATCAGAGGGTGGGGGACAGGAAACTGCTAAACCACTACAGAGGGAAAATGAAGTGCAGGACTAAAGAAGAGGAGCATATTTCACTAGCGTATTCAAGTCTTCAGCCTTTTAGCTTGACAGAGAGAGGGAGATCGCTTTCACTCATCTCTCTGAAGGCTAAAGTGCGAAACAGGCTGCTGAACAGACAGGATACTAGGTCACAGCATGGAGGTGAAATAACATTGAGCTCGCCAATCACCTAAAACTATTCAATCATCTCCCATTATTTATTTCACTTTCTTCTCCAAAACTTTTAGTTTCTCTCTAAAGAAGGGGACTTACCTTGCACTGCAGGACATTACGTAAAAGCTCTTCACTGCAGAACTCTGTTTCGTCTTCAATCACCATCTTCCTCTGGAAGAGGACAAGAGCACAGATAACAATTGGCAAACCTGGTATCAGCCATTCCAGAACGCAGTATGTACCAGTAATGAATGAAGGCTGCCAACCACATACTAGGCTGCTATAGAAAAGTGTGCTGAGGAATTATTTTCCCTTGTTTGGCAGCTTGAGACCACATGTGGAATGCAGTCATACAGTTTATCGCTCTCTAATGTCACATAGATGTACAGGAACAAGCCCAGCAATAGGGCGACCAAAATGATGAGGGTGCAGATACAGCAGGGGTATGAGGAGAGACAGAGATCAGAATGGAAAGATGGAGATCCTGTTGCTGTCTACAAGAGTTAACAGCAGGAAATAGAGAAGACTGATCTACGCTCTTAGAGATGGACACAGGAAACAATGGACACAAGCTGCAACAACAACAAAGCCAATTAGCCATAGAGAATTTTTCTTTTGTCAGATGGATTATCAAACACTGAAACAGATGCTTGAACAAGCTGTGTAATTTCCATCCTTGGAAATACTCAAAATTCAACCATACAAGGCCTTGAGCAACCTGATCTCCTGGACCTGCTTTAAGAAGAAAGCTGCACAAGCAGTCTCCAGTCTAGGTTACTTTACCTCTTTGACAAGGCAACTATTTTGATCTGAGCAGTCCTGCTAGGTTCCAAGACAAAAACTTACCTTCCCCACAGTCATCCACTCTTTCAGCTCCTGGGCATCAGGGATTTCCGTGGTACACTTGAGGCACCAGTCCACCTCCTCATAGGCACTTGGCTGCAAACACAAGATTCAGGAAGAGAGTCAAAGAATGTTTCTGCTAGCAAAATATAACAGCTAATTACTCCCCAAATGTTTGCCTCCCAATCCTAGCATAAGAGGTTATGGCATTACTTTAGGGTCAACCACAGAAATTTTTTTCTCCTAGTCTAAAGCACATTTTATTTGCTTGGATTTAAGATTAAGGAAAAAAAAACACAAACCATACATAACAGCAACAAACAAACAAAACTCCACTGCAATAAACCCCACAGCAGCTTTGTCTCACAGAATCACAGAACTGTCAGAGCTGGAAAGGACTTCAAGGATCACCTAGTTCCAACCCCCTGTTGTGGTCAGGGACACTTTCCACTAGATAAGGTAGCTTGGCCTTAAAAACATCCAGCTTGACCTTAAAAACATCCAGGGATGGAGCTTCCACCACCTGCCTGAGCAACCTGTTCCAGTGTCTCACCACTCTCATGGTGAAGAATTTCTTCCTAACATCTGATCTAAATCTACCCTCCTCTGGCTTGGATTCATTGCTCCTAGTCTTATCACTTCCTGACATCCTAAAAGGTCTCTCAACAACCTTCTTACAGGTCCCCTTCAGATACTGGAAGGTCACACTAAAGTCTCCTTGGAGCCTTCTCTTCTTCAAAACTAACAACTCCAACTTTCTCAGGCTGTCCTTGCAGGAGAGGTGCTCCAGCCATCATCCTTAGGGCCCTTCTCTAGACATGTTTCAGCACATTCAGACCTGGACACAATAGTCAAGATGGGGTCTCACCAGAGCAAAGTAAAGGGGAAGAATCACCTCCCTAGACCTCCTGGCTATGCTTGTCTTGATGCAGCCCAGGATACAGTTGGCTTTCTGAGCTGCAAGTGTACACTGATGGCTCATGTTGAGCTTCTCATCCACCAGCACCCCCAAATCCTTTTCTTCAGTGCTTGCCCTCAAGCCAGTGCACAGCCTATATTGGTGTCTGGGATTATCCCAACCTAGATAGAGGACCCTGCACTTGGTCTTGTATGGGAATGTAATGTGAGAGAGAAAAATAGTGAGTAGCTCAACCTTCATTCCCACAGCTGAGAAAAATAACAAGTAGTGTATAAAGTATATGACTTTGGTAACCATAACTTCAGGATACCTCCTACAGGCAAGGAAAAGATAACAGGGATATCTGGCCCAGAGGAAAAACAAGTCAATGTATGTTAACAACTGGACTGTACTTGACTAGATTATGTTAACAGATGAATATTTGTAGGTGTGTGCTCTGTACTTAAGACTATATAAACAGAGGTGTAGCAAGCAATAAAGGTCTTTGTGTGGAGTCATATTGAATCGTACTGAGTCTGTGGTGAATCCCTTGGAACAGTCTTGTTGAAGCTCATGAGGCTGGCATGGGCCCACCTTTGCAGCCTGTCCAGGTTCCTCTGGATGGATCCCTGCCCGCCAGCGTGTCAGCACCACACAGCTTGGTGTTGTCAGCAAACTTGCTGAGGGTGCACTCAACGCCACTGATGAAGATGTTAAACAAAACTGGTTCCAGTACTGATCCTTGAGGGACTCCACTTGTCACTGGCCTCCACTTGGACATGGACCCATGGACAGGTACTCTCTGGGTGTGGCCATCAAGCCAGTTCTTTATCCACTGAGTTGTCCATCCATCAAAACCACGTTTTACCAGCCTGGAGACCAAGATGTCATGTGGGACAGTGTCAAAGGCTTTGCTCAGGTCCAGATAAATGACATCAGTTGCTCTTCCCTTGTCTGTTGATGTTATGACCTTGTCACAGAAGGCCACCAGGTTTGTCAGGCATAATTTGTCCTTGGTGAAGCTGTGTTGATTGTACCCAATCTCCTCTTTGTTATTCTTCTGTCTCAGCAGTGCCTTCCGGAGGATCTGCTCCACGATCTTACAGGGCACAGAGGTGAGACTGACAGGCCTATAGTCCCACAGATCATCCTTTTTTCCCTTTTTGAAAATGTGGGTTATGTTTCCCCTTTTTCAGTCAGCAGAGACTTCCCCGGACTGCCATGGCTTTTGGAATATAACAGGGAGCGGTTTAGTGACCTCGTCCACCAATTCCCTCAGCACCCATGGGTGTATCCTGTTACATTCCATGCACTTTAATACTCTTAAGTTCTTCAGGTGGTCACAGACCTGATCTTAACTCACAATGGGCAGTTCTTTCTTCCAGCCCTTGCCATTATCTTCAGTCACTCTGGGAGTGTAGCTGGAGCCCTTGACAGTGAAGACTGAGGTAAAGAAGTTGTTGAAATCCTCAGCCTTCTCCATGTCACTTGTCACCAGCTCTCCTGTTTCCGTTCCGAGGTCTACACCTTCCTTAGCCTTTCTTTTGCCATTAATGTACCTACAGATTTTTTTGCTACTCCCCTTGATCTCCCTGGCAAGATTTAATTCTAACTGAGCTTTAGCTTTTCTAACCAGGTCTCTCGCTGCTTGGGCAGCTTCCTGATATGCCCCCCATTCTAGCTGTCCTTTCTCCAAGTCCTTGTACAGTTTCTTGTTGTGTGACAGTATGTCTAGGAGCTCCTTGCTCATTCAGGCAGGTCTCCTAACATTCTTTCCTGCCTTCCCCTCTCTCATTAGACTGGAAGTACATTTTAGGTACACTTCAGCAGACAGTTGCCAAAAAACAGTTCCTTGTGATGCTTTACACATTCCTTCTGAAAGGCTACCTCACTCCACAGGCTTCCAAAAACATTTTTCATCTTAGGAAGTAATTGTTTTATCAGTTAAGTACAAACTGATACTATTCCTCCACAAAGGAGGCTACTAAGATCTATTAACCTTCTTATATTTATTACAGAAAGGTTAATTGTACATAACTGCTGCAAGCTGAGAGAATGAGACCTAAACCAATGAGCCTACTGAACAGGTCTCAAACTCCTGACTCTCAAGGAATAACCTGATAGTATTTTCAGCTGCTGAAAACAACTCAAAGGATGGAGAGCAAAGTACTGTTACATGCACCACAAATGACTTGACAAGTATTGCTGCCCTTGACCAGCAATGGCTGGGACCTTCTGACTTACTCTCCAGCTGCCAGATCCCGAGGATTCAGTGCTTTGGTTTGGTGTTTCTTTTTAAATAACAACATGCAGCAGCCATTTCACACCAAATAACTCAGAAACAAATCCTAGAGACCACAGCAACAATCCATCTGAAACCACTTTCATGTCAGAACAGAAGTTTTTGCCATGCTGTTCTGAATTAAAGCCCTGAGTCTACCCAGCAGACCCACTTAATGGTAGGAAACCAAGTGTGTCAGACTAACACTGAACATCATTCCTAGAGGGAAAATCCTGAACAGAAATGGGATTCCAAACACAAAGTACTTACCTCTGGCTCATCCTGCCAGTCAATATTGAGCTCCCCATCAAATCCTTTGAGTGTCAGCCCAAAGCCTCTCCTTCCCTTCTGATTGGAGGCCTCAACAATATCCTTCCTGCCTTGCCCATATTTTCCCAGACCTTCTCCTTCTCGGAAGCCCATCTTGGCCTATAAAGAAAGCAAAGGAAGCCCACTGAGGCAAGTGGAGTTCAGCTTATGTACTGTTACGGGGGTCAAAGACTAGCAGGAAAAACAGCACATCTCCCTGAAATGACTTGAAGGCATATTTTATTTCAGATGTGGCTTTCAGGACTTAACACTCAGTTCCTTCAATGTGGCAGGACACAATAAAAACAGATCCAAAGGATGTTTAACACAACAGCAAATTACAAAACATTCAGTAAAGCAGGAACATCCTATACAGAAGGAGAAGTAGTGAGGAACCTGGAGCCATTCATCAATCTTCAATAAGCATGGAAGGTTCATCACCCAAATGATGCTGGCATAGGAAACAAAATCCACACTGTGAACAAATGTCTGCTGTGGACACACACACAACAGATTTCATAAAACCTCACCTAAAACTCAGAGGCAGAATGCAATATGCTACTCCTAGAACACATTCTCATCTCTCAGATTAAAAGAATTATGTCCACTAACTACTACTTTCTCAGGGTTTCCTTTTCATAAATTTTATCAACAAGACAAAAACAACAAAAAGCATGAACACAATCAATTTTACTCCCTCCAGTATGCATCTACAAGACAGTAAGTAAAAAAAAGACTTAAGTCTGACTTTGAATGAATGCTACCCACATATTCCTTCCTGTCAGATGCAACAAAAACATTATTACCAATTTGTATGAGAAACAGCACAACAACATCTGACAGGTTTTAAACAAAGGTGTGTGGTGTTTTCCCATTGTCTTTGCTAGCTGGCTTAGAATCAGACCTTGAAATATGTGCAGCAAATGTGATCGCCACCAAGCCTGTTACACACTGGTTTTCCAAGGACAGAATTTTGAACTTTGAGTAATCAAGGACTAGTTCCTCTTTTACTTACCTAATGCTACCAAATGACTCAACCAGACTTGACATCACTTCAATCTTCATATTCAAATTTATGAGGCCTTACAAACAAAAGCTTCCCAAATTCAGTAGCAAAAGCTTCTGTATTGTGGTGACTGAAAGCACATATCTGAATTGGCTGAGGAGAGAACTCTCCAAGTGACAGTCCTGTGCTAAAATTAGCAAAACTGCAGCCCAGTGACAAAAATGCACGTGGACAGATTCTGAATGACCAGCAATGAGATTTATCTACAGAGAGGCACAACAATCAACTCTCAGTTTCTGGATCCCATTGAGTTTTCAATTCAGCAAAAGCTCATTGTTCTTTTCTTGCTTAGAGACATGATCTTGCTGGTCAGCAGTTTTACCTCCTTGAGAGGCAGTATCTCTTTGTTTCCACTCGTAGTAGCAGGTAGCACTTCTCATCTTCTAGCAGAAGACTGAACTTTTAACTTGGTAAGGCAGTTACAAGGTGGCCTGCCACCACAGAAAGATTGCTGACCCCTGTTCCTGTGAGTACAGCACCAGCACAGAACAAAATGGGACACAAGTTCAGTCTCCCATTGAGTCCCAAACTTCCTGCTACATTTCAAGTAACACAAAACTATACATCTCATGTTCTCTGCTGCCCTCGGGAACAACATTTTAATTTCTGTTATCAAGAATAGAAATTCTTTCAGGATTCTGAGATATTAATGAGAAAACAATGACAAAGCTTGCATAAGGAAGTAAGTGTAACAGGATGCACCAGAGGAGACTACTCTCCTCTACAGCCTACTATTGCCTTCAAACTCAGAACAAGCTGCCAATTTGGGACTACTATTAAACAGGGACAGTCAATCATTTTCTTAGAACTTTCTGGAAGTACCCTCTTTCCCACATAACACTGTGCAACCAAGAGGTTGAGCGATCACCTTCCAAATTTAGTTGTCACAGCTGCTATCATTCACAAATTCTGGCCTTTTCAAGACATATCCAGCCCTACATAAAACAGAGTGGCAGTAACTGAAAAAGAAGTTAATACCTTAACAACCAACGTAATAATTCTATAAGGTTATGTCAGCCAGGCTCCAAAACCAAACAAATTAATGTAAATCACAGAATTCAAGGTCTTTCTAACATGGCATTTGTTAACTCAAGCATCACAAAATAATAAAAAGAGTCTTCTGCGAGCTCAGCAAGTTGCCTGATCCAGACATTTTCCCTTCAGATCGACTACCTGCTCCTAGGCCTGGGTATGAATCAACTTTCTCTTTTAATGGATTCTCTTCAACCAAGCTCTCTCAGACTCTCCGAATTGTACTGTGGCTAGCTCAAGGAAGCAGAGAATACTGCTACAAGGAGGACCACAATCAGAATCAAAATCTTTTAAAACAGACTGGACTTTTCACTTTGCTCTCATCATGTCTTAATAGTTTGGTCCAAAACTATGTTGACCTACCATGAGCTTTTGGGAGACACTGTTATACATTGAGTAGCGAGATGAAGTACCCTCCACAAGGGAATCTTGTTTGAACTCATTGCTGAAGACTGGTCTTTTCTCATCACTCTCATTGTCAGACCCACTGCTGCTACCGGAAGACTCTGAAAAAATACATAATGGGGAAATAAAGTGAGAAAATTCAGTATGGAAACAAAAAGAAAATGGAAGAAAGACATATCATTAATCATACAAAGAGCTACAGTGTCACTCATTAAATCCTCTCAAGACACATGGAAAGGTCAGTTCAGTATCTCAAATGTGCTATGGGAAGCATGCAGGTGTAATACCTCCTTGTGGAACCAACATCTAGTTATTTGCTCCTTTTTCTTGGGGACACACACCACCTCTCCAGGCAAACTCCATTACAGCAGCAAAACAGGCCACAGAATGAATGCTACAATACACTGTGGTGTGTCTGACCTTTGCAATGATCCTAAGAAGCTGAGCAAGTCCTCACAGCCTCTCTCCCAAGAATAATGACTTGATGAAACAGCAATCTAATCTAAAAATACCCTGACAGAGAAAAAGGTTTAAGGAAGAAGTTAACCAAGTCAGTGGTCCAGTCATGGTAATAAATACCACCATATGCAGCAAGCACTCAAAAGACACTTGTCAACTGAAACAGATGCAGCAAAACTTTCATGAACAACAATGAAGCTCGGTCTATGACCAATCTGACCTGAGGATCTACCTGAGAAGAACCAAGGGCTGTATGAGCTGTATAGCTCTTGCTACTGGTTTACAGCTGTAAGATGCCAAAATCTATCTGTTCCAGGTTGGATGTAACTGGGATCTGAGCAGAAATTATGATAGTCATATAATGTGTCTCATGACCTGCTCTGCACCAGGTAGTTAGCAAAGGAGGCCCTAGAATTTATACTTCTCCTCTGGAGTATCATGATAAGAATGAAGCAATGGCACAAGTTTCCTTCCTGAAAAATGTCTACCACCACAACAGTCATACTGAGGTTAGTGATGTGGAGCAGGACATACAGACTGCTGGAGCAGAAACTCACAGCAAGTACAGCCACACTCTTCAGCAAACTTCTACCTCTTGAGCCTCCCTGGTCCACTGAATGCTAGAAATCATTCTGTGCTATGCTGTGGAAGGCTAACAGGCCTATTAGATATCCTGGCTTGCCCTACCCTTCTGCTGATGGGGGAAGCAAGGGTAGGAAGAAAACAAAGGCTTGGGCCATTATGTCCCCTCCCAAAGTGATAAACAGGTACCCACAGGTGTGTAGGTACTTGTGAGTGTCTTGCCTAAATAAGGTTAAACAAGCCCTGGGGTCATCTAATATGGTCAGCTTTGCAGATATCATTCTAATTGGTGAATCTCTGTGGCCAAAGGAGCCACTGCACTCAGGCAAATAATACAAACTGAGCTAAGTTGCAAGCAGGAGTGCTGCTCTGTGCTGCCTCTGCCTCGGTGTGTGCTGCTCGGCTCTACGTTCTGCTTGGCTTGGACACCATGGTCTGCTCTGCCTCATGCTTCAGACCAGCTTAGCCCTGATGTTTGGGCTTGAATGACCTGGAAACTTAAGTGCCTCAAGTTTCGCAGGAGAAGGCATTAAGTGCCCCACAATGTGGTGAGAAGTGGCACCAACATTGTGCTCTCTGCAAATCTGCAAGAGATCCTGCCTGCACCTCTGCAAACCTCCGTGCCAAGGGGAACCAGGATCAGGTCAGAGATTGTCTGCCTCTTTCCCAGCACCCTGCTAAAGTCAGGGAAGATCTGGAAGCCTCTCAATGGCTATCAAGACGCCAAGCAGTTCCAACACTGCCGCAAAGGAGCCAGGGACTATCTCTGAATTCTACTCCACTGCCGTGAGAAAAACAGACTTTCCCTAGGCCTCCAGGCTGCCTATTTATAAGTGAGGCAAAGCCATTTGTGGCTAAACTTCCCCAATATTCTGATTCTCCTAAATTAATGAATTGCCCATAAGCATCTCTGTGAGGATTTTCCCAACCAAATTAGAACCTAAATTTAACTACTTTATATATAGTTTGTGGGCAGGGCTTTTCAGAAATACAATAACTGCATATTTTATAATTCCTGCCTCGTTAATTACCCACAATCAATTCATGCTACTTCACAAAACTCTAAGTTAAACCAAATAGGTTGCTCTGAGATAATGCAGAAAACTGTAAGCAGAATAAACTGGTTTTTTTCTGTTTATCACTTAAGGAGAAATTAATTTTTAAAAGCCACTACAATTACATAGAAAGAAGAATTGAACTTTTCTTAGGTTTTTCTAATTTCAGAAAAAAAAAAAAAAATCTCTGTGTTTTCCCAAATCACACATCCCTGTATTTTCCTATTACAGAAAACTGAGTGTTAGTGAAGTAACAGGAAACAACTGGAGAATTAGTAAAGAAAGGCCAGTACGGTGAAAAAGGAAGATTACAGTGAAACAGATGACTGTAGTTAAAAAACTTTTCAATGCATGCTCAATTGTTGTTGCTGAATTATCAGCTTTTAAGATTCAGGACTTGAATTCCCATACAGCTACTATGCTAAAGTTTTATTGCCCTGGAGGCTCCAACCTCAAGGCAGCTGAACTATTGTTGTTGCTGAACTATGAGTGTTTAAGATTTAGGACTTGAATCCCCACACAGCTACTATGCTAAAGCTTTACAACCCTTGAGGCTCCAAACTCAAGCCAGAAAAGGTTATGACTTGTGTTTGCATTATTATATATCTACCTTGCTTGTGTGACAGACATTTGAAAATCTACATTTATGTTCATAAAGTTCTTAGATACACACAAGGATCACTATGGATTTTGCTTTAGGGTCATTTACTGCTGTCTGCTTCTCCAAAACACAGCTTCGATTAACTTTGCTGCCTGCTTTTGAACTTTTCCTTATTTTCCAGAGGCTCATGATGTGCCTCAAACACAATGCCCACTACATAAATCAAACAGAAGTCCCTTCACAACTCTTCATGCTAGGCCATGTTAAGCTGAGATCAGATTGCTGATCACTTTTCTCCCCCAGTCTTCTCTCTTTCATCAGAAACTGTAATGGTTGTCAGCAAAATACTCAACGATTAGTCCTATCCAAAATGTTGTCCTTGAACTGTACCAATGTGTTTTTTAAACATTAAGGTTCGCAGCTCATTTTGGCTCATGTATGAACTCAATAACCAAAAGAGGAAAAAAAAAACTTTAAAATGATGGTTTGAATTTTTCAAATCAGCCCTAAGTATACAGAGCATTCCCTACCTCGCTGTTCACACCCTGCACCATTCTTCTTTCCTCACTCACCTCCAGCCTCATCAGACAGGTACACACATACTATCCTGTCACTGACTGCTCCCAAACTGACCCACTCATCTTCCACACACATCCCCTTTTCTTTTCACAAGATGAAGGCTTCTGTAAGTATTCAAGCCCTTTCTAACACTTTATGATGACGGGAAATCTTAAGACTCAGAAGGAACAGGCTTGTCTGTGAGGCAACCTAAGCAACATCCTGGGAGACTTTAAAGCACCCTGAAACAGTAATACTAATTGTGTAAGGCATCTCTGGTACACCCCAAGCTCCAGGTGGGAAAGCACACCCCAACTTGAGAAAAAGCAGGAAATTCATTCAGTTAACCCTGAAGAAGTTTTTTTCTTTCTGAAATTAAACAGCTGTGGGCTATCACAATTCCCTCTTCCCACCCAAATCATACCCAGTCAGCAAAAAAAAGATGGTGTCACAACGTGGGTTTCACATCTAACCCACCAATTCATCTCAATTTCTCTTACCTGCATAAATCTGGTAAGATTACCGAGTTTTAAAATTTTAAACAATTAGATGTTGTTTTTTTTAATGGGACAACATCCACAATTCCTTGATATTGAATGTTTCCAAAACAGAAATAACTACTGAGAAGATTAATTCTGTTCATATATTACAAGAATCTTTATCACTTTGGACCACACTTATCAAATTCTGTTTTCTGTGTCTGAATTTATACAATTCTCAAACCAAACTGTTTGCATGAAATTAAAAAAAATAAATAATCACAGTACTCCAAGGTTGTAGACAGAAGTAATGTCATTTACCTAAAGACAGTATGCCCTTGAAGTCCAGGCTATAAATTGGAATTTAGAAGACATGGATTCAATTCCAAGTTATTATCTATATTCCCTGCAGCAGCATGTTCATTATCTCCAACCTTACCTTGAGCAGTATGATTACCAAATTGAGTTTCATCATCTGAAGTAGAACTGAGGGCTAATCCCAAGTCTTCTATTCTCTCTTTTTGCTTCTTTTGGGGACTGCCATATTCAGTTTCTGTCCTTCTCTTCATTTTGGCTGAAAGAAGATGACCACTTGGTAAACATTAGGCAAATTAACTTTCTTCTGCATGCTGGAGAATAAGGTGCAACATGGACACATAGACCATTTTATTGACTATTCAGCATTATGCTTCTCAACTTAAGTTTGCTTAAGGTAAAAAAAAAAGGCTTCTTGTGAATCAACTTTTTTAAAAAAAAGCTAGTCTAAATAAACAAACACAAAATCTATGCAGAAGTTTCCCTATTACAAATTACCTCAATTTCAAACCATTTCTACAATTATTTGCCACTAAATGATAGATGAAGTTAACTGAGACATCAGCACTTAAGACTTAAACACATGGTAGCTGGTTACTATTACTGAATCAAAGAATCATTTTATTCAAACACACCAAAAAAACCCCATAAGGAAATAAGATCAATCTAATGGATAATATCCAAAGTGGAAACAATTTCTCATGAGAGAACCAGAACACTCTGACCTTTCCTACATGACTTCTATAGCAGAAATTCATTAAGTATGTGCTCAAGTGCTTGTTTTTCAACAGGCAAGATACCAAGCTTCTGGATATAGTTGGTAAGACTTTGCATAAACTCAGACACTAACACTTAAAATTTATTTAAAAGCTAGCCAGGAAGGCTTGTAAAGGAGTGACTGCCCCTTAGAACAGGCTGCCCAGGGAGGTGGTGGAGTTGCCATCCCTGGAGGTGTTTAAGAGGAGGCTGGATGAGGCATTTAGTGTCATGGTTGAGTTACTTAGGAGTAAGTGATGGGTTGGACTCAATGACCTTAGAGGTCTTTTCCATACTGGTTAAATCTGCGATTCTGTGAAATTTAAAGGCACAGAGGAGAACTTTAGGACCTAAACCTCCCACTACTGATTAAAAAAAAAAAAAAAAACAAAAAACAAACCCAACCCCAAACAAACTATTAGAATTCTGGGCTAGAAAAGATGTCCCAGGTTCCCAATTCAAATTCTTTATTACCAAACTTATGTCCACAAATATATACAGGGCAGCTAAAGACCAATTTATTTATTCATCCTCATGACGGCCTGCAGAATCATCCCTTTGGCTAAGCATTTTCTTCCCTTCCACCATAAATTAATTTACAGCAAGTTCCTATTTACTTGCTCAAGACAGTTTATGTTTTTTTTCCCTTGTTTGCTTATCTGTAACAACCTGAAAACAACTTTCCATTTTCTGCGATCTCTCTATAACTTAACACACTCCTTGTTCCCCACTGTTAGCCTTCTCTCAAGATCCCCTCCCTCCTAAAACCCGCTTATTTAGCGCATCTCTTTTCCTGCTTCATCTCACAGCGTGCAGAGCTAACTGCGGATCGGCGCCGCGGACGCGGAAGACATCCAGCTGTGAGGGAAAGCCTCTTCACCAACACACCACCCGCACGGCGCCCGCACTTCGGAGCGCAGCAGCACCCTTCCGCTGACCCCGCCGGTGGCCTGCAGACACGGCCACCGCTGCTGCGACACCGCAGCCCGCGGACCCGCTCCTCAGCCAGCCTCTCCTTCATGTCGCACCGTCGGACCTCAGGGTCCGCTAGCCCGGGGACCCCACAGCGCCCCACTCCCGGTACCCGAGGCCACACGAACCGGAGGTGGGCTGCGGGCACTCCCAGGAAAAGTGCTGGCGGCGAGGAGCCGCGGGAGCCGCTGGCGGCTGCGCTCCGCGCTGACCCAAAAGATCGGGCGGCACCCACGGAAAAGCAGGCGGCGTAGCGGGGGCAGGCAGGTCGCTCGAACAAGCTCCGGCCGACTCCGGTTGCCGAAGGCCCGGCAGCGGCGGCCGGAGCAGCGGTTTCGTTTCCCCGCTCGGAGGCGCCGCTGACACCGCCCCCGGCCCGCGGGTCCTTCCCAGATTGCCGACGCGCGACAGTGACGCAGCGTCCGCGACGGCAGCGAGGGTCCCGTTCCGCAGGCGCGCCACGGGCAGCCCCCGCCTGGGGCAGGCCCAGCGCCCCCTTCGCAAAGCCCCTGGCGGGGCCGAGCCACTATGCCCTGCCCCCTACCGCCCCGACAGGCTGCAGGAGGCGGGCGGCGTCTGGCTCTGGCGGGGAGCAGGTAGCCGGTGGCCTCGGCCCTTCCCGATGGAGGTGGGGCAGAGGGGCGTAGAATCATAGAAAATGCAACTGAGGAAAACAGGTTCGGTAGTGTGTTGCTGTTTTTTTCCCCCCCCACTCCTGCTTCTGAAGGAAACCTACCTAACAGGCTCCCAACCTGCTCAGGACTGCAGCAGTGCCTGTCCTGCTGTGCGGGCTGAAAGTGTCATTACAGGAAAGCTAGATCTTGTTCAGACACTTCCTTGAAAACTGCAGCTCCTTTCCTTGAGGTTCTGTGAGGCCACTAATGATAAAGTTTTTCACACAGAAAAAAAAATAATGCATGATTTGTCATGAGGATTTCAAACACGTTGAGCAGTCTTGTACTCTGGGTTACACTTGAAACCTAAGGGCCTACAGGTCCACATGCATGTGGATGTTTAAAAACACAATAGCAACAAAGACACAGGAGTGTACTGCTTGGGTATAAGTAACTGTCACTGTGATCCATCACTCTGCACTTTACATCTGTGACGGTCCCTTCCACAAGCCATTAGTATTTCTTCCAATGTTGATAAAACAATCACTCTCTAAGTGCTCATCACATTTCTCAACAGCTATCTTCCAACAGAAAGCAGCAAGTCTCAAACCTGCAGCAAGCTTGCTGTGCATCAACCATGACTAGCTCAGAATTGTAACATAAATCCTGGATGCAAGATTGGAAATGCTCAATGCCATCCAAGGTAGGTAACAGTTCAGAGCACGTATGACACTTCCTTCCAAGGGGCCATTCAAATCTACAATCAAGTAATAGGACCCATAACTTAGACCAAAGGACATCGCAGTACTAGAAATGTGGACATCTCTGCCAGAAGCTCAGTGTTCATCTGATGCTTCTGTATGTCCTGTCATCAGCTCTGTATCTGACAGTACTATTACTGAGAAATTTTGTGAACTGGGAACTTTGCTTTTTTTCAGTAAAATAGCTTTTGCAAGTGAGCAGTATTATTTAGCCTCTCTTCATGGACCTTTGTACATTCAATGCAATAACACTGCAAATGTTTGGGGTTTTTTTTGTTTGTTTGTTTTTCTAGTGAAAAGAGGGCACACTCAGAAATCACACCAAAAGAACTAATCTGTTACTGAACAAGGTATTATCCTTCTCTGCAATATGCATAAGCATCAGTATAACAAAATAAATGTATTAGCCAAATGAAACAAAAAAAGCACAGCAACATGGAAGAGAGGTGTAGAAGAAAAATTTGCAGGCCTAGGTAACCAGAGTGTTCTCCTCCTCCTCTTCATCAGCAATGCCAGTTCCAATGCCAAGCCTATTTCACAAACATTTTGAACAGTCTTCTCTCAGACATCCTAGAGAGCATATATTCACAAAGGAAACTTTCAAGAGCATATAGAAAAAAGAGCATTAAAAGGGAAAGAGAAGAACTCTAGATACAATGACTCCTTTACAAAAGAAATCTTGTGCTGAAGATTTTATGTTGCCTGGCCCACAGCTCAGACCTACCTCCCCTGTTGGAGTCCAACCAATCCAATCTATCAGAATGCACGATGATTTTTCATGCACTCTCGCCTCTTTAGGGGAAGAATATAAAAAATATGACTGTATCCATTAAATTACCTTTAGGGTAGCCACAGGCTTGAAGAGCTGGGTTGTCTTTTATCAGTTCCTGAATACACAAGTCACAACTTCAAGACAGTCACACTGCTTACAGCAATGAAAATGTGAAGAAAAATAATTAAAATGAGATAGTCTGTGTTTTCTCAAAAAAAAAAAAAAAAAAATCAAAGACAACTGGAAAAAAGACATTCAACACAGCTTGCACCAAGGAAGACTAATGCAGAAATTGATTTATATTTTCCTTCTTAAACAAAACAAACATAGAAAGTACTTAAGAATAGCCAAAGAAATAGTACAGATGAGATGGGGTTACCCCATCATCTTCTCACAGTGTAAAACAGTCCTTTCATCTAACAACTAAGTCAGGAGCGCATGCCACTGGAAATGGAACTTCATAGACAAATTGACAGGCAAGGCAAGACTTTCTCGTCTCTCAGGGATGAGAGATTTGCTGCTCAACAAGATTTTTAAACAATAAACTTTTCCTTCTGTGCATTGTGACCGCCTACAGACACTGCTTTCCTACTCTGCCTCTTGCTGTTGTTGGTTGCTAATAACTTCTGGAGGCACCACTTCCCAATTCTGAAACCATTTATGTAGAAGCCTAAGGAGGCAACATAGCAAAGATAGTTTATGAAAAAAGCATTAGCTTAGAAATTCTGTAAAATTTAATCTTCTCCACCCCAATATAGGAGAAAGCAAGCAGCATTCACAGATCAAACAGATGATGGTCAGCAGCTCAGCTTACAATGCATTTAAGTACTTCAGGCTAGCAGGGTCCATAACCCACCTTTTGTTACTTTCACTGCCAGAGGTCTGGGATTACTCTAGCTGCCATGTGAAACTCAAGAGGAAAGCCTACACTGGCACTATCCTGATACATCTCTCATGCCTGCTGGTGGAGGGATGGCCAAGTTCTCAAATAGCTTGGGCCATACCGTCTGCTGCCTGAAATAAGGGAAGCTGATGTACACACTTAAACATTCACTAAGGAAAGGGCAGTGATGCAGATAAACTATTACATTACACCAAGCAGGTCACAAGCCATCATGGAAGCCTAAGTTGTGCATGTCAATTGTCTAGCTTAACTGTAGTTTGTCCTCTCACGATCCCGATTTTGTTTTGGAGATCAAGCTTCTCTACATTCATATAAAAAGTAAGGTCCTTCTTCCAAGTACTGCTAGTTCTCAGCTCCAGCCTCTTCATAGACTCTGTCATTTCAGATGTCCGGTCATCCAGCAGCAGTCAACCATGAGGTTGGCCCCACGTGGGGTGCAGGCAAATGAGTTTGCAGTGACTGAGTTTAGAAAAGGTAGTAGCTTCCATTCTAGGAAGAATCCTCCTCGGAGTCCTCACTGTCATAACGACTGGCCCACATGAGGGAGTAGATGGTAGAAATGGTACGTCTCTCCTTGTCTGTAGCTAGCGTCGTCAACACATCCTGTTTCTCTGCATTCAAAACACAGATATGAAAAAGTCAGTAGTGACCACTGTAGCCACAAATGCTAAATTACTAGTTGTCTTTGAAACTTATAGCCTCTGTCAGTTTGCAACAAGTCTTTGAAGCTGCAGAGCACAGGTCTTTTTAATTTTTAGTATTAAAAAAACAAAGGGTTGGTTTTTTTGTTTGCTTGTTTCTTAAGTTTTCTATATGCCTTTTCCCACTAAGGTAGCACAGGTGAAGAGGAGACATCCTCCATCCTTGCACTGTCACACAGCTGGCAGTGGAAGTGCCCTGCCAGGTAAGAAGAAGGGAAAGCACAAAATCATAGAACCATAGAATGGTTTAGGTTGGAAGAGACCTTAAAGATCATCCAGTTCCAAGCCCCTGCCGTAGGCAGGGACACCTCCCACTAGATCAGGTCGCTCAAGACCTCATCCAGCCACAACCTCCCTGGGCAACCTGTTCCAGTGCCTCACCACCCTCACTGTGAAGAATTTCTTCCTAACATCCCGTTCAAATCTCCCCTCTGCCAATTTGAACCCATTCCCCCTCGTCCTGTCATTACAAGACCTTGTGAATAGTCCCTCCCCAGCCCTCCTGCAGGCCCCCCTCAGATACTGGAAGGCAGTAAGGAGATCTCGAGCAAGTAATGGTTCTTCAGGCCCCATCTAAATCTCCATACATTTAAGAGCGCAAGCTGTCCTATTGGTGTTTGTTCTACTAAGGCTCTTGAAAAGCTTCTTGGGAAGCTCTGACTGAGCTTATCAAGTGCCACTTGCACCATTATTTCTCTTTCAGCTGATTTCTTAGGAATTCATACATGCTTAGGAATTCATTCATCTTAATCAAATTATTTCTATCATTGAATAAAAAGACTTCACAGAAACAATTCATCCTTCCTGATGAAGTGTGCCACAGTGAAACTAAATTATTTCCTACTCATAGTCATTGATACAATTAGAGCATATGTCACATACAAAGGCAGGCTATGATCTTATATTTCTCTTTTGTTCAAACAAGCATGAAGATCAGTGGTTTACCATGCAGAAGTAAACTAGGCTTCAATGATGCACCACTCATCACCATTAGCTACCTGATGAGACACTCCAGCAGGGCTATAGCATACTCTATAGACAAAAAGTATTACACAAGAGCAGTGTCAGTTCTGCAGATGTGAACGCCAAGCCGGGTAGCCTCTGAGCAGTGTAGTATTTCCTGATGGAATCAGACTGAAATGGTGCAACAGTTTATAGTTCCAGGTTTGAGTTAAGAATGACATCACTAAGCAGTCTGTGTCACCACTGAGAATCTTTTCATTGGGTGAAAGGCTGACAGAATCACAGAATGTTAGGGGCTGGAAGGGACCTTGAAAAATCATTTAGTCCCACTCCCTGCCAGAGCAGAATCACCTAGAATAAAGTCACACAGGAACACATGCAGGCAGGTTTTGAATGTCTCCAGAGAAGGAGACTCCACAGCCTCTCTGGGTAGCCTGTTCCAGTGTTCTGTCACATGTTGCAAAGTGAAGGACCATGCACTCACCTCAACCAAAAGGAAAACAAAGCAATTACTCAAGGGAATGCAGTGACAGAAATTTGTTCACCGGTATCAGGAAGAGACTTCTACATTTCAGCACCTAGATACCAGTGTCAGCTGCTCTACAAACAAATTTGGAAGAGGGAATGCAGGATAGAAATACATCATATCTGAGTTTTACTTAAAGCCATCATTATCATGCAGCTACAACTAGGCAAAAGGTTATGCATTTAAGATATGGCAGCTTTAATTTCACAAAAATTAGCATGGCAGAGCAATTGCCAATTCAGCCATACACTCACACGACAGTAATGTTCCCTTTGGAGATTTCCTACATAAATTTAGCACAACAAAGAGAATTCAGTTTCTCATCAGGCATTACTTTGCTGAGTTTATGCAATGATATAGTCACCAGCTTAATCAAAAAGTGCCTGAGAAATACAGTTTTGCTTTTTCTTAGTAATGTCTTTTAAACAGTGGAACATTTAGCATGGTTGAGTTGTCCTGCTCCCTTGTGGAATCCATAATGAAGTAGTTTTCCAAACTTCTTGTGAATGTCATTTTACTGTTCAGTAAAGCTATCTCCAAATTTATTTTCTAGTGCTTCTGCTACATTCCCTGAGCATTTCCTTGGCATATAGCTGCCAAGAAAGTTGTACAAAATAAATGGAATGAGAGACTCATCATGCCACATCCATCCCTCACCTTTCCTCTCTCTGATAAGGCTCAGGCGATGCTCTTTCATTTCCACATCCAGTTTTTCTACCATCCTGTCAATGCAGTTATCCAGCACCAGAGAACGTGTCTTTGATTTGATCTCCTGCCTGCAGATAGGACACTCCACTTTACGTTTTGTCCACTCATTAATACAGTAGGAGCAGAAACTGTGTGCACAGTTCAAGGTGACTGCCTGTGGAATTCAAAAGGAGGGTATCAGAGCATGCATGCATACATTGTAGGAAGTGTTCATCTGATGTTTTTCTGACCGCATCTTTTCTTGACAAGGAAGGTGGGAAGAAGCCTAAAGCCCCTTTCAGTTAGCCTTTTTAGGGGTTACACACAAAAGCTCTCCTATACCAGAGTGCAGGTTAAGTTTTACTAGTAGGTTAATGGATTTGTTACAGATCATAGCAAGTCAGAAACAGTCAAACAGAAAATTCTATTTTAAGTTTCCCCAATTTGAAAAGGAGAAATTAAGGGAAAACACAGACAGAACAGCTTCTTAGATCACCAAGAAACCAGAAACTAAAATTTCAGCTAGTTCTTAAGTCATTATAAACAAGGCTAACACTTCAGGTTTCCCGTAGTAGAAATTAATGCAATGAAACTGAAGTTCTAGCAAAACACAAACAGAAGTGACAGTCCACACTTTAGGTATTGCCTATCATCTCCAGAATCAAACAAAAGTAGGCTGATTTCACAAATAAAGCAGTCCAACCCTAGTCAACTTGAAGCAAAGTCCACTGCAAAATGATTCTCCCCCAAGCAGCCTGCCTGCAGCAGCTTGGAGCAATGTGTTGCAATTAAGCACTTGCCTCTCTGCAGGTAGAGACAATAAAACAACTTGTTGCCCAGAAGAAGAGTTAGGGCAGGGTAGACAGAATGGCTTTCTGGACCAATCCTTGCCCAAGCTCACTGTGGCTCCATTGAGACTGTTAGAACTGGCAAACTGGAGAAAGACACTTGAGTATCACTTTAATAGAACCAGGGAAATTTTCTTAAGCCTCTTCTTTAGTGGCAAATCAACTTGGGTTTAAACATACCTCGATGAAGTGCTCAGAACAGATTGTGCACTGCAACTCGTTTTCCAACACATCAGTCATCTGATTCAACACTTCTTCTTTTTGGGCTCTCACCTTTTCTTTCTCCTCCTAATGGTCACATACCAACAAAAGAACAAGATTTTACGCAATATAGCATTGGCAGGAAGTGGAGTGTAGGAGAAAGTATTAAACTGAAAAAAAAAAAAAAAATCATGCAATTGCAACTCTCCACATGTCAAGTCTGTCTACGTATGGTTCCAGTGTTTCCCTTGCCCCCCTTTGAATCACCAGACTAGCTCAGATGGCTGGAAATTAAGATTAAGCTATATATTTACAGCACAGCACATATTTACAAGCATATATACACAATATATACAGATATTTACAATTATATACAAGGTAGAAGTAATACAGAAATTCAAAATCCCTCCCTAGCAGGAAGGTTTGCCCAGGAAGGTTTCCCAACTAATTCCCCTTCCATTCTCCTTCCCACCCTCTTATCTCCAACAAAATAAACAAAGTAAGCCCCATATAACTCATATGACTAATCACAGAGATCAGAAAGTGAGATATCAGAGCAGATGAGGGGTTAGAGGGAAACAATTAGATCGAGTTACATAGGTTTGGACAGAGGAATTAAGGCAAGACAGCCAGCAGCGACCGACTTTTGTTATGGCTATTTATGTCTCTCAGCCAAACCAATGGGTGATATGGACATCACTATTACTTTCTTTTCACAGCCAATGATCTAATTTCTCTCATTAAAATATTCCAATTAGCCTCAAACCACAACACTATGACACACATAGATCTGTAACCTCTGTTCTCTTTGTAGTTAACAGCAGTTTGACAATATTACCATCCACTGGAGAGAACTTAGCAGCAAGAACAGAAGCCACTTCCAATGTTCCCTTCAGCCTAAAGAAGCTATAAGCTGGATCAGTCTTTTCAGAATCTCAGCCTCTTGTGGGCATGAGTTTGGCTTAAGTCAGTATTATTAACAGTTCTTCTCATGTACATTCAACAGGCAAAATATCTCAAATACTAAAATAAAAAAAAAGATGCTCAAGAATTTAAAACACTGACTTCAACTACCCAATAATTATTATAATTTTTGAGTTAAATTATGCCCCTAGGTCTATTTTATAAAAATAACAGAAAAGTTCTTCCAATTGAAGCGACTTACAAAGATAATATTAAAAAAGCAAAAAGCAAAACAACCAGAGGTGGATAATGTGGTAATTTCCAAGAGTAAGACACAAGAAAGGATCTCCTCAATTATTTTCCATTTACCACCTTGCGTCAAGGCCACAAAGAAAAGTAGATTATCTCATCAATTATTCAAATTTCAGGTTGCTTCAACATCAGTTTACTTAAATGCACTCTAACTAAAAATGAAACACCTCACTTTTAAACACATTTTTGTTTGTTTGTGCTAAAGAATGGGTGGATTGGGATCAGTTTTCCTGCACAAGAATGTTCAGGTGCTATGGCTTTCTTTATGGTTGAGAAAGATCCAGTAATGACTTGTTCAACAACAATTTATGAACAGAGCAATGTGCATCATCCACCAATTCTGGAAACTAGAGGCAACTGCCACCTCAAAATACAGAATTCACTATGGGAGGCCAAATACAACAAAGATAAATGTTAAATAAGCCATTTCCTCTACTGCAGCATACCACATCTCACTTACAAATATAGCTGAGAATTCAGTCATTCTTTACCTTGGTTTCTTCCAGTTCTTTATTCTTGGCTCGAATTATCTCCTCAAAATCTTTTTTACTACGGCTCAGCTCTTCCATCAAAGCATGATGCTGTAACAACACCATCTCAGAAATTGAGTGTCATTATAAACTATCCTATTAAATATACATGGTCATAATCATGAGGTCCAGCATACTTATTTCTCTAATCTGTTCCTAAAAGAGCAAGACATGTCTATATAAGTTGGTGCGTTAAGGCAGTTTAGCCTTAATTTAAAATTGTAATGTAGTACCAGTTGTTTATAACCCACTTAGTGTTAGGGCACTTATCATTCCCTCTCCCAGGCTACTCTTCCATTTCGGTCAAGTTTTAGAGTCACAATTTTGAGTGCATCCAAGATATTCAAGTATCAAGGGGCATTTAACACAGATGACAAAAACCTGTCACTGCACGCAGGGTTAAGTGAAACTGTTTTCAGATTAGCTTTCCAAAAGGAAGCACCTTTTGGAAAAAGCCTGGAAAATCTAAATGTGGGGCAATCTTTTGAAAGCATTCCTAATTAAGAGTGTTTTTTTTTCCATCTGTTTAAAACTGCCAAAACAACTTCCACAAAAGAGTTGTCCAGCAGACAGACTTCACAAACCCACCAGCCCAAGGACCAAATTCAAACTTTAAAAAAACTACCGCAATAACTGATACTTCCAATCTGAGTGCATATTCTCACAACATTTGCTGGCAAATACCAACTCCCACAAAGCAAAGTTTGCTACTTTCTGACAGCAACCTAGTCTGTAGAGGAAGTTCATCCAATCTGCACCTAAGGTATAGGCCTCACCTTCCTACCAAGAGGCCACAGCAATAAGAAAGATGAAAATATACGAGTTGCAACAAATCTACAGTTAGATCAAATCTAGACTCCTATGTACTTGCCTCTTGCAGAACCTGGGCCAGCTGCTCCTTTAGGTTCTCTTGCCCATGTTGTCTCTTTACTCCCTGAGGTGCACAGGCAGCAAAAAGAGAGAGAGAAAGAAAAGAGAATTGAAGAAAACAAGGAACAGAACATTACTATTTTGCATGCTCTATTTAGAGGACTTGCTTAAAGAAATAATGCTGGTTTTCAGCAAACTGTGACAGTCCCACAAGTGTCATGCATGTATGACAGAAATTAGAACTATCATTTACTGAGAAGATTTTAAATGGAAATGTAATTAAGTTACATACTTGGATCACCTCTGTATTATTCTAGCTCTAATGGCACCAGCATGTTCAGAGGAGCAAAGAGGTCAGCAACAGCTTAAACAGGAGAAAGTTGCAACTCTATCTTTGAGCACATTCAAAGAAGCCAGGCATACCTACAGCTCCCATCAAATTCCCATTGTGTCTAAGCAGACAATCAGACTTCCTTTACATTGTCTGTACCAAAGGAGTTTAAAGGAAGTATCTAATACATTATGAATCTCACTCCAAGATGAGTTCTCATCTCCTTTAAACAAGGAACTCAAACAGAAAGACTTCAGTTTATAAAAGCTACTTAGCAATATACACTTTTTGAAAGTATGGAAAAAAAACAAAACTACTACATATCCCTCCTCCCTAGGATTGAGGCATAAATAATTCAGCTGCTTGGAAAGGGAAGATACTTGCCAGGCAAATTGGGCGTTGATCCAGACATATACCAAGACAAATTCATTCAAGTAAAAGCATTGAACTTGTCCTCTGACCACAGGAGAGATCAGGCAGAGACTTTTGACTTTTTTTAATTTAAAAACATGCTTTTTGACTAACTGAAGGGCCTTACTAACTTGCTATCATGAAACTGTTTGTAAAAGAAAATTAATAGGCAAACCAAAAACCCACAAAACCAAACATAAACAAGTATTATTTTGCACTTTTTTTTCCCCATGCAGCTCAATCCTTCTATCTCTGCATTTTCTTTTCATACAGGTCTGAAATTTCAATGCTTGAGAATTTCAATATGAGCAATTCACACAAGCATTACTTGTCCAAGATCTTACTCTAGATCAATGTCTTATATTAAATATCCCATAAAATTTCCAAGGCACAGGCCAAATAGGTTACTATTGTTATACCTTCAGCTTCTGCTGCTCTTTAGATAATGTCCTCTCCAGCTCTTCCACCTGCTGCTGCTGCTGCTCTTGTTCTATGAACAGCTGGTCCTGCAACTCCTGTAGCTCCTGCTCCATCGCCAGGATCTCCTTCTGAGCACATTTTTTATGCTTCTGTTTTACATTCAGAACTGCTGTCTGCTTCTCCTGCATTTTGACCTTTAATTTCATTGTATCTGCTAGAGTTTTCCTCAGCATTTCCAAGCCAGTCCATGACTGTGCAAGATCAGAGTCTTTCTGGACCTTATGTGGGACAGACTTAACTTTTTCAGCGTGTACAGGACTACTAGACACTGGATCACTATCAACCTTACTTGGTCCGGGAGGAGGCAGCTTGACATCTGTATTCTCTAATGCTTTAGCCTTTTCTACCCTTCCCCATGATTTACCCAAAGGTTCACTATCACAGGACGTTCTGTTTCTTTTCGATCTGGAGTTTGAAGGGCCTTCTGATTCAGGTGTTTCGAATTCCTCAAAATTAAATTTACGTTTAGATCTTGAACTCTTAGCTTTCCCCAGATCACTCCTTTCAGCTAAAAAGGGTCTAATTTTCTCCCATTCCTCTTTAATCACTTCATACTCATATTCAGCAGTCTCTTTGTTTTCCAAAGGCACTCCCAACTGTATATGGTCTCCTTCAGTGATGGGATAGGCTTTTGAGGGATCCAGGCGCTGTTTGTTAAGCCAGACTCCATTTAGACTCTGAATGAACACAGAATCAGCAAAATTTAATATGCACTTACAGAACCCTCTGCAAGTTATTTCTAGCAACTGTAAACATATCCAGACTCTTCAGTGTTGCAATCAGAACAAGCCACCACTTTAAATAAACCTTGCAATATCAAATTTATTGGCATAGTATCCCATTTACTACAGTTATTGCTTTATATCACATACCATGCATTATTTATGCATCGCAGATTGCATACAACTACCAAGAACAACATTTATATGTTTGCGCAGAAGGAATAAACTCTAAGAGGAAAAAAATGCCCAAGCACTTCAGAATTAAGAGCTGCATAGATCATTGTCAAGAGCATAGACTATTGCAGTAATTATTTTTGACAATTAGAGTCACCAGAATTTCAAGTGGACACTAGAAAACAAAAAGAACCATACCGTAAACTGCTTAAAGAAAAAATGAGACAGATCTCCATAAATAAAAGTAGAACATAAACCAAGGAGGAATGTGTTCTTCTAGAGGTAAGTTTAGAGAAGAAAAAAAAAAGATGAAATAGACACCAGCTCAAGTAATAGTTTGAAAAATTGATTTGTGCACAAGATGAACTCCAGATATGAACTGACATATCTCAAGGATTCAATAAATCGACTTGACAAACTGGTAGCAGTGATTGCACAGAGGAAGTGTTAATCTACCACAGATGTTTCTAGTCATGCAATAATTGTAAGCTTTAAGAGCAGCGTAATTTTAATAGCAGACACTTAATTCCTGACTAATCTACTAATGAACCAAACATTCCTCAAATCTGCATGATGTGTTGAATATTTTTTGTTACCCCTGCAGTTTCAAAGCAAGTTACAGATTTTACAGTTTTCAACCCAAATGAGAAAAGTGGAGAAATCATTATATCAGTCAAAGATGAGAACTCTGATGTTAACACTTTTACACCTGAGGAGAACTTTCAGAAGAAACTCAATTGAACATTAAGCATGTTTTTTTTCCTAACAATACATTGTGTTGACTACAATGAAAGCAATTGTGTCATCACAATGAGGAGTATCAGTTTATCCTTTTACCAGCAGCACAAGAACATTATCCTTTTGAATACTGCTTTAAAAAAAAAAAAGGTTTTGGGTTTTTTTTAGGAGAGTAACACAAAATGGGTTCACGAACTGCAAAGTCCAAATTGCAGCTGACTGAAGCTTCCTGCTGGAAGTGCACAGAAGGCAATGTACATTCCTACTGACCTTCTATCACACTTATATGGTGTTATATCACAGCCCATACATTGTTCGAACGCAAAGAGGGCATCTTCTTCATTGAATCTCAGAGTACAAGATCTTTAATCAGTTTCTGTACCTTGTTATCTTTGACAGTCCACTGTCCTTCCGCGTTTTGCTGGAAAACACAGTGCTTACGAGAGATCATCAAAGGGCAGGTTTTTGACACAAGCTGGTAGGTGAGATCCAATCCTCGGCCTACAGTTACCTGAAAACAAATGAGTTTAATAACTGCAATCAACAACAACATAGTAAATTCAGTTTATGTCATTTCAATTTAAGTACAGCAGAAATCATCTAGGTTAGCATCTTATATCTATTTCCTAAGAGCTTAGAATAGTAAGATTTTGGTTTTTTTTTTCCCCATTTAAATTCAAGAGCAGGCAGAAAATGGAAGCCTTTTTCTCTCCTATTTTCTTTCTCTCCTATCGAGGAAAATTTGATTGCTTTAAGACAGGTTAAAGTTTCACGGCAATCTTCCTCAGCAGCAAATCTACTCAAAGCCACTCTCAGTCTATCCTTGTCCCACCTTAGTTACTCCTCAACTAAACACCATTTCTGCAAACTAGTACAATTGTCTTCTTTCACTAGCTGCACCCCTTCATCTGACTGTGAACAGAAGAAAAACTGATATCGATTACACATGCAACCATTCCCTAAACATCCAATACTTTTGTAAATCACACCATCAATCTTACAGCTCAGAAACTAAGCTACATGCAGCTCACAACCAGTAGCAAAAATGGTCTAAATAACCCGGTTAGACTTCAACAGCATCTTCTAGAAGATGTGACATCATTTAATTGCAACATTTCACAGTATCTTATAATTATCATCTAATTGGAGGCTGCCACTCAAAGCATGTCTCTGCTCTCCCTCCACTCCCCTCTTTGCAAGGTGACCATAACACACTTTTCTTAGACATCTATGCATTTCTTACTCCTCTATGCATTGTACAAGTTTCCAGTCAACTTGTCATGTATTAGGACAACTCCACAGCTCCCATGAAAAGCAGAAAAAGGAAGACAAGCACCCTCTAGCAGAAGCACAGAGCTATATCTAGTGAAGAATATTATAAAAGTGTACTCTAGATTTTATGCCTTAAATGAAGGTTGTCCTTTTTTCCTAGCAATCCCAACTCACTTGCACCACACCTTCCAATTCCTACAAGATGGCAAAATGCTGCCGTCAGGAAAAGTTCCTTCACTACGCATTACCTGAGTGGGTTTTATCTAAATTTTAAAGCATGGATTTGGACTCCCACGTCATAATTAAATACAAGAAACTAAATTAATATAACGAAAGCAAATTTTACCATGTTACTTTCCTCCTCTTAAACACTTCATATATATTAGTGCTCTGTAAACACAGATTGCCATGTTAGAGGTACAGAGGCTCAGGTGGATAAAGACTTCACACTTCAGTTGGAGTCAGTTATAAACTCAGCTCTGCATTTGTCCCTGCAGTTGCAAGAGAAACACCTAACCCCGTGAAAAATTCATAGTGCCTGGTCACACATGTCTGAGTGGCTTTGTGCAGTAATACAAGCAAGACCAGTGGCAGGGCCAATCACAAAACTTTCCCTTGATCAGATAATTGAGCAAACTGTGACTGCAGTCTGACACATTACCGTTTGCCTGCTGGAGTTTGCTACTACGCAGAGCAACACTGGCGGACCACAGCTCATTCCCATGCCTCATCAGTGCAGCTTGATATCCAGTTAAATCACCAGCAAAAGCAGCCAATGCTAAAACACCAGCCCGGGGCCTACCAAACCTGCAGCACCAGGTTACCTCTGACAAAGACTACAGGACTGTGCAGACCATCAGAGCCAGCAGTGTGCCCAAGTGGCCAAGGCCAATGACATCCTGGCCTGTATCAGGAATAGTGTGACCAGCAGGACCAGAGAAGTCATTCTGCCCCTCTACTCAAGTACTAGTCAGGCCACACCTTGAGTACTGTGTCCAGTTCTGGGCCTCTCAATCTAAGAAAGATGTCAAGGTACCTGAGCATGTCCGGAGAAGGACAATAAGACTGGTGAGGGGGCAGGGGGCTGGAGCACAGCCCTGTGAGGAGAGGTTGAGGGAGCTGGAGCTGTTCAGGCTGGAGAAGAGTAGGCTCAGGGGAAACCTTATTGCTGTCTACAACTACCTGAAAGGAGGTTATAGCCAAGTGGGGGTTGGTCTCTTCTCCCAAGCACCCAATGACAGAACAAGACAACAGAGTCTCAGGCTGCACCAGACCAGGTTTAGGCTGGATGTCAGGAAGAAGTTCTTCAAAAAAAGAGTGATTGGCATTGGAATAGGCTGCCTGGGGAGGTGGTGGAGTCACCATCTGTGTAGATGTTTAAGAGGAGGCTGGATGAGTCACTTAGTGCCATAGTTTAGTTAATTAGAAGGGTTAGGTGATGGCTTAGACTTGATGATATCAAAGGCCTTTTCCAACATGGTTAATTCTGTGATTCTGTGATCTTGAACGAGACCATCTGCAGAATTTACACTTATATCCCTGGCTACAAGTTTTGGAGATGTATTAACTCAAGTCTTTCACAGAGCCCACTTACGACACCTCCTGTCTTCAAATCCATGAGTCTGCTTTAAGAGCTGCCTAACACTGAACGATAAGTTAAGGTAGTTGCTTTTAGCAATGCATAAGCATAAAGAAACTAGGTACAACATGACCCCACAACATCTACCAGAATGGCAATCCTCTTACAGCATCCCAACCTCAACACTTGCCTTTGCCTCCTTAAGGGAAAGAGCACAGGGCCTCGTTGAAAACAGCTAATTCCTATATCACACTGGAAGAGGCTTAAAATGTGACCTCAATTATGCCTGAATAACTTAAGCCACAAAACCTCAACGAATTACTTATCATTAACCTTGGCAAAACATCACTCTGTTAATAAGGACTTTCATTCACCATTTACACTGCTGTGTCACACAAACAACTTCTATCTAAATAGAAGATCTTGTTAAAAGAAGGTAACACCTGGAACACCTGGAAATCTTGGCCTAAAGCCTGCGCCTGAGCCCCCTTCGCATAACTGGTGCTGAGTCGTGCCGGTTCTGGCCACGGCTGCTCGTTCTGTCTGCCCCTGAGAGCTGGGACGAGGCGAAGCTTTTTCCTCCAAGGAAACGCATTAAGGAATAACGAGGCTTCGAAAGCAGCGCAGAGGGCCGCTCGACCCCCACGGCCCAAGAAGGAGCAGGCTGCGAGAGGGCTCAGGCCAAGTAGCGCCAATAACGGCAACCCCATCCCCCCAGGCAGTAGTGATAACCGTGCCTCGCTCGCCTACACAACCCTTCTGAGAGTCAGGAGGCCACAAGCAGCTCGAACCAGCCCGGCTCACCTGCGTACCAGGCTCCAGCAGCAGCCAGTCAGCGCTGGCCCCGACCCGGCGGAGGCACCAGGCCAGGCCCGAGGCCCCGCGCATCGCCATGGCACCCGCGCACCTCAGGAGGCAGAAGTAATCACTGCGGCGGCCCCGCCGCGCTTGCGAGACGCCGCAGCGGCCGCGCGCTGCTCGGCAGCCCGACTAATCGAACGCGGAGCGCAAAGAGAGGCTGTACACCAGCTCCTGCTGCCTGCGGAAACTATGACTACGACCCCCGCCGACGGCAGTGCCTCGCGCTAGTCTACCGCTATCCCGTCGGCCCCTTCTGTCCCCGCCTCTTCCGGAAGCCGCTGCGCCGCCTTCCGCCCTCGGTCACTATGGCGGCGGCTGGCCGGCTGCGGCGCCGGCTGCTGCTGGTGGTACCGTGGCGCTGGCGCTGCAGCCCTCGCCGCGGAGGTGCCGGCTGCCCGCCGACGGCACAGATCCGCGACACCTTCCTCCGCTTCTTTCAGGAACGCTACGGCCACCGCCGCCTGCCCTCTGCCCCCGTGCGGCCCCGCGGGGACCCGCATCTCCTCTTCGTTAACGCGGGCATGAACCAGGTGCTCTTTCCCATTTCACCGGTCTGTCTCTGGCCCTGTGCTCCGGCTCTTCCCTGACTGCAGTCCACCCCCGTAGGTTCCCTCCACCGGCATCCCGGGGCCTCCACGTTCGCAAAGAAACGCGACCTTTTTAAGGGAGGTCTCCTGCGTCGGGGCTGGTTGCGGGTGGGCTTACCGCGGCGATGCTCTCCCGTCCCCCTCTTTTCGCCCCATGTCCTTGTTTCAGGCGCTCCAGACGCAGCCCACAGCGCCAAGTGGCATCTGTCGATAGCGGATGTCTCTCTGCCTTAATTTCTAGTTCAAGCCCATTTTCCTGGGCACGGTGCACCCCCGAAGCGAGCTGGCACAGTACCGGCGGGTGGTGAATAGCCAGAAGTGTGTGCGTGCGGGAGGGAAGCACAACGACTTGGAGGATGTGGGACGAGATACTTACCATCACACGTTCTTTGAGATGCTGGGGAACTGGTCCTTTGGAGATTACTTTAAGGTGAGGTAATAGGAGTCAACTCCCTCCAGGAGAAAATATAGCCATTCTTTTAGAGCTGTGCAATAATGCCATAGGACTTTCTGCAGAAAGCATTTTGGTAAGCTCCAAATTATTTGGGAGCTCTCTGGCTTGGGGCAAAAATAGTTATCAGGGGTGCTAAATTGCTATGTGTGCCCTGCAGACTCTCAAACCACTCAGCCTGTCAAAGCTGTGAACATACAAATCAAAGTTCTCCATGTGAATGGTAGTGCTGATCATATAATATGGTGAAAAGAGGTTGCCTGTTCATTTTGTGTTTGTTACTAGAAAGCTTGGAAAGGAGAAAGGATGCTGGGTTTTTGGCTAGAGAACACATTTTTGCCTTGGAGGAAAAGTAATCCAAGTAACTGATGATAAACACATGGGTGTAGACAATGCCATCATCCTGAAGGTTACCAAACAATTAGGAATGTCAGTTTTTCACAGGAAGCAGCAAGCTGTCTCACTTGCCTGACCATCATCCTGCTCTTTGCAGTGCATCTTGAAACTGGGAAGGGAGAGGGCAGCTGAAATGAGCTGATGAAATGACTTGCATCCTGGCTTGCTGTGCTTCTTACATGTTCCCTGCATGCCCAGGAAGAAGCATGTAGAATGGCCTGGGAGCTCCTGACAGAAGTCTACGAGATCCCCAGAGATCGTCTCTACGTTACCTATTTTGGTGGAGACCTCTCACTGGGACTGTGTGCAGATGAAGAGTGCAGGGATGTATGGCTCCGCCTGGGGTAAGTGTGTTAGAGGAGAGGTTCTAGCAGCAGGTGCTGACTGTTCAGCCTTCATAGTCTCCCAATTGGTCTTTAGTTGATGAGAATCAGATGTGGGGATCAAGAGTTGTGTTTTAAACTCATTCCTGTATTTCTGGTTTGTTTGAACCATTGAAAGTCATTTGGGCTCTAAGAGCTTTGGGGTATGTGGCCTTTAAGCTGTTTCTCACATGTCATCAGGCTGAGTGGCTATGTACCTGAGACTGGCTGGGCTGGATGTGTGAAGGTTCTCTGATCCTTTGTTTCCTCTCCATCATGAGCATTCTGTGAAAGCTAGCTATGGCTGCTTCAGCATGAGGATGAAGCCACTGCAGAGAGCACTGCTGTGCTCCAGGATCTTGTCCTAGGCCACATGTGGACTTTGAGCATAAGGCAACCCGCTCTGTGCCATTGTTGATGTTCAGCCTTGTTCGTTATGATCGAGTCTGAGCTCTGCTGGAATTCACTCAAAGGAGAGAGGGGGTTCTACAAACCCAGTGGAGAGCCTGTCTCTGCCAGCAGGAGTCAGACTGTTTGCCAGCCATTATGAGCAGTGAGTAGGATCCTGTCTGGTTTGATCCAGCTCATTCCTGCTAAGGAGAGTAATTCCATGTGAACAGAAGCAAAAGAGCCCTAATGTGTTTGGGGTTTGATTTTGTAGTAGACAAGGATTCCTCCCAACTTTCTCTGTGGTATGGACTACTGTATGCTTTGTGTGTGCGTCCCAGCACTGCTGCCTCTGTTTTGCTTTCCAGGGTGCCTGCTAGTCATGTGCTTCCTTTTCCATTGAAGGACAACTTCTGGGAGATGGGAGACACAGGTCCCTGCGGTCCTTGCTCAGAGATCCACTATGACCATGTGGGTGGTGGCAGAAATGCTGCTACACTGGTGAACCAGGGCAGCCCTGATGTAGTGGAGATCTGGAATTTGGTCTTCATGCAGTACAGCAGGTACCAGGCATCTGGTCTGAACTCCAGTATCTTTCCTAGCCTTGCCTGACTCTGGGATCCTACATGTATAGTCCCTAAATTCTAACTGCTACCCAGGAGGTGGCAGTACAGGAGCAAGAAAGAAGCTCTCAGGATATGTCCAGTGTAGCTCTCGGTCCTCTTTACTTGTCCTGCCCTCTCAGCCTTTGCTGCCCATTCTCCCTCAGTGCTCCATCCCAGAGGTCTCTTGAGGTCTGCAGCAGCTGGAAAAACTTGCACAAGCAGGAGAAAGCCGTAGGACCCTATTCAGGGAAGGCCTTTTTCCCTTGATTGCAGTCTGTCCTGACTATCTAATAGTCAAATATTGGCTGCCTGACAGTGCCAAGACAGGCTGCTGTTAGTCTGGTCCATGAGCTTCCTTTTGTGGGGTCACTTGCTGTTTCTATCGCTGTCACTCTCCTATTCTCTTTGACTCATCTGCTCATTTCCTTTGCCTCTGAACTGACATTTGCTTCTTTCTTGCCTTCTCTTTTTTTATGTCTGGCTGACAGAGAGGTGGAGGGGAATCTGCTTCCCTTGCCACAGCATCACGTGGATACAGGAATGGGCCTGGAAAGGCTGGTGACAGTTCTGCAGAACAAACATTCCAGCTATGACACAGATCTCTTCACTCCAATCTTGGATGCTATTCACAAGGTGATGGTGCTTCTGCTCAGAGTCACAGGTGTACAAAAGCTCCTTGAATGCAGACTGCTTGGTTGGTATAATACAGCCTACATGTTACTGTGTGGTATTTTGAGACAAAGTATGTCCAGATGGGTCCAGAGCGGCATTCTACTGGGGAGAATTTCAAATTGCAGATCCTCTGGGATATTGGCACTGTTGATTAATTTTTAACTCAAATTTCTTTAATTCTTCAGTGTCAGGCACTGGCCAACCTATCTTAGGTGCACTTAGGTCAGATTCTTAGGTACACTTAGGTCAGATGCTCTGGAAGGATTTAATGTGTTCATCTTAGATGCACAAGGTTTAGAGGCAGTTGAGAAGTATGATGCCAAGTGTAGCTGGCTGCCTCTTCCATTGAAACTTCCTTCTGTCTTCATTTGTTTCTGCTGATCTATCCTCCTTATTTTCTCTTTTAGGGCTGCAGGGTGCCCAGATACCAAGGTCTGGTCGGGAATGCTGATGCTGGGCGTGTAAATATGGCTTACCGTGTGGTTGCAGATCACGTACGCACCTTGTGTGTGTGCATCACTGATGGCATCTACCCAGGCTTCTCTGGAGCAGAGTAAGGACATAAGGAAATGGCATAGGGTGAAAGGAGTTGAGTCTAGAAAGGAATATGGACAGCTGTGGGAGAGATAATGATGTGAGCCCAAGCTAGGGAGTGGTTGAGCTTTGAAGAGGCAGAAGGGTCAGAGCCTGGAAGAGGTTCCAATCTGTGTCCTTAGATGGTTGTAGAATGTGGGAACCAGTTGGCCTGTGCCAGTAGATCAGACCAGATGAACTGTGTGGAGGACATGCTGAATGTAGGACCTGGGCAGGGATACTCATGTGTCTGCCTGGCAAATCCTGCCCTGTTTTCAGACTGGTGCTGCGTCGGATCTTGCGGAGGGCTGTCCGCTTTTGCTCTGAGGTCCTCCACGCTCCACGTGGGCTCCTGGCCTCCCTGGTGCCTACTGTGGTGGAAGTGCTGGTGAGTAAAAACTACTGCCTTTAGAGGGGAAAAAGAAAAGTGTCCCACTTGTCCTGTTCAGCTACATGTTCCTTTTCAGTACAGTCTTGGGAGACAACCTTGGATGTGAAGGAGCTCTGGGAGGGTGTATCTGATGCTGTGATTTGCATCAGTAAAAATCTCTTGTCTCCTGATCATTTGTGATGGGAGGGGGCTTAGTGTGATCAGTGGTACAATCAGTACAAGCATGTCTGTAAACTGCTCATGGCTGTTTCCTGAGGGCAGTGCCTTCAAACTGTTTCATCTGGCTAAAGCCATCTGAAATTGTTCCCTGTGAGTGCCAACAGCATCATAAATGATAGTGTTTGCCAAGAAAAGTTGTACAGGGTCTAGCAGAGGTGAGTCACAAGGAGACAGCCAGGAGATGGCATCTCTAAGTCCATACATTATTCTTACCCTCTGATACTGTCCCTGGAGCTGTTCACTAGGGCAACTTTTAGGCTCACCTGCCTGAGAAACCTCTATAATGCTTGTGGCATGCTGTGAGATCCTCTGAGGAAGTCACTAACTGACACTCACTCCACAGGGAGATGCCTATCCAGAGCTGACAAAGAACGCAGACCAGGTGAGTAATGTAGAATCCCCTGGAGACAAACCTCATCTCTCATTACCTTTTTGAGGCACTGTTCTCAGGGCCAGAATTCAGCCCTTTCTTGGGACTTAAGTGGAGAGGTTTGCATAGCCTCCTCCATAGCCATGTTCTCATGGATGAGCTGAGATGTGCTGGGAGCATGTTTGTATCCTGAGCGTGAGAAGTATCCGTAGCAGATTTCCTTGTGGGAGCGCTACTGGATCTTTACCAGGGACTGCTTGTCCTGCTACAAGCAGCTGCTGCTCTAAAGAAGCTAGGATAGCTCTTTTGCAGAGTGCAAGTACAGCCTGTCCTAGCCTGGATACACTTTGTTCAAAGTGAATTTGGAATTTAAGGCTGGTTCCCCTTGCTTCTGCTGACAGCAACTGTGAAGAGCAATTTTTCTGGCAGTTCCAGACATGCAATTTTAATTGGGTCACAGACATGAATATCTGACAAGGGAGCCTTTGTCAGCCATCAGCCTTCCCCAGGTGGATGGTCAATATTTCTTTGACAGGAACGGTGATGAGGAGGCACAATGACTTTGGCTCTGTTTAGTAATTCACCAGAGCCATGTTGTGAGGGATACTCTTTTAGCTAAGTTAAGGGAAATTAGGAGTCATTTGGTATAACCATAAAGAAAGTTTTCCAGAGACTAGAGTCCCAAGGGGACGGTCAACCTGTCCCAGAGGGAGGCCCAGGGTATTGTAATTGGTTATTCTATTTTATTTTCCTGTATCTCCCTATATAAGGGAGTCCACAGTCCATTCTCTCTCTCCCTTCTCTCTTGGCTTGCAAGGGAGAGCAGCCTTCTCTGGGCCTTGGCTGGCAGACTTATTTCTAGCTACACCACTGGGCCTGTGGAGGCTGGGTGGGGGTGGAGGCATTTGAGGCTTGGTAGTCCTGGACCTAGCTGGGGGGCAGTTTGACCTACTCCTGGCCCTCCTGAGGCTGAGTGGGGAGGATGTTTTAGAAAGCTCTGGAAGGTTTAGACCTGGTAGGCCCAGGTGGAGGACTATGCCCCTTTTCTCTAAAGATCTTTTGTATTTCTATATCTATTTGTAAATGGCATTGATATTTAGCCTCCAGTTTTGTGCGAGTGTTTTTCATTTTTCTCCCTTGGGGTTAAAATACCTTTCTGTCTTTTTGCCCTGGGAAGCTCATGGCTCAAAGCTAAGACAGCTATTTACAAAACAAAAAGGCTGATTGAAGGAGACAGTACCCACTGTTAGACACCTACTTAATTTGAGCTAGCTGTAGCAGGGCTCAGCAAAGCCCTGAAGGGCTGACCCTTCTCGTCTTTGGGCAGATCATGGATATCATCAATGAGAACGAGGTAGCTTTTCTGTCCTCCCTGGAGCGTGGGAGACGCATCATTGAGCGGACAGTGCAGCAGATGGAGCCCTCCACAAATTTCCCGGGTGAGTCTTCCTCCTCCGACAAGCTACACTTAGAGATAGTTTGATCCAGATCATAGTAAACATTGCAATCAAGACTGTGCTGGATATCTGCTTCCCCCACATGTTTTCAGTGACCACCTAGCCCCAGGCAGAGAAGCACATGTTGTTTCCTTCACCAGATTGCAATTGTTTTCTAATCCTTGGTTTTCGTAATGAGCTAGATACCAGGAAAGTTAGAAACATTTCCTCGGCGCTTTACTGCCTGATGAGCTAAGACACAGCTGAAAAGAAGAGGCTCAGAACCCAACCAGAGCAGCTGCCTGTCTAGGTGTGCTGCACTGAATTTTAGCAGGGATGGGGCTGCGAGTTGTCATTAATATTTAGTTCCACGCAAGAACAGCTGCATTGCTTCGCTTTGCTTCGCTTCCCTTCCCTATTACTGGTGTAGATACCAAGGTACACACTAGATTGATCTCAACCAAGCAAATCTTGAGATGCCTTTGCTTTCTCTGTTCACATAGTTCATGTTCTCCTTTTTGTCCTACAGCTGAAGTTGCCTGGTCTCTCTATGGGAATTTGGGATTCCCTCTGGATCTGATTGATTTGATGCTTGAAGAAAAAGGAATCAGGCTGGATTCAGCTGGTTTTAACAAACTTGCTCTTGAAGATGCAAAGGTAAGAGGGGGGAGATTAACCTTGTCAGAATAATTTGGATCCTGCCCTCTCTCCGGTGAAGGTGGAATTCCTTTCACTTCTGAGGCTCTTCAGATGTACCACAGGGCTATGTGTCTTTTAACTGAAGGAGCAGGGGGTCTGAAATAACAGCAGGGTCACAGTTCCTTTGCTTATGGATATGGGGCTGAGAAAGTATTGGCTGGTGATTCTCTTCAGATCAGAAGTGATTTATGATGCTGAGTGTTGCTGGACTGGATGTTATAGAATTGTATAGGTTAGGAATGTCCTCTGTCAGTCATGTAGTGCAACTCCTTACATAAAGCAGAGCCACGTTAGACAGCCCAAACAGCAAGTGATTCACAAAACCCCCTCAGTCTCAGCAGTGCTGGAAGGCTTGTGCTGGCTTACCCTCTGCAGTGATTGGTTTGAGGCCTTGGTCTCCTGAGCCTTAATGGCCTGGAAGTTTAGAGCTATGCAGCAAGCTGTGCTGGGAAGCTTGTGTTAGCTGTTGCTATGTGATACTGAGTGCTTGTTGGGTTTGAAGGAATGAGGTTAGTTTATCAGTAGCCTCCATCAGCCTGGCTAAACAAGCCTTTTCCAGGAAGGTGAAAGAAGTTCTTCCACTGATTTCTGGACCCCCACGTATCTCCCATCTAACCATGCCTTTGCTCCGCTGCAGCAAAAGTCTCGTAGTGCACAGGCAGCACAGCAGAAGGACACAAACGTGTGCCTTGATGTGCAGTCGCTGGCTCAGCTGCAGAGCAACAACGTGCCTGCTACTGATGACTCTCCAAAGTACGCCTACACGCTTGGACAGCATGGGCAGTACGGTAAGTGGCCAGGTCCTGCCTGTAAGGCAAGCTGTGTCTGAGGGTGCTGGCATCCCTCACAAGACTGGTTGTAAAAGGTGGTTGTCCGAAACTAGGCTCTTGCTATTTCCCTCGCAGACCACTAGATGCCAGTTCAGGCGTTTTTTCCTTCAGGGTAACTGAGATTGCTGATGCTCTAGGGAAAGCGCAAAGCTAAACCACAGCGTAAGAGTTGGTGTGGCTGTCACAGGCAATCAGAGATGGCTGTGTACAGCCATATTATGCCTCTTACCTACTGTACTGGTGGCAACCCACACTAAGCAGAAAGTGGGGCAGTTCAAGTTGTGTTCATATATATAGATAGAGATATCTGTATTTATTTATACACATGATGACAAAAGCACAATGGAGGAAAAAAGCCTAGCTGTGACATTGTCTGAAATCTCCAAGATAGAATTATCACACTTCCTCAGTCTCTGAATCATGGAATAATTCAGGTTGGAGGTGACCTCTGGACACCATCTTTTAGTGAAAGGACTATCAGCTTCGCAGTTGGATCAGGTTGCTCAGTGCCTTGTCCACTTAACGTTTTCATCGATACCTTTAAGGACAGAGATCCCACAGCTTTGTGTTCCCTGTTCTTTATCACTCTTAGTGTGAAAAGTTTTGTACAAAGTTTCCTTTGTGTACAGCCAGAGTTTCCTGTACTCTAGTTGTAGTCTCACAAACACTAAATAAGGGTGACTAAGCACTTTCTTTGCCCTCCTGGCTATGTGTATGTTCCTACAGCCCAGCAGGCAGGCAGTCTGCCTTGCTGCAAGGTCACCCAGCTGACTTGTGTTCTGCTTGATCCTGATGACCCCAAGGTTTCTGTCAGCCCATGTCTGTTGTCCATTTTCTCTGCTCTTAAAATGCAGCCCTGCTCTTCAGTGTATTTAGCAGTCCACACCAATTTGTTGCCATGCACAAGAAAGTTATGGTACATCCCATCTTGTCATGGATAGTCATTAACAAAGATGTATTGGCTGTAATATGAGCCATGAAGTAGCCTTGCTAGTAAGTGAATATCAGCTGAACATTGAACTATCGAGCAGTTCTGTATGTGGTCAGCTGCACAGTTATACACCCGCCTTGAGGTCCACCTGTCACCCAAAATCGGCATTGTCACCATATCACCCGAATTTGGCTTTGAAGAGCCTATAGGAGAGTTTGTTAGAAGGTTGCTGTGTCAAGGAAGATGAAGTCCTGTGGTCCCATGACCACCAAGTCCAGCATCTTTTTGTAGAAGGCAAACAGCTTTGCCAAACTTGCAGCGTAGCAAGATGCAGAAGTGTCTGTGCTGCACCTTTTCCTATCAGGTGCATGTGGAACCAGTTTGGGTGTCCCTACCAGCTTACCTGCTATTCAGCAGATCTGTCACCAGGTAAACAAGGGATAAGTTTGTCCTGTCTGCCAATGGCTGTTCCTTTGCAAAGGAGCTTTCAGTATAGATGAGGCATTGGCAGGATTGGCATGGAGAAGTTGACCCCTCCTTTCCTGTTGCAATCTGATAGACTGTATGTACTAATAGGTGCTATCTTCTTCCTTCTGACAGAGTTCAGCCCATGCCAGGCCACTGTCCTGATGTTGTACACAGATCAGTCTCTCCAGAAGGAGGTTGGGGCAGGGCAACGGTGCGGTGTCATCTTGGACAAGACTAACTTCTATGCAGAGCAGGGTGGGCAAGCCTCTGACCAAGGCTACATGATATGTTTAGAACAGCAGGTAAGACACAAGACTGCCATGGGTACTGATGCCAGGCAAAATTCCCTGAGTGATGGCCTGATTTACTGCAAAAAGCTATTGACTCTTGACAGTTCGCTTGGCTTTGCATCAGGTTCATTGAGGGAGAAGCAGCCATAACTTCACAGAGGTGTACTTGCTGCTCAGCTTGTCTCTTAGCCCTTTGCATTTTCATTTGGCTAGGGAAGACTGAAAAGGCTTCTTAGCTTTCCCTTGAATGTGTCATGCTCTTGCCAGCTGGTGTTGCAATGCAGAGAGAAGGCAGTGATCAGAGGTCTCTAGCCAGTCCTGGATGACTGCGCATGGTGCCCAACCTTACTCCCCACAAGGGATATGGAGGACCTCCACTTCTGCAGCATGTTCCTTCAGTGTTGACAGATGGAAAGCTTTTACCCAGCCATGAGAAGTTGCATGGGGTGCAACTTTTTCTCCTTCCTGCATTCCAGCTCCTGAGAATCACTCATGGGCATTGACACTGCTTTTTTAGCTTTGTAGAGTGTGAAAGTGCCTTGCTTAGCACTTCTCCCCAGGCTGAAGTGAGGGTCAGGTTTCTGTTACCAGCACAATAAGGCAGAAACGGCATCTTGGATGCCTGAGACTGGAGCCTTGGCAGCTGCTGTCAATTTTCTCATGGATAAGCATCCTTGGTAGAGAAATTTACCAGCATAGGTAGTGGTGGTACTGCCAGCTGACAGACTGGACATGTTGTGCAGTGAGTGCAGGGAGGGTCTGAGGCACTCTGCATTCATAGTAAGCTCCAGGCTTTTCCCACTCCATCCCTGCCTTCTTAAGCATCAATGGGGCTTGCATTTCCCAGTCAGGTCAAGCAGGCACCTAGCACAGGTATTTGGAATTTCCCTGTGTCCTAACTCATCTTTCTGTGTCTGATCAGGATGTACTCTTCCCTGTAGAGTCAGTTCATCTCTGCGGTGGTTACGTGATCCATGAGGTTACTGCTGTGGAAACCCTGCGTGCTGGTCACCAAGTGCAGCTTTTTGTGAATGAGGTGATAACTCACTGCTCTTAACCTTTTCCCAGCCTTGCTTTGAGAATCTTGTGATGTCCTGAGTAACCTGGGCACAGCAAAGCCTTGTACAACAGGAAGACCTCACCAGGTGACTGTAATGTATGAGTCATTGGTCTGTCCTGAAGTATCCAGCCTACACTTCGCTGGTTTGGAGGTGAACCCATAAGAAAAGAAGCTGAATCTACACTGTGACATAAATTATTCTGACAGCTGTGCTACACTTTGTTTTTCTCCCTGTATCTTCTCCTGTCCCCTCATGCGCAACCTTTCCTCTATCTCCTCATGCCATCCCATGCCATCCTCTGACCTGGGCAGAACCATCATTCCCTGCCAACTTGTCTGTGCTTCCAGGGTCAGCGGCTGGCCTGTATGACAAACCACACTGCTACCCACTTGCTGAACTTTGCACTTCGCCATGTCCTGGGTGACAGCACAGAGCAACGAGGGTCTCATGTGACAGCAGAGCGACTGCGCTTTGACTTTGATACCAAGGTGACCCTGCACTTCTGTTTTCTTGTTCTCAGACATATCAACATCTCACTGCTGTTCTCTCTGTCATTTTTTTCTGCTTCTTACCATGATCCCTCCTTTAGACATATGATATGTTTTATCCAAGCATTGAAATTAGTCCCTCTTGGACATAACAGAGCCTGCTTTGCATTGCCCAAACTCTGTGCAGCATTTACTGAGGAGATGAGTGGGGAACAGCAGGGAAATAATTTAGCAAGGGAACTAACATGAGTAGTTTAAACAGGTCTCTGAAAGATAGACCAGCTTGACTGTGGGCATCCAGGTGACAGTGGTTGGGAACTGAAAGCTGTTGGGTCAGGCTGAGCGCTGGCCCTAGTAACCCATCACTCACTGCAGCTCTTTGGAAGAGTTTGTTTGATACTCTTGGATCAAAAATCCTTATCCCTCATGAGAGGAGGGGGGTGGGAGGATCATGATGCTCACAATTTCATATTGCAAGTATAGAAGATGAGCTGCTGGGTTGGAACAGTGTGCCCAAGCTGACTTACCTAATGTCCTCTTTCAGTTCTCCTTTGTGCCTCTTTGAAGGCTTCTCCTGATGGTTGCTAATTTACTTCCTCAGAGCCCTGTGACTGTGGAGCAGCTGCAACAAGTGGAGCAGGTGGTCCAGGATGTGATCAAACGAAATGAGGTTGTGCATATAGCTGAGATCCCCCTCACACTGGCAAGAAGTATTCAGGGACTTCGTGCAATGGATGAGGTATAACAAGATGGCAGTTGCACATCTTCACAAGCCTGATCTCCTACATCAGGAAACATCTGAGTCACAAGAAGTGTTGTCACAACAGGTTTCTGCAAGGGAGTTGACCCTTATTTTTCAGTAAGGAAAATAGGACAGAGATGAGATCTCTGGACACTTATAAAAAGTGGAGGCTGGTGATATGTAGGTTTTCTCCTGATTTCTTGGCACCTAAAGCTTGTAGTGTTACTCAGTTGTTCCTTTTTCCCCATGGTGGCTGGTTGTGGAGGAGAAGCAGTTCTTTCCCTAACTGGGGTTACTCTAGAACAGAACAAAAATGAGGCAGTCACCTGAAGCCATGTAGTTAGTCTAAGTGCCCCCGAAGGACCATGTTAGCTGCTGATCCCTGTCTCCTCCGACAGGGGTATCCAGATCCAGTGAGGATAGTTTCCCTGGGGGTCCCTGTGGAGAGTGTGCTGACCTGCGACTCTGAGGCTGCCATGCAGACCTCTGTGGAGCTCTGCTGTGGGACGTAAGTGACTCTTACTGATGGTTAGAAGGTGTACTTGTGGATACTGATGGCTGAGGTAGGGACGTTCTTGCAAGCTTCACTCCCTGTCCCTGTGCAATTAAGTTTCCTCACCAGAAAGATCCTGTAAGAACAGGATGGGCTAGTTCTGAAGCTTTGGAAGCCCCAGAGTGAGAAAACTGTAGTGAAATGCAAAGTATTTTTTCTTGCTTTGTGGTCTGAAACCAACCTGGAAGCCAAAGGGCACCAGCAGAGTGTGGGAAAGGAGTGCGTGTCTTGTCATACCAGAGTTGCATTGCTTTGGATTTGGATTTGCAGGAGGGCTGAGGACCTAGTAGAAAATTCTGAGACAGTTGTGAGGTCATGAGATTGCTATAATTATTTTATTTCTTTGTCATCTTCTGCTGCTAGCACTAGTGAGAGTAAAAGAGTTAATCTTAAGACAGTACTGACACAAAAACCAACCTAGAAACAAATTGGCCTTTGAGCAAGCACAGCTGAAAATAAATGAGCAAGTTTCTAATTAGGAGATCATTTTTGTGGGAGTAGTGGGACAAGAAACTGCATGGGTGTGGAGATGATCATCTCTTGTGAAGCTGTCTGAAGTGATTACTCTTGGTAAGAAAGCCTGAAATACTGTAGTTGTTTCATGTCCAGAGCTGAATAGCAAAAAAGGAAAGGAACATTTGTTAGTGCCCTGCCTGGAGTCTACTGTCCAGTCTTTGAGCTGGCCTGACAAGAGAGTGGTGAAGGTCAAGGAAAGAATCATTTTCTACAAGGTTCAGTAGCAGCTAAGCAGAAGAGAAAAAAAATCCCTGTTCATACCATTGCTGAATGAGGAGAGGAAAGCAGTGCAGAACTTGACTCTTGTGCACCATTTGACATCAGCCTGCTGAGCAGGTAGCACAGAAGTTCTGCTGAAGTAGCCTTGACTCTGCTGTCTTTTGCATGAGAGGGTGCCATCAAGATTTTAGGGATGGGAAAGGACTGAAGGTGTTGGGAGTAAGGAGGGTCTGCTGAATTTAAGACTTTCTGTTCCCAGAGAGCAGCTTGTTTTCTTTCCTGTTCTCTGCTGATGTTGTAGGCACCTTCTGCAAACAGGAGCTGTGGAAGATCTGACCATCATCAGTGAGCGTCAGCTTGTTAAAGGGATTAGCCGTGTCATTGCAGTGACAGGGCAACAAGCCAAACAGGTAAGAAAGGGAGAACTGAGATATCTACCATGTTGAGGCAATGCCTCATACAAAGACTTAGCTTTGTAGATTCCCACTTAGACGATTAGCTTCCCCCTGTTTTGGCTGTTTTGCCTGGTCTGGCATACTCCTTCGTTCCTGGACCCAGCTCTGCCGTCATACCTCTCTATTCACCTCCACTCTCCTCATCCTAGTCTTCTGTCTCCTCGACCTTCATTCCTATCCTCAGGCCTGCTTTCCAAGATAAGAACTTGGCACAAAGTATCAGGAAGTTTCTAAACTAAATTTCTGTCCCCAGGTAGGTATTTAAAGGTGCAATTTTTTGTGCTTTGGTTTCACCTCCTGCCTATCACAGCTGGATGTGTCCTTTATGGTTACAGGGCTATGGCCTCATTTTTAAAGTCCCTTTGCTTCTTCCTTTAGTCTTTTTTTTCCCTGTGAAACTGTGGTTCTAGTCTGGATGGATCTGTATTAAAAAGTGAGCAACCTATTATTGTCTGTGAAACTGCTCTGTCCTTTGAATACATTGGAAGTGTCAGGGGCCCTGCAACCTGGCCCACTTCCTTTAAGGCTGCAATCAGAGTAGAGTGACTCACTGTCAGTGAAACTGGAAAGACTAGAGGCAAACTCCACCCCTGCCAATCTGTTGATTTTTGGCTGGCAGTCCCCTGTGCATCTGTGTCCCTAGCAAGGCTTTTCTTGGTGCAGAGGAATAAAAAGCTGCAGGGCACAACCACATGCCTTGCTGGAAGTGCTGACCTGGAGAGCCCCTGGAGAGGAACTGTGTGCATGTGTTAATCAGGCAAGGGAGACTGCAGCTATGGGGGAGTGACTTGGCACAAAGGATGTGTATCCAAGCTAAGCAGGTCAGTCTTCAGTGTCCACACATTTCTACGTATTCTCTGTGATATTGGTCTAAAGTCTAGCAGGACAATCTTGGGCACAAAGCTCTGACAGAGAAATACTCAAAGCCATAAGGATTTTCATTGGAGAAAAATATTTGTATTAGCTTTTTTATTAAGAGCAGCATTGGTGTTAGGGAAAGCAACTGCACCAAGACCAGCTGAACTGGTCCTCCATCAATGTACTAGAACAGTTAATGAGTTTCCACTTTAGTTTTAGGGTTTCTTTTGTTTCTTCAGTCATTGGTTTCAAGACCACATTTTCTAATGAAAAAAGAGCACCAAGCAGTAAATGTGTCTCCCAACTTTTTCACACTGAAATCCTGATTTCCTGGTGTGAGTCAGGAAACATTAGTGCACAGCAGCTTGGTCCCTTGGGTGTGACTGTCCAGTGTTGGTTGTAAATCTAGAGAGGAACATTCTATTACAGAGTCTCTTGGGGACTGTTGTTCTTAAAGAGTCTGCCTGTAGGTGCCTTTATACTGCATCCTGAGCAGTACTTCATTGTTATGACCCTGTTACCTCCTTGCTTTCTCTATCTCCATTCAATTCTTTCTGTTGCCGCATCTGAAGCACTCTTTCCCTCTTCCTCTCCAGGCCCGGGAAGTAGGCAAGTGCTTAGCCATAGAGGTGGACTCTCTCTCCCTGCGAATGCAGCAGAGGAACACCTCCATTCCTGAGATGCAGAACCTCTCCAAAGAAGTTGGCCAGCTGACCAAAGTAAGTATTATACTTCCTTACAGGAAAGATCCCAGTGTGGGCTGTAGATGCTTCAGGTGCATGACTTTTTCCCTGTGAGGTTTACATCTTACCATGATTCATAGGAGGGGCAGGTGGCTACCTGCTGGTGCCACTGTGATCACAAAGATTTCTATCAGTGTGTGGGTGCATCTGTTGCAGATCACCTACCAGAGGGGAATGGTCAGAAGGCAATGGGGAAAGTAAAACTGAAAAAGAGTTCTCAGGCTTTTCCCCAGGCTGTAGGTGTCCAGCTGAAAAAGAGAAAGCTACATACTGCAGTGACTGGCTGGTCTGATGACACAGGGTTATTAGCAGGGTCTTGGGAAGAGTCTAGGCTTCAGCCTAGTGTCTGGAGAATTAGCCATTTTTTCTTCTAGGTACAGTTTAGTGTCCTTAAACAGCAAATTGTCTTGCAGGTGGTGAGTAGCACTGCAATGCCCCAGTGGCAAAGAAAAGAACTGCAGACTGTCCTCAAAGCGCTACAGCGAACAGCCAACACGGCCATCAGGAAACTGGAATTGCAGCAGGTACTGTGGCAGCAGCACACTCACTTGGAGCTTGGCAATAGCACTGTGTGGCATACACTGGTGGACCTGTTGTCTGTCACACTTCACAGCCACTCAGTCACTAGAGTCCCATTAGAAAGCAGAGTAAAGCAGATACAATTGCACATGGTGCAGCATTAAGCCCTGTGTTGGGTTGATTTCACTGGCATTAAGCAGGGCCATTGTTTAACATGCAGTGAATGAATAATGGCTGTTGTCACCTGCAGAATCCCTGTGTCTTTCTGCCTGTGAGGATGGGCAGCCCCATATAAGCACTTTTGGCAAACACCTACAGGCAGATAGGCATCACTTTGCTGTTTGTACTTGAAGAGGACAAGTTGGCCCTGAAAATGGGCTTTACAAGGTCACACAGTAAGACAGTGGCAGGACTTTCTGGCAGCCTTTCTGCCAACCATATGCATAATTGCTCTGGCTTCCCACTGCATTTGTGTCTTGCTAATTTACATTATTACCTCAAAAGCCCTTTGAAAATGTTTTTTCATGACTTGGTGTTCTCCACAAGAATTACTATTTTCTTAAAGTAGGAGCATCTTGCCACAGGAGCCTGCCTGAGACATGGCAGTGTATAGGTTGAAAAAAGAGCCTGAGAACTGCACAGGCCACTGTCTATTCCACTTTTGAAAGAAGTTCATCTCTGCTTGCTTTTGAAGAAGGAGGGGTGTACAGACCACAGAATCACAGAACTTCAGAGATTGGAAGCGACCTCCAGAGATCGAGTCCAACCTCCCTGCCAAGGCAGGATCACCTGCCTGTTCACACAGGAACACATCCAGGCAGGTTTTGAAAGTCTGTAGAGAAGGAGACTCCACAGTCATTCTGGGCAGCCTGTTCCAGTGCTCTGTCACCATCACTAAAGAAGTTTCTCCTCACGTTGAGGTGAAACCTTCTGTGTTCCAGTTTGTAGTCATTGCTCTTTGCCTTATTGCTGCTGACCACCAAAGAGATTGCCCCATCCAGTTGACACCCACCCTCAGATATTTGTGTACACTGATAAGCTTATAGAATCATAGAATGGTTTAGGTTGGAAGGGACCTCAAAGATCATCTAGTTCCAACCCCCCACCGTAGGCAGGGACACCTCCCACTAGAACAGGTTGCTCAAGGCCTTATCCAACATGGCCTTGGACACCTCCAGGGAGGGAGCAGCCACAACCTCCCTGGGGAACCTGTGCCAGTTTTTCACCACACTCACCATAAAGAACTTCTTCCTAACATCTTAACATGGGTTTAAATCTGCCTTCTTCCAGTTTAAACCCATTCCCCCTCATCCTGTCATTACAAGACCTTGTAAATAGTCCTCCCCAGCCTTCCTATAGGCCCCCTTCAGATACTGGAAGGCTACGATAAGGTCTTCTCAAAGCCTTCTCTTCTCCAAGCTGAAGAGCCCCAACTCTCATAGCATAGGTACTCCAGCCCTCTGAGCATCTTCAGGCCTCCTCTGGACTCACTCCAACAGTTCCATGTCCTTCTTGTGTTGGGAGCTTCAGAACTGTACACAGTACTCCAAGTAGGGTCTCATGAGAGTAGAGTAAAGGGGGAGAATCCCCTCCCTTGTCCTGCTGGCCACACTGTTCTTGATGCAGCTCAGGACATGGTTGCATCAACCCAGACCCTCAGGTCTTTTTCCTCAGGGCCGCTCTCCAGCCATTTGCCACCCAGCCTGGATTTGTGATTGGGATTGCGCTGACCCAGGTGCAGGACCTTACACTTGGCCTTGTTGAATTTCATGAAGTTGGCCTGGGCCCACCTCTCCAGCCTGTCCGGGTCCCTCTGGATGGATCCCTGCCCTCTAGCAAGTTGACTGTGCCACACAGCTTGGTGTCATCCACAAACTTGCTGAGGATGCACTGACAAAGATGTTAAACAGCATTGACCCCCTGAGGGACGTCACTGGTCTGCAGGTGGACATTGTGCCCTTATCACTACTCTCTGCATGTGACCATCCAGGTAATTCCTTATCCAGCAGTGCTCCACCCATCAAGTCCATGTTTTTCAAATTTGGTGGCCAGGATGTCATGTGGGACAGACTCAAATGCCTTACTGAGGTCCAGGTAGATCTCTAAGTCTTCTCTTCTGCAGACTAAACACCCCCAGGTTTTTCAGTCTCTTTTCGTAGGGCAGATGCTCAAGTCCCCCAGTCATCCTCATGGCTCTCTGCTGGACTCTTTCCAGCAGGGCCCTATCTCTCTTGAACTGGGGAGCCTAAAATTGGACACAGTATTCCAGGTGTGGTCACACCAGGGCAGAATAGAGGAGGAGAAGAACCTCCCTAGACCTGCTGGCTACACTTTTCCTGATGCATCCCAGGATGCCATTGGCTCTCTTGGCCACAAGGGCACATTGCTGACCCATGCAGAACTTGCTGTCCACCAGGACTCCAAGGTCTTTCTCCATGGAGCTGCTTTCCAACAGGGTAGCCCCCAACCTGTACTGGTACCTGTTGTTTATTCCTCCGCAGATGGAGGATGCTGCACTTGTCCTTATTGAACTTAATGAGGTTTGCCTTCACCCAGCTCTCCAGCCTGTCCAGATCTCTTTGTATGGCAGCACAGCCTCACAGGTGTCAGCCACATACACAGAATTTTCTGTCATCAGTGAACTTGCAGAGGGTACACTCAATGCGCTCCTCCAGGTCATTGATAAAGATATTGAACAAAATTGGACCCAGTACTGCTCCCTGGGGAACATCACTGGCCCAGGCCTTCAACTCGATTTTGTGCCGCTGATGACAACTCTCTGAACTCTGTAGTGGAGCCTGTTTTCAATCCACCTCTTGAACCAGCCATCCATGCTACATCTCCTGAGCTTATCTATGAGGATGTTGTGGGAGACAGTATCAAAAGCCTTGCTGAAGTCAAGGTATGAGGCATCCTCAGCTCTTTCCTTGCCTACCCATTTGGTCATGGTTTCATAGAAAGCTACCAGATTAGTCAAGCAAGATCTCCCCTTGGTAAATCCATAATGGCTACTCTTGATAACCCTCTTTTCTTCCGCATGGTTAGAGATGGCCTCTGGAATGAGCTGCTCCCATCACCTTTCCAGGGATGGAAGTGAGACTGACTGGTCTCTAGTTGCCTCTAGAGTCTGTCTTCTTGCCTTTTTTGGAGACTGGAGTGACATTCTTCCAGTCATCAGGCACCTCTCCTGTTCTCTGTGACTCTTCAAAAATGGTGGAGAGAGGCTCAGCAACAGTACCAGTCAGCTCTCTCAGCACTCTTGGATGTAACCCATCGCGGCCCATGTGTCTTCAGGTGGCACAAATGATCTCTAACCCAGTCCTGACTGACAAGTGGACTGTCCTCTTCTCTCCAGTTCTGCTCCCTTGCTTTCAGAAACTGAGGTTCCCAAGGGCTGGTCTTAGCAGTAAAGTCTGAGGCAAAGAAGGCATTCAGCAACAATGCCATCTCTGCCTCTTTGGTTACCATATCTCCCACATTGTTCAGTAGTGGACCCCCCCCTTACCCATGGTCTTCCTTTTGTTATTGATATACTTGAAAAAGTCTTTTCTTGTTTTCTTTCACCTCCCTGGCAAGACTCAGCTCCAAGAGGGTCTTGGCCTTTCTTGTCACTTCTCTACATTCTCTGGCAATATTTCTATAATCCTTCCAATTGACCAGACCTTTTTTCCACAAATTGTAAACCTCCTTTTTCTTTTTGAGTTTTCCCAAGAGCTCCCTGCTTATCCATGCAGGTCTTCTGCCTCCCATACTTGTTTTGTTGTTTTGTTTTTTTTTTTCAAGAGAATACATTTTTCTTGAGTCTGGAGTAGGTAATGTTTGAATATTGACCAGATCTCTTGGGCCCCCTTTCCTTCTAAAGCCTTAGTCCACTGGATAGTTCTAAGTAGAGTTTTAAAAAAGGCAAAGTTAGCCCTCTCAAAGTCCAGGGCTGAAATTTTACTTATCATCCTGCTTCTTTCTCTAGTGATACTAAACTCTAATGTGTCATGGTCACTGTCTTTGTGTGAAAATTTCCATTTCCTAGTCTTACTTCTGCTAACACTCGGCCTCTTTCTGTCCCGCAGAGCAGCAATTCCATTCCCTATGTGCATGTGTTGCATACATATGTCCCCATCTAGCCCACCCTATGCCACCTATGCCCCTCAAGTGCTGTGTGTTTCCTCTTCCAGGCTGAAGAGAAGGCAAAAAGCCTGCTAGCAAAACATTGCAAACAGCCTGTCATTGTTGATACTATCCCAGCTGATTCCCTCTCTGTGAGTAATGGACATTACTTGTTGGCCCAGCAGTACCTCAGGTGCTTCATTCATTAGAGGGAGCTGCTGGGCATGTTCTTTGCTGCATGCCAGTTTCCTTTGCTGTAGCCTGATCATCTTTTCCCTGCCACTCCTAGATCCTAATGAAGGTAGTGAACCAGCTGTGTGACAAGTCTCCTGGCACATCAGTCTTGCTACTCAGCCCTCAGGCTTCTGGGGAGGTGCTCTGTGCATGTCAGGTGTCCAAGGTAAGCAGAGCCAAGGTAGAATCATGATGAACCTGTCTGCAAAGAGGGAGGGGATTCATTGCTCAGCATGTCCCATTTGAGGCTTTTCCTAGGATTCTGTCCAGTGATGGTGGTTATTCACACAGAGATAGGACCCAAGATTGACCATAGTGGGACCAAAGCCGCTTTCAGTCTCTGCTGGGCACAGATATCCCTGGGTCCTCCAGGAGTGTTTGCCCAGAGGTAGGACCCAGCATTGACGCATAAACTCAGCCTTTGCAGTCCCTGCAGTCATGACTGCTTCACATAGTGAGGGCCCAGGCTGAGTAAAGAGAGGATGTTGTTACCTTTTATCTAGAGTGTAGAGTGCTCCACAGTCCAAATTACCTTGCTTTGTGTCTTCTTCTCCAGAATCGTCTCCCTGTGTTCTCAGCTTCTGACTGGGCTGTGGCTGTCTGTGCACAGATGGAAGGGAAGGCAGGAGGTTCTGCTGTCGTCGCCAAGGGCAGTGGAAATGCTAAGGGCATACAGAGAGCCCTGACTGCTGCACTGATGCTTGCTCAGAGTAAACTCTGACATATAACTGTAATGCTTTGGTAGCAAGGACAGCTGTATGCAGACCAGCTGCATGCCATGTGGACACTTGATGCAGTGCATGCATTATGCTCTGCTGATCTGAAATGTTCAGCAGCTCTCACATTGAACATTGCTGCAACCACTGCAGTGGAGCATTTCACTTCTGGCTATCTGAGACTGAGACAAACCCCACTCCTGATCCCACTGACAGAACGATACTGCCTGTTCTCAGCATGGACACATGGAGACTGAGCCTCAGAAAGCACCAGTTGCAGCAACAGATTGTGTTTCTCCTGGAACTTATTACAAGACCAGCATCAAGAGGCAACCATAAGAGCATGGGGAGATAGCACAATGTTATTCTAAAGCCATTAAATGGCCAAGAGTGTTTCATGTTGTTAGCTGCATATTTTTCTTCTTTTTGTACTATTCTCTGCTCTGAAGAAGGGCTTTGTTCAGTCCCTGCTGCTCCACAAATCAGCAAACACTCTTTTCTAATCAGTTCTGTCCTACTGCAGAACTCAGGAAATCATTCTGATTAAAAATGCTACTATAATTTAGAAACAGGAAGTGACTTCCCACCTTGCTTTCAGGCTCAGCCTTCTTAGGCTATGCAAGGAGTAGTGCCGAGCCCAGTCCTCAGTATTAGAGCATAGAGAGAACAAAATCATCCTAGCCTCCACACCTCTTTTCCTTTGTATGAATGTTCTCCTGGTTTCTTCCTGCTGTTTGCCTTGTAACTCCTTTCCTATGCTGCCTTCTGGCTTCTCACACACCCAGCACCCACTTAAAAACCACATGGATCTGGTGGTTTGTGTGAATGGGGACTGTTGCTGCGTTGCAGCGTTATGAACTCCCTGCAGCAGGACACTTAGCTGTGAGGTGAGCAGGTCTCTCTCTAAAACTAGTCTCTTTTTCACAAAGGCTAACAGATCCAGTGAACCCAACTCATAAAGGTATTTCAGACTTCAGTGCTGGAATGATATATGACCACAGCACCATAGTTTTAGATACCTAAATAAAGAGATCACAAGTGGTGGCTGATGTAAAGGTACAAGAAGATAGCGATACATGCCCCTCTCACCCTGTGAGCAGCAGCAACAGCTTGGCTGGAATGGATTTCACCAGCAAGCAGGAAAGCCTGGCACTGTGGAGGTGTGTGGAGGAGGCAGTAGCTGCATGCTTTTGGGAACAGGAGGGGTAGAAACACAGTGGTGCTGAGGGATGTGGAGCAGGATAAGAATTGGTCAAGAGAACACAGCGGAGAATGTCCCAGTCTCCTAATGAGAGAGACTTCCTCCACTTTTCTTAGCAGGCTGCTATGAGTAGTCTCCCTTCTCTCTTCAGAGAATGGCTCACCTGGGGAAAAATCGAGGTGGACTTAAAGCAGTTGCTACAGAACAAGGGCCTTTTTACCTTATCTCAGTGGCTGTCCAGCCTGATATTTCATATGTGGTCCATAAGCTTCCTCACCTTTGTGAAGTGCCAGGAAGCTGTTTCTGTACTTGGCTAAGTGCCTGAGAAATATGAGGACTTGGAGGTGGGAGGAGTGGGGAGCCTTTAGTGTCTGATGGTACTCCCCACTATCCTCTGCTCTTCCAAACTACTGATGGCTGCAGCTGTGGCAGAACTGCAGACTGCTCATTCAGTAAATGCTACTGCAAGCCACAGAGACTAAAGTAGAGCTTTATGTGAAGGGGACTAGGAGCATCCATTTCTGAATGCAGAAGTGCTGCTCATGCTTATGCCATGTCTGCAGGGAATCTGAGTGCAGAGGAGAGCTGGAATATTCATACCAGGGTGTTGGGAACCCTGTGAATGCTGAAGAGGATGTGTGGACTCACAGGGAACCAATTTGGGTCATTGGTTGAAAGCAGCCTAGTGCCTGGTGTTGTACAGCTCCTGGGTTTCGCTTGGGCTGCAGTAGTACCAGATAGAGGGAGGGGTACAGGGTGCACTGTCTTACTGGGAAAACACTTTCCTGGAGTGCCTTTGTGTAACAGCTGCTACTGATGTTTTCTTTCAGTATTGGAAAGAGGAGAGGAATTCCGAGTTGGACTGCTCCTGCACCATGCTGCAAAAGCAGAGCCTGAGACTGCCAGCAGCAGCCTGGTTTTGTTTTTTTTAAGCTTAAAAACCACTGACCTCTTGTAAACTTTTACTCAGTTCCTTAAGGGTCTGTGTGGTGACCTTGAAGGTAATGCATTTACTAATGGGAAAATTGAGCCCCCTCATCATTTCTCAGGGGGTGAGGGCTGCTGCTGCAGAGGCAACCAGCACAGCGGCCCTTTAGGCCATTGGAAGAAGATCCATTTCTTTGGTTGGAGCTGCTGAGCTTTCAGCACTGTGTAGTGAGTGAGCAGCCAAGGCCTGATGGCTGCGCACCCCAACTCTTTTCTCCTGTGTCCCATGGGAAGTCACCCTCTGCCCTCAGGGTGGCAGACTGAGCCCTGTAATGAGAAATAAGCCCCCAACCCCTAAAGCAAGAGCACTTGGGGAAGGCTTAATGATCTTGCAGCCAGTTGTGGGCCATCTGGGGAACTGAAAAGTGTTGGCTACATGACAGCAGCTGCAGCTTGGCCAAGGGATGGTGGAAGGTGGACAATGGCTGCATGCAAGCCAGCCAGCCAGCCAGCAAGGGTTATAGGGCTCCTAAAGCAGAGGTAGCGGTATCAATCTGGCCATCCTACAAGGAGTCTTCTGAGCGGTTACAGCTGACCTCTGCAGCTGAGCTTTCTAGAAGGTCATCCAAGGGAGGCAGGAGGCTGCTGAGGACAAAGTCCTACAGCTCATCAAACAGCTCTGGAAGTGGCACATCTTTTTGTGGAGAGCGCTTGACCACCTCCACAGCCCTTCCCAGCTTCTCCGTGCCATGGCTACCTGCGGGGTCAGTTGAAAGACCTCTGCTCAGGCTGGAGGGACTTGCTCTGCAGCAGCTGTGCACCTGTGGGATCAGTCATACACAAGTTCGGTGTCCATATCCCTCAACCTCTGCAACTTCAGCCAGAGCTGCAGCTCCTTCTCCACACCTGCAGCGGCCCCAACATCCTCTGCACTACCTTCCTGTAAATGTTAAAACCCACTTGGATCTGGAAGTAGGGCTGCAGCTTGCTGCAATGGTGCTGGCTCTCCTGCTTCAGTCAGTCTTGGAGGGACAGACCTTCCAGCTTGATGCCCTTTTTCTTTCTCCTCTTCTGCTGCTCTTGGCCTTTCTAGTCATGAAATTCAGTATTTCATTTCTTCTATTTAAGTCTGTAAGGATTATGTGGGTCAGTATTGAGGTTACAGCATAACCAAGTCATGATATTACTAGATCTCATAAGCTCAGTAGCACTAAATTTGTTCTGTAATTGGAGGGGGGGAAAAAAAGATCTTCACCTACCAGTATGAAGTTTTGTGAGGAAACTGTGATGCCCATATCACCCCAGGATGGTGAAACGGGCTGCTGCAGTAGGAATGTTGGGGTCTGAGCCATCATCTTGCTGGGCCATCACTGATCCTAGGAGACAGCATTTCCTACTATTCTTCTGGCAACCCCCCAGTGCACAGACTTACATCCCAATCTTCCCCTTTCCCTGCTGCAGAAGGACAATATATTCATGTCCTGTGCTGCAACTGTAGTAGCTGCCACATTTCTGCCTGGAAAGCCTTGCGTTGCAGTGGCAGGTCAAACAATGCTTAGATGGGAGTGCTTGGGGGAACAAAACAGGTGTTTTAAAAGTTTTTCTCTGGCTGAAATAGCAGCCTGCATTCCTTTATAGTTCTCAGGGATCCAAGGTGTGAGCAGTATCCTGGGCACACAGTTGCAGCTCCAAACATGCACGCAGAGGAGACGGCAGGGAGCAAGAAACTAATTAAAGACACGATGGCATTTTTTGCTGTGAGCAGGTGCTATCACGTTGGCAACACCTCCATAAGTCCAGATGGACCTCAAGGTCCTTTAAGGGTGCACGCAATGGCAAGGGCTTACCAGCTCCACTCCCCAGTAACTGCCTGACTTTGGGAAAAGGGGAGCAGAAAGTGCACACTTGTCTCTTCTTGCTCGCTTTACTCCAGGAGGTTTGTTCCCGATAGCCTGGGCTCCAGAGAGGCTGGCACACAGGACCAGCTCACAGCTCAGCTCGACACTGAGACCCCCTGAAGTACCCAGCCCACCAGCAGGTAGAAGTAGCAAACCCTGCATGTTCAGGGACACACTCACCAGCGTGTCTCCCCCAAACACCCACTATAAGGATTCACAGCTACACTTACACAGATCTCTCTTTGCGTGGCTTCGGGTATGATTTCACTCATGCTATGCGGAAGCATTTTCATAGGTCTCCCAGAGGCTGATGCCTTATTTCTGGAAACGTTCAAGGCTAGGACGAATGGGACAACCTGATCTAGTTAGAGATGGCTCTGCTCACTACAAAGGGAACTGGTAAACCCAACCTGTAGAAGTCCCTTCAACCCCAACTACGCTGTGAGTCTGTGTTCATGGTGACAGCAAGCACTGAGCTAGTCCTGTCACACATACTACGTATGTGTAACCCTGAACCCCACACAGCCACGTGTCACCATTGCACCCTCCCCCACTGGTGGGCTCCTTGCCCCTGCAGAAGCTAGGTGCTCATGGTGAGCAGCACCCGTGTCCTGGCAGCTGCTGCACAGGTACACAGAGCTGCAGTAGTGAACCAGCAAACCCAGCGCACTCATGGCAAAGAATGTCACCTTCCTTTGGAGCTGCTCGGGGTCATGTGCAGCTGGTGTTGCTGCTCGCTTTCTGTATCCCAGCTGCCTGAGAAAGGAGGGGCTGGCTCTGCACTAGAGGCACTCAGCTGAGGGACAGGCAGCACGCAGGGTTTGTGGGCAGGATAGGAGCAAACTCTGGGCCTAGCGATGAGGAGCAAGAGGTCTCTGAGCCCCTGTCTCTCCAGGTAGCACTGCTGTGGGAAGAGCTGAGTTTACAGTGCAGCGGAGTTGTGCCCGCAGCAGTATGCAGAGAGCCGGTGGAGGCAGGAGAGGCACTTCAGGGGAAATCCCAGCAGCTCGCCTTTGCTGCGTGTCCTTCACGGGCAGCCGGCTCCCCGCGCAGGAGCACTGGTGCCTCGCCTTCAGCTCGTCAGCCTGCATTGCAGCTGGCATTTCTGTGCCGCCTGTCGCTTGCTCAGCTGCAACTCAAGCTCTTCTCTCCTACAGAAAGCGTCAGGAAAACCCACAAGGCTGGGAGAAGAGCCCTCCTCCCCCTCCATCCTCCCCACCACCAGTGCCATCGCTATCCCGGCTGCCGTCAGGAGCTCCCCGTTACTGAGTCCTCACTCCTAACTGGGGCGCAGCCCACTAGGGGGAAACGGAGAGATTAGGTCTGATTGATTTATGCCGTTCTGGGTCTTAGTCTAGGCATGTGGCTTGTGGGGGGTCCAGGATGTCTGCAGAGATGGCGTGCCAGTGAGGCTGTTGTGGTGCTACCTGGTCTGCATCCAGACCCACTATTCAGAGTCATGTGCTGCTGTATCCAACGCAGGCTGCAGAGCTACTCACCCTGCCATCATGCAACTGCAGCAGGCTCCCGGTGGGAAAAATGAGCAAAGATACACCCACGGCCAGCCACTGGCACTGGGATGCTGCCGCCGACCAAAGTCTCCCGCGGGACTGGAGAGGGGATGGAAGGGACCTTGTCCTGCAGGATCTGTTGTGGAAATCTGGAAGGAGCTCTGTGTTGCCTGGGTCCATGTTGTATCCAGTGCTGCTGTGTCACTCTTCCAAGCTGGGAGTCCTCAGAGTAAGCTGTGGGGTCCTACCAGCCACAATTCCAGTCCTACTGTGAATCAATTCCAAACAACCTCCTGCATTTTCAGCTGGCTGTGGGCTCCCTATCCCAGAGCTATTGCTATCAGATAGTCTGGTCTTTCCAGGAGCTCCATCTGAGCCTGATGAAAAGGTCCCTGAGGCTATGCAGACACTGGGTTACTATTGCAGTCCTCGACCAAGAGCCCTTCATCTCCCTCTAGTCCTCACTCAGCCTCATTTCACGCATTTCCCTTGTGCTTTGCATTAGAGGTTGCCTGGGCTTGAACTCAGGAACAGGAAGCTAAATCTGAGCCTACGTAGACCTTCTTTTCACATGATAAGGAATTATTTACACTCGGGTTGGGATTTGCTGCTCTACTAATTTTGTTGTCTCCTCGTTTGCCTGTTTGTCCCACATTTCAGGCAGTATTCTCTCCCTCCCCCCTCATTCTCTTGCTGCCCCCACATGCAGGTTCCATTCTTCCCTCCACCTCCTGCTGCCTGGCCCGGTTAGGCAGGTACTGTAAGAAGCAGAACAAGAAAAAATAATCCTCCAACTCAAATATCACTAAGTTTTACAGAGAAAGGGTAAAGAAATGCAAAACGAAATGACCTTTAAAACAAGTAAGCTGTAAGGTTCCCTCCCCCACCCAGAACTGGCTCCTCTGCTCTGCTATAACCTTCTCCTCCCTGTCCCAGCATTTATTTATAAGCACCATCAATAATTAAGAAGTTGCCTGCCTGCTTGCTTGCCTCGGCTGCCATGTTGACAAAGCCCTGCTGACGTTTCCTGGCTCAGCCTGGCTGCTTTGCTCACTTGGGCTTTTAATTTTCTTCCCCTGCCTTGTTAGAAACACAGGAATCACCCACCCGGAATGGACCGGAGGCCCAGAGAGGCAGGAGAGCTCCTTGCTGCGAGCTGCCAGCTCTCACAGCCCTGCAGCAGCGCCACAGGCTGGGGTGTCCTGCTAAGGGCCACCACTGCTCCTTGCTGGAGTCAGGCTCCAAGAGACCTCCTTATCCACATTTAAGGGCTGGGAAGCTCCCACACTGACAGTTCTGTGCTTAGAAAACAGCAAGTGAGGGTTCTGCAGCTGGGGTTCCCAGCCCCAGGCACCCAACCAGGGAGGTGAAAGGAGACACCCACCAAGCAGCACAGTCAGAAAAGAACAACCAAGCAGGTTGAGTTGGCCCTCACAGACAGAGCTGGAGACCATATGGTAGAGGTGTACAGCTGGGCTTAGTAATCAGGGCTGGAAGGCTTTACACTGTCCTGGAGGAAGAACTGCAGGTCATAACTCAGGGACAGGCCAGCCATGAAGGCAACAGTCAGGCTTGGCACATCAGAAGTCCTTGGGAACACTCTGGGTCACTCCTAATGTGTTCAAAGGCACTTTGTAGGCATCAGGCAAACCCTGTCCTTTGAACAAACACTCGGACAAATGGTTTGGAGGCAGCCCAGCTGCAGGCAGAACCTGCAGCATGCCAGGGCTGAGCCCAATCCCCTTTGTCACCACCGTCCCGATGCAGTGATGGGGCACCAGAGGGAAGCCTGATGGTTCTCCCTGAGCTGCTCTATGGTGTTGCTGGGCATGGAAAGGCCAGGCAGAGAAGCAGCAGCAGAGCTGGAGCCACAGGCATTCAGGAGCACGCACATAGCTCCCCAGTCCAGAGCAGGATGCCTCGATCTCCTCTGGCATGTGACCGGGGCTGGGCTTTGCTGGGGCTCCTGCAGCCTGCTGAAGGGCTGAGGAAGGCCCAGGAGCAGAGCACAGTGGTTTTGGTTTATATTCTCTATTTTAATACATACACATAAGCTATTCTAAGAAAGGGTGGATATATGTATATTCTTGGAATAGGTGTAGTATTTCTGCGCACGCATTCTCCGTCTCTTAGGGTCTTCATTTCCCCCTTTTTGGTGGTCTGTGGGAGGAAGATAGTTTCTCCAAGTATCTTCTAGATGACCCTTTTTGGGGCATATGCGTGGTTTTACTTGTTTATTACTTATCACTGTTTGCAGTTAGCAGCAAGCTGGTTTCAGCTGATTTGACTTACAGCTATACCTACACATACAGCTGTCTCTCACCAGATATCTTTTATCACATCCCAGCTTCAGTTCCATGCCCTATTCAGTTTGTTTTTATCAGCTCAGTAATGCAGGGGGGCCCAGAAAAAGATCGTAACCCCTCCTCATATTTGCCTATTAATCTGTACATACATTAATCAATGGCATATCTCACAGGGTGGACAGGACTTCCCTTCTGCCCCCGGCTTGTCCTGCACCAGACCTTGCAAATGCTGATGCAAGCTGTATGGATTTGCTACTAGGGGACACCGAGGATCTGAGAAATGGAAAAGGTGCTCTTTCCCCAGGTACCCCTACCTCCCCAGCCCACACCACCCAACTGTCCCAGGGCTGCTGGAAGAGATCGCTCCTTCTTCTGTGGATCAGGCTCTGAGGACCACCCTCAGCTTTCAAGGGAAGGGGTGGCCCGCCTGCCACCGTATCAAATGTCCCTCTGCAAAATGGGTAACAAGGCCAAGCAGGCCTTGAAGGTAAATAAAGCAAGCAGGGACAATACTCTTTTTTCAAATATAACAAAGCCGCTGGACCTCTGAGCTGCTTCCTGATGGCCACATGAGGGAAAGATGCTACATTGCCTGCCCTCGGATTTTCCAAATCTCCCTGTGTTCTGCCTGTGCTGTAGGGCCATAGGACCCTCTGCATCTCTCTAGAGCATTTACCCATGTCACAAGCACCTTGGGTTTATCAAACCACAGCACAAGAGAGAGGTGGAAACTGGGACAGGGAAGAGAATGACACAGAATCACAAGCTAAACTGCAAAGTATGACTACTGTGGGAAAGGGAGGGGGAGGGGGGGGGGGAACGAGGGGG
>VWZI01003021.1:334659-366054 GCA_013396835.1 Psilopogon haemacephalus | reverse complement strand
CGGCGGACACCTCTAACCCCAGCTCCCCGGCGGACACCTCTAACCCCAGCTCCTCGGCGGACACCTCTAACCCCAGCTCCCCGGCGGACACCTCTAACCCCAGCTCCTCGGCGGACACCTCTAACCCCAGCTCCCCGGCGGACACCTCTAACCCCAGCTCCTCGGCGGACACCTCTAACCCCAGCTCCCCGGCGGACACCTCTAACCCCAGCTCCTCGGCGGACACCTCTAACCCCAGCTCCCCGGCGGACACCTCTAACCCCAGCTCCTCGGCGGACACCTCTAACCCCAGCTCCCCGGCGGACACCTCTAACCCCAGCTCCTCGGCGGACACCTCTAACCCCAGCTCCCCGGCGGACACCTCTAACCCCAGCTCCTCGGCGGACACCTCTAACCCCAGCTCCCCGGCGGACACCTCTAACCCCAGCTCCTCGGCGGACACCTCTAACCCCAGCTCCCCGGCGGACACCTCTAACCCCAGCTCCTCGGCGGACACCTCTAACCCCAGCTCCCCGGCGGACACCTCTAACCCCAGCTCCTCGGCGGACACCTCTAACCCCAGCTCCCCGGCGGACACCTCTAACCCCAGCTCCTCGGCGGACACCTCTAACCCCAGCGCCTCGGCAGCTGGCAGGTCTTAATCAAGCGGCCGGGATAATGAGTTTCCTCCCCTCTCGAGAACTCTGGAGTTTCTCTGTCAGGAGGGACCACAGCGTCACACCAGCAGCATTTCAGGGGGCTGGCGGGGGACAGGGTGCATTTAGCAGTAGCCAGCTGTTTTCCTCGCCTCTGGGGGAGGAGAGGCTCCTCTTCACTAGGAGCTGACGGGGCAGAGCCGGCTGCATGCGGTGGCCAGAGCTGCAATTAGCAATGCCCAGGTCCTAAAGTGCTTTTGCGTTTCTGCCACCCCCCTTGGGCAACGATTCTCCCCTGGGCACACTGACAGGTACCCAGGATCACAGTACTGGCCCCAGTGATAACATTCACCTTATTCCCAAATGGCCAAGGTCCTGTTACAGACGAATTCCATTATGTCTAAAGTGAAACAGATTGCTGGTTTGGCACGTTTTTCGTTTGAACACACTTAAAGCTCGTTGAAGAGATTCGGCACCTTGATATGCCTACACTGCACTGCCCTAATGTGCAGTCAGCATCTGCCGTTCCAAGTGCGCATCCCTGCAGGTGACAGTGGGACCAGCAGTATTAGCCAGCACACAGCATCACTTGCCAATATCCTCACCAGCCTGCCTGAAGCAAGGGTAACAGCACAAAGGCCAGGACAGCTGCAGAACAGCTGGCATTTTCAGGGTGACACAGCAGTGTCACGAGAGCCTCCTTGGGTTGATGGAGCTTCAGTGCAAATGTGTCTGAGGCATAAGCATCTTAAAAAATAAATTCTCCTACACTTATAAACTGTCCAGTAAAAAGTGTTTACAGTTGCTCCATTTCTTGGATCACTGTACTGCTGGCAGGAGGCATCAGACAAAGGTCACTGGTTTCCATGTAGTTTTTATCTTCTTTTCCTTTTTTTTTTTTTAATCTCTTTTAGTGTGAATCAAAAGAGCAGGAATCTTTTGTTTCCAGATCAAAACAGGTTCGGCTGAAGCAAGTTTGTTAGACATGCTAGGTAGCAGCTTAAGGTGACTGAAGGAGTGAATTTCTGTCAGCTTCTATAAGGAAAAGGAAGTGTGATTTTTTTTTTTTTTTCTTTTTTAGTACGATTTACCTTTCAGCCTAATCTAGCTGTTAAATGGCACAAACTGGGAGTTTACTACACGACCCCTTTCATTGTCTATTATTTAATAAAAAGGGTGGGTGGCTGATGCGTATGCAGCGTGGGTGGGAGGAGTGTGCATTAGCGCTGTTGACTTGGCTTTTTGGTAACAAATTGTGGCACATCTGTGGTGTTTCAGTACACACTTAGCAAACTCAGCTATGGAACTGGCTTGGCACCTTAGCTGTGGATGAGTGAGACTCCTACAGCCACGGTGGAAGGCATGCAGCAGTGAAAGAAGCCCTCACCCTGGTAGTGGGCCGCACCGAGGGTGGTGGGAATGGATGCTCTGTGAGGAGTGACTCAGTGTCAGACTCGGCCTCCCCCTAGCACGGTAGGCATGGGGCTGATTCAGACACTTTGTAGGCTGGCTCTCACATGCCCTCAGCCTTGTTCTTGCTGGCTTCACACCAGTGCTGAGTGGGGATGGTAGCGTGATAGAGTCAGCTGAGATTACTTTTGTGACGCTCAGGTCAACAGAAAGCTGCTCAGCATCCTGGACACAAGCTGTCTGCTTCTCCTTTGGGGTCACTTTGTGTTGGGGCTGGCCCATGGCTGTGTAGCTCACACCATTTGACCTCCTGCTGCAGGTGTGCTTTGCTCAGCAAGCTTCATCCAGTGTTTGGAGGGGCTACCCTGTTTCTAGAGCTGGGTTTGAGCTCTGCGGGGGTGTGTCTCTCACTTGGTTTCCAGGAGCCCCTTTGGAGAGTCTGCATGCACCATGGGTTAAGTACCTTCTGAAAATGAAGTTGCCATCGGTAAAGCACAAATCAGATTATTTGCTGGAAGGCAGCCATTAAATAATCCTAGGCCACTGATGCTGCACTGGTTTTCCCCAGCAGCTGGCCTTTAACAATTCTCCCAAAAGGTCAGGAAAGACACCAGAAGCTCCAATGAGTGGCCTGGAGGATAGAGTGACACAGATGCTTTTTGAATAGCAGGAAGGACTGAGCAAGGAGAAAACATTTTCCTAGTAGTTTCTCCTCTGTTAATGCCACCTATCTGCCATTTAGCTATGCTTTGCCTTTCTGCTGAAGTGCATCACACATCAAGAACTGAGGTTTAGCTATATCAGTGTGCTGTGGAGAATCAGGCCTCTTCACCCTCAGTGGTGACCATCACAACACCTTCCTTTGGGGGCAGGGAGTTTCACAGAGAAAGGACTTCTAGTACTCCCACCTGCCTATCACCCGTTCCTTCTTCTACAAACACCCTTCTTCAGACAAGGCTCTTTTTTTTCTACAGCCTTTGCATTTTCCATCCATCTACCTCATGTTTCTTTTAGGTAGCCTGCAATCTCTTAACTGTCCAGGCATGCACTGTAGCTCTCTTACACCCAGTTAGCCCCAGCATGGGTCTGTATTCCTTGAAAGAATCTCACCAAGCCTGGGTGCTCTTGTTGAACCCAGAACTCAAGGGGCAGACTCCTTCGTAGTGTCTTCTCTGCCTCTTTCAGAATGGGAGGGATGTTAAGGGTACCAATAAAGCTTCCAGACAATAACTATGAATGATGAATCTTGAGAGCTGAATGCACTGGTATTGAGGTTGGGGTAGGAGACAGAACATGAGAAACTTTGGTCTGGGAAAACTCCACAAAATTAATAGGACTGGTCATACTGCCTTCTGCTCCAGGGTGGTTCTTGTAGCTCTTATCTACTTAGGCTTGGTGTGATCTGGACAGTCTGAGCCATCCCATCAGTTAATGGAAGTCTGGAAGGAGTTCAACTGGAGAGTACTTGGAAAAAAGCAGAAAAAAATCCTGGAATACACTTACAGTGTATCCATCTTTAAAGCATTCATCTTTAAAGAGTCATAAGAACAGCCACAGTGGATCAAACTAGGAGACAGTCTGGCCCAGTAGCCCATCTCTGACAGTGGCTAGAAGCAGATGCCTCAGGAAAAGTAGAAAACCAATGCAAGTATGTGTTGTTTATTTCTTCCAGCACTCACCTCCAGCTGTGTTCAGCTCACACTGAGCCATATATGGTTTCTGTGCATTGAATCATCCTCATGAGGTTCTTCTTCCATGGACTGGTCCTGAAACCTAACAGATTCTCAGCATCCATGACATCCCGTGGCAAGGAATTCCCCAGTTTTACTGCAGGCTGTGTGAAGAACCATCATTTTCTGAATTAACACCATGCTATTATCTGCTTATTACATGTGGTACCTAGAGACCTCTTTGTATAGGGCAGTGTACAAAGATAATGCTGATGGATAGTTGTTTTGCTGCAGTGTGTACAGTCCAAGCAGAAGAGGCAGGCAAAGGGCAGGGGCCACTTACATTACAGGAGAGCAGTGTCTGCAGACCTGTTTTATCACTGGTTTCTTTCTACTCTTTCTCTTTCTACTGTTGCCTTTTCTTTTTGCAGGTCACCCAGCTGGAAATCGGGGTGATGGATCTAAAGCACTTTTCTTCTTGCTTCATCTGAAGGAGAAGTGACTCCTGACCAGGATGCAGCAGCCAGTGTGTGGTGACATGAGCACAGCCATTTCTTTCTGGTATCCCTCCCAGGCCAGCCTCACACCTGACTCACACTGCACACACCGCATCATTGAGGATCCTGAGTGGTCTCTTGTCACCGTGCCCCATCTCACAGAGCTCTGCCTCCGGCACATTGCTGACAACTTTGAAAGTAAGTAGGAGCATGTTTCCCTGGGATACATGGAGACAGAGCACTGGTCTTGGGGAGCAGAGTCAACAAGGCAGACAGATGCATCTGAAAGACAGAATGCGGTACCCGGTCCTGCCAAACGAACAGACTGGGGAGAAATATCCCCTCAGGCAGCTAGTTAAATGAACTGTTCAGTTGCTACATATGTACTTCTAGGTTCTAGGCATGGCTGTAGTCCTCTGGGCTGCTGTCCAGGACACGACTCTGCTCTGAACTTGTCTGTGCTTCCTCTTTCCACATTCTGCTGGACTCACCTCAACCATGGGCTCGGGAGTTATTGTTTTCTCTTGATTCATGCACATGTTGTGGTGGCACCTGAGGATGGAGCTCTGTTGTGCAATGTACTATACAAAGAGATGGAGAATCATACCCTACTTGGAAGAGCTACTATCTCAGAATAAGCAATGTACTCACAATCTTAAGCCTTCTCTGTGGCTGTTGGTGGTGATGTGACAAGTTATACCCTCAGGCAGAGAATGTGCTTTTGATGCAGGTGGACTGATGAAACAGAGCAAAACAGAAAAACCATGTTTCACCTGGGAATGGGTGAAAGGATGGGCCTACCTGTCTTTTTGGCTGACTCAGTGAAGTACCAGCAAAGACTAAACGTAGATCTAAAGGTATATCCACATTGTGAGTCTATGACAGTATGGATGAGCTCAGTGATGCCTTACACCAGAAGCTGATGGTATTTGGTGGTCTGAGCTGGGACACTCTTGCAGTTCTACCAGCTTTGCCAGCTAATCTAATGCCAAATGGACTGGACCTACATTGTGCACACATAAAAGCAGTGTGCTTGGTGTCTTGGGTATCCTGATGCCATTACCTGAGCTGTGCAGATGCATCTTGCTCACTGCTATAGGCTAGCCCAGTTTTGACCACACATGCCCCATCTCTGCTTGTGTAGTGAGACTTTGCAGAGAAGGTCATAACAACCATTCATGGTGTTAGCGTGCACCACTTTTCTCCAGCATTTGTTACACAGATTACTTCCACCAGAGAGAAGCCAGCTGAGACTTGGGGTGAGCATCAGGAAAGAAGCTCAGAGGAGAAAGCTCCTGGTAAAAGAGAACTTTTATTTAAACAAGGTGGACCTAAAGGCTGAGAGTGTGTCCCATTGGAAAGGAATGAGAATCAATTTAGGGTAAGACAGATACCTGAGTTAAAATTAAAAGGCACAAAGACTTGCACAAAAAGCACAGAGAGAGTTGTCTTCAAATATGATTGCTCAATGTTCTTAGAATCCAAAGGGAGAAAGTTCAGTAAATGGCAGACCAAACTCTCCCATCACTGTAAGGCTGAATTAGCTCTCCTGGGAGCAGAAGTTCTGCTCTGAATATAAACTGCATTCAAATTTAAACTGGGACCTAAGTTTCTGATGCTGTTCACAAATATTATGGGAATAAATCCCATTATCAATTTTATTGTAGAAGTTAGAAATCCTACAAAGACATTTAGGAGATGAATCCTACATCTTTTTTTTTCTCTTTTTTAAACTAGGTTAGGTCCCTGCACTGGCTGTTGCCAACTGAAAAGACTACATCAGCAGAGGGGAGGGTATGGGCACACAGATGGAGGTCCAAGTAGAATCACAGTGCAAGCCATGGTTCCCAAAGCCCAGACCAACCTCTCCTTCTCTTCATCCCCTCCAGAGAACCCTATTTTGGACTGTCTTCTGCCTGAGCACCAAAGGAAGGTGCTGGACATGCTCTCCACTGGCCTTCCACTTGCTGTGACTGCCAACCTAGTAAGTGATGAGGACTACTGGAAGAGGTGTTGCACTGAGCGCTGGCAAGTGTGTGATATCTCCAACTATGGAGATAGCTGGAAACGGATGTTTTTCGAACGTCACCTGGAGAACATCCTGAAATGTTTCATCCCTAACACCACAGATCCCAAACGGGTCCAAGAGCTCATCCCTCTCTTCAAAGACTATGTGAGAAAACTTGAAGTTGATCAGTTCCTACCACCAGTGCAAGTGGATCAAAAGGAGGACAGAGATGACCTCTCTGATACTGGAAGTGATTTTGGATTCGCTGAGGTCTCCATGCATCACTATGACCTAGGAGCCCTCATTCCTGCTCTCCCTCATCTTGAAGAGCTTCATCTTACTTATGGCGTGAAGGACTGTGGCATGAACTTCGAGTGGAAGCTCTTCAACTTTACCTACCAGGACTGCTGCAACCTAGCTGCTGCTGTGAAGATGTGCCACAACTTGAAAGTAACATATCCCCAACTGAACCTTCCCTCCTAAGTTACGTGTTTTAGTTGTCTGGGGATAGAAACACAGGGACCAGTCTTGCCTACTGGCAGCACCCTTCCTTTTGCAAGCTGCAGTCTGGCAGAGTGCAGATGTTAACTTGCTGGCCTAGTGCTGAGTATCTTGCTCTGCATATGTCCTGTTTAGAGCAGACTGTTACGAGGGTCAGTGAGGAAAAAAACGCTTGCTCCCACTGAACATGTTCCCTGTGGCACAAAGGAAAGCAACACTCCTGTTTGTACTCCTCATGTAGTTCTAGGAGGAGGGAGAGGAGAAGCCCAGCAAGAATATTTAATACGTTTTTGTTAGTTATGCTAANCCCCCCCCCCCCCCCAGGAAGATAATGAGGACTCACATTTGCCTTAGAGTGATGAAGGGTTTTCCTTATGAGTGCTAACACTGTCTTCAGTTCTGTGGCAACTGCAGTGCAGATACCCAGCCCCTCCAAAACATCAGTGGGTATTGCTATACAGAGTGCAGCCAGAGTGAGCTAGCTGACTGCTCTCCCTACAGACAAGGGTGCTTTGGGAAATACTTGTCTGCTTGGCTTCCAAAAGAGAAATTACCTCTCGAGGGGCTATTAAAGGTGCTGTGGCCGCACAAGACATTGCCCAGGACAGAGAGCACTCTGGTTACTGTCAATGCATGTGCTCATTCAGTGTTCCACTCTGATCTGGGGTGAGTTCTGCTATTACTCACTGCAGACATTTGGGCTGCTTTTTCTCAGTTTAATTTAGTCCAGAGATCCTGTAGAGTCACAGGAGAGGAGCAGGCATTTCCAGGAGATGAAGCATCTCTCCCTAGAATAGGCATGGGAAATCAGTGACGTGCCTTGGCTGCTGAAGTTGTCTGCCCACTGTAAAATTAACTAGTTTAGCCTAGATAAAGGTGCCTGAAGTGAAGGGAGATGAGTCCTGTCTGGTAAACCACAGGCTTAACTCGTTTGAGGTCTGCTACTTGTACAAAGGTCATTCCAAAGCACCAACTGTTTTAGTCCCTGTCCTTTATCCCCACAGGTTTTCAAGTTGACACAAAGCAAAGTTGATGACGACAAGACCAAGCTGTTGGTCCGCAATCTGCTGGATCACCCCTGCTTAGTTGAGCTGAACTTGTCCCATAATCTCATTGGGGACAAGGGGGCACAAGCTGTTGGCAAATTGATCAACCACAGCAAATTAGAGACCCTCGATCTGTGTAATAACCAAATCCATCACCTGGGGGCTCAGGCTCTTGCTCAAGCCCTGGCTGAGAACTCCACCCTGACCTCCCTGAATCTGCGGCTCAACTGTGTGGAGGACAAAGGTGGGCAGGCGATTGGCCATGCCCTGCTGACCAACACCACTCTGAAGTCCATTCATCTGGGAAGTAATAACCTGTCGGAGCCAACCGCTACACTCTTCTCTCAGGTCCTGGTTCAGAACACCACCTTGAAAACTATCAACTTCTCATGCAACCACCTGGGGCTGGTAAGAGAAACTCCTTCCTGCAGTTTGTGAGCCTGTGTGCTTGTCTTGCAAGCAGATGCTGAACCTGCTCTGCCTCAAAACTGCAGAGAGAAACAGGTCTCTCACTTTGTAATCCTGATGCTGTAACAGTCAGTTGCAAGCAAGGAAAGGGCTCTAGCAGACAGCAGGGAGGAGAAGGATGTCTTCCATGCACTCACATGCATTTATCTCATTTGTTACATCTAGCTCTGTTCATGGGGCTGAAGCTGGCTTCCAGGATTTGGGCACAGAGGGGACTTTGCCCCAAGAAATCAAAAACCAAGGAGTATGTCTGGGAAAAATCACAGCCACTTTACACTTGTGGGAGTAGTTAATAATGGCAGTAGGAATGAGACAAAGGCCATATGTATATCCTCCCTGCCTCAGATCTGCTGTGCCATCTGCCACCTAGCAGCACAGATAGTGTCACCTTTCCCAGACTCTCTGCCATCCGCCATGCACTCAGAGGAGACTGCTAGAAAATTGCCTAAGTTGTGCAGCTCCTTTAACTCATCATGCAGCTCTGAAGGGGTGTGGTAGGTCAAAAACGTCACATCTGCGTGGCTCCCAAACCACACTTTCTAGACAGGAGCACCCACAGATCTTAGTACATCCCTAAGAGCTGCAGAGTGCAACGTGCCCACAAACCAGAGTGCTTCTCTTCTGCTGATTAAATAGGGCTTTTGAAATCTGAAACTAGACAGCCAAATACAATCATGCTGGCTTTTAAACTTTCTGTGCTGCCTCCATTTTTCTCACTGTCACAATAAAGAGACAGCAAGACCAGCTGTCTCTGCTGGCAGGAATATTGGCATCAATGCATTTGACAACAGTTTTTAAAAGACTTGATGGCAGAAAACCTTTTGTGAGTTCTGTTTTATGATCTTGGACATGGAAAATAATTTGAGTTTAATGATACGAGGGACAAAGGTTGGAAAGAAGAAAATTATTTTTGCTCAGTAAATAATAACCTCTGTGCTTAGAATCTTCCTGCTGATGAGCTCTCCCATTATGCATTTGTGAAGCTCCACATAAGCCCAACAAGAGGAATCGTGATATGATCTTCCTGAAAATGGAGGTCTTTGCTAGAAATGCATCAAATTCAGGCTGGACTTCAGCTGTGTGAGATGCTCCCCCAAGAAAGCCAACCCATGCCTGGGAGATGGCATCCAGGCGGCAGACTGCCAGCACTTTCCACGGGGGCTCTTTCCCACTGCTGAGACAATACACAGAGTGCTAATCACACTGCCATTTGTCCCCAGCCAGCAGAAATCTGGAGACCAGGGGACAGGGGAGAGCAGAGGCTCCTCTCAGGTTATCATCTCCAGCCATGCTATTAACCAGCCTGATCTTAAAGACTCCTGACACGGTACCCAGAGGGAATCATTAGCATGTGTCGTATCACTGAGTGCTGCACAAGCTTATACTTCCTCCCTGTGTACTTCTGTGAGCAACATTTTGGTCTTGGGTGAAAGACCTTGTCTCTTTTGGCACCATCTCAGAGGCTTCCAACCACCAGCAGCAGAAGCTGTCCTGGGGAAGAGGGAAAGGGAGGAATACATTTCATTTTTTTATCTCCTCCTTTAATTGCTTCTCCTCACCTCTTTGCAGGACGGTGGGAAACAGCTGCTGAAAGGGTTGGCTGATAACAAGGCTTTGACAGAGTTTGACCTCCGCATGGCAGAGGTGGGCCAGGAGACCGAGTACCTCATTCACCAAATTGTGTGGGCCAACCGGGAAGCAGCAAGGCTGAGGTCACCAAACCCCTCTGAAGAAAACACTTCAGAGAGCAATGAGCTTTGAAGCATCTAAGTGGTCTATTTCAGACCTAACCTTCAGGGTGAGGCAGCTCCTTTAGACTTTTTTGCTGAGAAGGACATGTATAGAGGGAATGTTCTTTCTACTTCCTCGGTAGCTTTTTCTGGCTGTTGCCCCACTCAAGGATATATTTGTTTTTATAGCAAAATCTGTATGGAATCTCAGATATGGGTGCTGAAAAGTTAAACAAACAAACAAAATTCGATAAATGGTCTCTCCACAACGGTTCCCTGCTTCTGTCACTATGCCTTTGATCAATGTTAGCCTGTTTTGCAAACAAGTCAATTCTTTACAACCATATGCTTACCTTAACAAGTAGTGCTCGCTTACCTTAATCAGTAGTGCTCTTCTGCATGAACATGTCAAAAAAATATGTGTTTCACATAACTCCAAGCTAGAGTGGTCCCTGCAGGACTGCTGGCTCACATAGCCCACAGGCTTCAAAACAGAACAGCATCCTGGGGCTTGGAGGAAAATGGAGCAGATTCCTTCCGCCCTACAGACTGTGGCCACATGAGAACAGGGCAGAGCACATTCTCGGTTGCTTTGTTCCTTTGACCAGCTAAGGAGAGGTCAGCATGGAATTAAGTAACTGGGCTGACCTCCAGCCCTTCCTGCCTTCTGAGCAATGCAGGGGCTTCACGTGTCTTCCAACCCTGACTGGCACCAGTGCTGACAGACCCGCTGCTGGCAGCCACCTCAGTGAATAATCTGAAACTTTTATTACACCGATTTGGTTTACAATCTTTGTACTTTGATATTTCCAACAAAAAAGGCAACATTGTGATATACTGTTTGTACATAGATAGACAGACAGAGCTAGATCATATTGACAATTGGAAAGTAAAAACTGTTTCCCAGTGTTCACAAAAGAAATTTTTTACCATGTACCCGCTTCTACCTTGCTCTACCCGATAGACACGGATGTCCATGGTGCCACTGGCCCCTGGCCAACCAGACTTTCACCTGCACTGTCATGCCCTTACATATCACAAAGGATGGAGTGCGAGGCTGTCCCCAGCAGAAGTAGCTGTGCAAGAGGTGCCAACAGGGCTTAGCCCCAAGCCCTCGCAGGTGTTTGTAGCTCCCTTCCCCAACCATTCACAGGTGCTCCAGGGGCAAGAAATCCTAAGCAGCAGCACCAGCAGCACCAGCTGCGAAACCTCCTCACCTGGGCATCTCCCACTACTTGTTTCCTGCCCTCGAGACCGAGGTATTGAATAGATTTACTTCTTTTTATTTGCATTTATGAAATATTTCCACTGAATGACACGCCTGAATGAGGTGAGAACTCATGTTCAGAAACAGCAGAAAAGACCCAGATCAGCATCAGGCTGATGAAGGAACAGCTCCAGCAGCAAGGTTGGGGTGGGGGCTTAATGGGTGTGGCCTGGTCCTGGTCAAGCCTGCCTGTAGCTCCAAGTACAGGGCTGCATCTGGTCAGCCAGTTGTGCAATGAAAGCTCATGCTGGGAGGGCAGTGATGAGATCCCTCAGACATGCTGGCAGACACATGAGGAGGAATTGGCCACCAGAGCCAGTGAGGAACAGAGAAGAGCTTGGGAAAACTATCATCACCACAACAACTGTTGACTTGCTTTCTAGAATACTCATGTCTCCTCTTTCTCCAAATGAAGAAGACTGTTGACACCACCTGAGCACCCTCCAAACCCACTCCTAGGCTGCCATATGTAGAAACACATGGACAGGTCACTGCTGCCTGGAGAATCCTTTGTCTTTCCTCACATCAATCTTTCGAACAAAGACCAAGATCCAGTCCAAGCACTCACTCACACCCAAGACCAACAGTCTGCTATCTGCAAGGGCTGAAACCATTTCAAACACCATACATACAGGTAAAAGTAAAAGCTCTGACTGCAATAGCTGATTGTCTGAGTGTGAACAGTCCCATTGTTTGTGGGTCACTTCCCAGGTTCAAGTCTGGCTACCATGTTGTGGACCTGCCTTGAAGAGCAGTAAGCAGCAGGCCACTCTGTGCTGAGAAGGGCACATGCCAGCACAGGGCCCTTAGCTTTCCCAGACGAGTACTTCAGGGCTTTGAGGAAAGGGGTCAGCTGTGGGCCTCCGTCTGGAAGAGGTAATCATCTCTGTCACCTTGCCTAGAAGCTGGTCTTCCTTCTTCACTGCCATCCGCCAACGCACTGCAAGTGGCACTCAGCAGCCAAGACCCCATCCAAGCTGGGAGCATCCCCTCACCTGTGGATCTGTGCTACAGACAGGGGGAGATGGAGGTGGCTGGGAAATGAAGAAGGGGAATGACAGAGGGGATCGCACTTGGACTATGCCAGTAGGTGTCCCACTGGGCCAGAGCAGGGGCGCCCGGCTGGCTCCCTCTGGCAGCAGATGGTAAGCCCTGCTGCTGCTGCACTGAGCACAGCATGTGTGGTGGCAGGAGCCGGTGGCCAGCTTCACAACCCTGCTGACTTTAGCTGACAGCAACCCAGGAACTGACTTGCAAGGTGTCACGCTGGCATATGTCATAAACAGGACGGCAGGTTGATTTCAAGCACCAACTGGGGGCGGAGGAGCAGGCTGCCGTGAGTATGGAGAGAGGCTGTGTGTGGAAATGATCGCTGCATTCAGCCTTCCTTTGCTCCCACGGAGCTGAGCTTGTCCGTGCTGAGCTTCTGTCCCTGCCTGATGGGTGCCTGCCAACCCTCTGCACAGCCAGCTGAGGTGCTGGTGGTTGGGGTTCAACAGCAGGAGGGACAGTGATGGGGGTGTGTGTGCTGCCCTTGGGACAGCACAGGAGAGCTGTCTCCAAACTGGGTGCTTGTGCTGGGGCAGGTTCAGAGCGTTTCCAGGTTGTCACTTGCAGGGGCATAGTGTGAAGTGAATTAAGGACTAAACGGCACGTTTTTAAAACGCAGTGCTAAGCACTTGCAGGACATGGCTATGTGCCCGAGATAACTGATGCAAGCTCTTCTGATTGCTGAGGACCCACTGCTTTATCCTGTCAGCACCTGCACCACACATACCCTGTGTGCAGCAGTCTCTCTCCAAACCCTCTCACTGCCTAGTCCAAGCCAGGTCCCACACACTGCCTTGCTGACAAGGCAGGTTTGGCTAACCTAGAACCTCTCCTGCTTTCTCTTCTGGCCAGTGAAGAGGGATGAAGCCTGAGCTCATGAGGCTGGGAAGCTGCGCTTGGAGCGCAGAGTCAAGCCCTACATCAGCTTCCCTAGGTGGGGGGGACAGCTCAGAAAATGCGTGTTCCTCCTCCCTACAGGCTATGCCTGAAATAGCCAAGCCTGTCAGATCCCTGTTCCCAGCTGTGATGGATTAGCCTCTCCAAGGCACAAGGCAATTTATTCATTAGTGACATTTACACCTTGTGGCTGCATTAGCCACTGTGGTTTGGTGACACGTGCTCAAGCTGTCACTGCTGGGCTTGGAGGCAACATCGCTGCTCTGATGATGCAGTGAGGCTTGGCCTGGGCACCTCCTGGAAATACCTCCTGCCTGTCTCCTCAGCCCGAATGTGCACAGTCTGCTTTGAAAGCCCACATTGTTTCCAGGCTTCTTCATCAAATGTCCTATTTCCTCTGTTTCCTCTCCACCCTTCTTGTCTTGCAGCACTGCTGCTCCCAGCACAGCAGCTGTCTTGTCTTGTGTCTCCTATAAAAACCACCTCATCTGCAAAGCCTTTCACAGTTGTTCTCCTACAGCCCCTCCTCTTCACACATCTTGGTAAGCATTCACAAGCCATTCTGCCCTCCTTGGATTGCTCCTCCATCAACTGCACCTTGTTCAGCCCACAGCAAAGTTGTGCTTGGTTCCAGCACAGAAGCAGAGAGGCTGTGTTTGGAGACCTCCTAAACAGACATGCCTACTTTCACTATGACACCATCCCTGGTCCTGCACTGCCCTGATAGCCCACCTGCTTCTCCCCAGATACAGCCCTAGGGCTCTGGAGATCAGGACCACCATGTGAAGGCCTTCTGTTTTCTGGCTTTGTTCTGTTGAACTTACCCTGTCTACAAAGGTTCCCAGAAGTGCTGTGAAATTCTCTGGGAAAGCAAAAAGTGATGCAAAATTGAGGCCAGGATGTGCTGCAATGCTCTTCAGGCTGTGCTGTCTCCACCAGGCAAGCATGAGGCATGTCAGAAAAGCAAAAGTCCTTGGAAGGCTGTGCTCAGGGAAGCCATCAGGTTATGGTGAGGTCTGTCTGCCAGCACATGCCCACTGGCATTCTGTGGCCAGTCCATGGCACCTAGCGGGGAGAGGACTGAAGTAATGCAAATGTGTGACCTCAAAGCAGTTCAGGAGAGGGATGCTTTGGCTAGCTTGTTCTCAAACACAGCTTGCTCCTTGCTTTTATGCTTGCTCCCTGACACTTACTGCAGCAAATGTGACACTTCACACCATCTCCTCATAAAAAACAGGTCAGGAATTTCCTCTCACAAGGAACAAACAGCACTGTCACCCTGCAAAACCCTTTCTGCAAGGACAGATGTGTGACAATGAATCAAAGCCACAGATACAACCCACTGCAGGGCTGTGGGCCCCTGCTATGCACACAAGCACACAGCACACCCTGCCCTGCACACACCCTTGGGTGGACAGCCAGATCACATCTCCAGGGCAGAAGAAGACTAAATTCCATCCTCCACTCCTGATCAGCCAACCCCACTGTAAAGCCACAGGGCTTCCATCCCTACCTTGAGCATTTCTTCTCCAGCAGCGCCTGCACGTTCTGATGCAGCTGGCTGAGGTGTTTATACTCAGCTCATCACAGAAAATTAATCTCTTAATGCAAGGAACAGCAACCTGAAACACAACTGTTAAGGCCTTTCAGTCTCGTTTCAGTTCTAAAAAGCCACTGGCATTTTCAAAGTGAAATTCTGCTATTTTGGGGCTGGCACTGCTTTTTCTGCAGACATCTTGATTGGTGCTGTGCATGCTGCTGCTTCATCAGACACTTCACTACTTGCATTTCCCTCTGCTCAGTCCCTGGGGACAGGCTCTCCCCAGGAGAACAGGTGCTGCACAAAGAGCCCACCAGCTCCTGGCTGGGCTGATTGGGAGGTGATGTCTACTTTCAGCTGATCCTCTCCTGCATCTGCTGCTGGTGTTGCATATAGACTCGGGCCTGGCTTTTCCCAGACATTTTCACTGTGACCAGTTCGTGGGCTGCCATCCAAAGTCTGAACTCACGGCACAGCAGCTGATGGTGCTGCTAATGGATATCGGGACCATGGGACTGATAAAAAATACTAAGTCATCTCACCACATTCTAGCTAGGCTTTTTCTTTCACTAATGTGAGTAGCTAAGATTGCAGAAGCAGCTTGTGCTGATGGGAGACTGAAAGAACCTCATGTGGCTGTGTGCAAAGTTACTTTGCTCTACAAGGTCTGCTAAATTATAATCACAGTAGGTGATCCATCCATTCTCACAGTTCAAAGGACTGCAGAAGGTTCAAGATGGGCACCAATTTCTCACAAGCTTCATTTCCCCGAATGAAGCTTACATAAACCGAATAAATGAACAAGAAGCCCCAACAAAAACAGTCTTCCTCAGGAGGGGGAATAAAACCCACTTTGCTTTCCAGCAGTCACTGTGTGCTTATTCTCAGCGCTGGATGGCCATGCTGTACACTGTAATGGGCTCCTGAAAACTTGGCAGCTTCTGGAAGTGTTGCATAGGTGGATGATGTACCTGTTACTAGAGCCCCTTCACAAGCTGCTGGAAGAGAAGCTTGCTGAATGCCACAAAGAAACTGTCACTGCCCCAAGACAGAGAGACGAGGTGAGGAGGGAAGGAGAGGCCATGAGGCCACAGATCTTGCAGGTCCAGTTCTATCCTTGGGACCTCTTTTCCCTCGTGTGCAGAAAGGTTATGGTCCTGTGGGAGAAGGCTCCTCTCCCAGCGTGGCAGAGGTCAATTTTCTTGTTAGCTTGCCTTTGAGGGAGTTGTTGAGATCGCATCCATGGTCGTAACACTTCTCTTGGTGGAGTAGCTGTGATGGAGGCAGTAGAGCATAACAATTCAACCTACTGCTTGAAAAGACAGTATATATTCAACATTCATTCATGTTGGCCAAGTCCTATCATGAACTCTATGCATCAAAGCAACACTGTGACAGATCAATTTGTCTGAACTCAAGGACAGACCACTCTGAGGAGCTGCTAAGCCAAGCTCATGTGCTATAGTACCACTGGCTTCAATAAAATTACTCTAGGAATAAGCATAGCCCATTAATTTCTACCTGAAACATGACTAAGCCCCTTTTTCCAGAATGTCCACAGAGAAAAGAGACCCTGGCAGGCTCAGCCCCAAGTGCCCACTGGGCTCCCAGTTCTTTGGTCCCAGTGCACAGCTAGCTCAGTGGAGAATCTAGTCCCACATGCATCACAGGAGGCAGCATTACAAAACAGATCTAATGCTTAAACAATGTCCCATTTTTGAGATGATTTGGATCCAGATTATATTCATCCGCACCTTACTCTAACCACTGAATATGAATGAAACATGATTAGAAGCACGTATCACAAACTGAGACTTAAAGCTCTTTGGTAATACTTCTTGGTGGTGGAGTAGTGTTTCAGACCCACTTCCCACAGCTACTGCAGCACAGCAGGAGTACAGTGCAGCAAGGTTGCACTCTGCTAAAAGTAAGGCAGCACCCTGGTGATACTAGACAGCAGTACTGAAGCCATGGTTGGAAAGGCTGGGAGGAGAGCTTGAAAGATATTATTCTTTCCACAAACTAATCAACAGGCACTGGCTAATCAGCAGCTATTGTTCTACCAACAATGGATGCTACCTAACTTTTCTTTAATAAACCTCCTCCTGCAGTTCCCTCCCTGTGGGCATCTATCAGTTACTAAACAGCCCTGTCTCGAGTGGAGAGATAATAAAGATGGCAGGGATGGGACAAGTCTCTAACATGCATTTTATGGGAAGCAAAAAAGGAGAGAGTGTGCTCGTATGACATTAGAAAAAGAACAGCTTCTGCAGCACCAATCCTGAGTATTTACATGGTGTGTGGCTCTGGAAGGTTTGGCCTTGGCCATAAGCAGAGATTCCTTCTCCTAAGGAATGGCCCTACAGTTGCTCAACCTGAAAGCCCTCTCTGAAATATCCCTCCTTGGTGTAGTCGGTATGACTCACAGCAGCCTCAAGAAGTACCACCTGGCTGGTTGATGTCACCAACCGATTCTGCACAAGCAAAGTGCTAGGCAGTATTTGGGAAACTTCCAGTGTGTGCTCAATGATGAATAAATGTGTGATGTGTCTTGAAGATCAGCTAACCCAGAGCTTCTCACATGCACATTCTCTAGTTCAGGAGAGCTGGGGAGATTTTAGGTGCCTGGCAAGTATACTAGCAGCAACAGGAAACACCAAATAGCCCAACTTCTTGTCCAGCCTTGCAGCAGTAAGGACTAGCTCTTTTCCAGGGCTGTACTAGCACTATGAAGAGCCAGGAAAAGGAGCTGGCGGTGCTCCCACCTCGCTCTGCTCAGTGTGTGAGGAAAGCCTGCTGACGAGTGCAATGCGCAGCCTGCCTCTTGGCCCATGGAAAGCTGCAATGGGTGAATGATGTATGGAAAAAAACAAAGCTGTCTGACTGCAGAGATCCTCTCTAGTTATTGCCCCCTCATACTGACAAGCACCCAGCTTTCACCTTCCCAGAGGGTGATATAGGATGTCCTAGTTTCCTTGCATAAGGGGCCAGCAGCTCTGTGTACTTTGCTCACTTTGAAGAGATCTTCTGCACCAGAAAAGAGGACACAGCCAGACAAGGCACTCCTTGCTTCTTTGGTCCTCTTCTCTTGCCTAGGCTGGGCTCAGAGAGGAAGGAAAGACTTGTTACACAGGGAAAACTTCTTCAACAGCACATGACCCAGTGTTTGGCCAGTGAGACCCTGGGGGTTAGAAGACCCTAAGACTTGTGAAAAGAAGGCTGCAGAGACTGGATAATGCCTGCTTGTGTCAAGAAGGCATGGGGAAAAGGAACAGAGTGAATCAGACTCACCAGTCAATGGAGAAGTAATGGGATTAAGATACAGCAGGGAGAATTCAGGTTAGATATAAGAGAGCAGGCTACCATAAGAGGAGCAGACTGGGCCACTGAATGAACTGCCAAAGGAATTGTCATCACCAACATGGACATGGCAGAGAGCAGACACAAGTCTGCAAGAAGAGCAGACACACGACTGCTGCTCAGCCTGGAGCTGTGACAGGTGGATGTTTGTGTGCCAAGGAAATGGGACCACTGCACCACAGAGAGGCTGTGTGCCACAACAGGGACTGTCTTTGGGTATCTGTGCTGCTAACCTGAGTCACACGGAGAGCGCACTAAACCTATACACGCGTATCCTTTCTGCTGCTGTGTCCCATGCAGAGTGGGAAGGGAGAGCTCAGCTGTCTGCCATGAACTTCCCTGCCTGGCTAGACATCCTGCTCTGCCACTGCAGGCAGGGAGATGAGGGAGTACAATTCCAGTTTCAGTCTGCCCTCTTCAGCTCCATCACTTCTGTGCCAAGCCGCTAGGCATCACCTGTCTCTCCTATCCAGTCCCGCTGTACTCCCACAACCAAGGAAGCCATCCACCTTTCCAGAGCCTAACATAGGGCAGGAAGTTCTCTAGCCTGGCAAGGATGAGGTAGGGTGGATCTGGAGGGGAGCAGTTCCACCAGGTGCAGAGTGGGTAAAAGGGTCAAGAATGTGAGGAAGGGATATCAAACAAATCCTTGTGCAGCAAGGAGCAAGTCACATTTCTCAGGGTGCTATGGATCTGGGACAGCCACAGACCATGGCACATGGGCCATAGGTGGGACTCATCTGCAGCTGGCTTTATGTGCATGGGGAAAGTGTTCAGCAACAGGAAAACTCTGCATGGATCCTGCTGGCCAGAGCAGAAGCCATTCCTCAAAGATACATATGTCTGCCAGGACACCTCTAGAATAAGACTTAATGGGTGAAAATAAACCCAGAGGAACAAGACAAGGCAAATTCATGGAAAGATCCAGAAAGAGCCAAAGACGAGGTGCCTGAAAACAAATCTGCTGAAGGTCCTAAAGGACAGGGGCACAGGAACCCTACTAATTTGTCCCTATTCTGAGGATGTCTTTGCCCCAGGGAGATAAAACACCAGCCAACTCTTAGATAAATCCATCTGTCCAAGGCACCTTGGAGGCTGGAGATAGAAAGACAAACTATCACAAGCTAATTTAAACAATAGGCAGGAGATTTAAAAGAGAACACATTGAGAAGGACAAGCAGACCACACTCCTCACTAATGACCATTGCACCTCCACTGACTTAACATCTCCTGATTCACTGGGTCATACAAGCACATGGTCTCCCACAGCATTCTCCTTCAGAAACTCACAGCACAAGGCTTAGAAAGTGCAATCTGCACTGGATAATCTGGCTGGCACCCAGACTACCAGTGGTGTTCCCCAGGGCTCAGTACTGGGGCCTGTCCTCTTTAATATCTTTAACAATGATCTGCATAAGGGGGTTGAGTGCACCCTCAGTAGTTTGCAGATGACACCAAGCTGGGTGGCTCTGTCAATCTGCTGGAGGGAAAGGAAGCTTTGCAATGGGATCCAATGGGCTAAGGCTAACTGTACAACGTTCAACAAGGCCAAGTGTGAGGTGCTTCACCTGGGTCACAACAACCCCATGGCAAGCTACAGATCTGGGGACACGTGGTTGGAAAGCTGTAACTCTGAGAAGCACCTGGGGGTTCTGGTTGACAGTTGATTAAATATGAATCAGCAGTGTGCCCAGATGGCCAAGAAAGTCAGTGGCATCCTGGCCTGTACTAAAAACACTGTGGCCAGCAGGAACAGGGAGGTGATTATCCCCCTGTACTCAGCACTGGTGAGGCCATACCTCGAGTATTGTGTTCAGTTTTGGGGTGGGGTCCTCACTATAGGAAGGACACTGAGGTGCTGGAGCATGTCCAGAGAAGGGCAATGAGGCTGGTGAAGGGCCTGGAGCGCATGGCCTATGAGGAGCATCTGAGGGAGCTGGGGTTGTTCCATATGGAGGAAAGGAGGCTGAGGGGAGACCTCATCATTCTCGAAAACTACCTGAAGAGACACTGGAGCAAGGAGGGGGCAGACTCTTCAACTTGGTAACAAGTGAGACGACTAGAGGAAATGGTTAAAAAATACTCCAGGTGATGTTTAGGCTGGATATTAGAAAATACTTCTTAACAGAGCAGGTTATCAAACATTGGATTGGTCTGCCCAGGCCAGTGGTGGAGTCACTATCCCTGGAGATGTTTAAGCAGTGTGTGGACCTGGCACTTAGGGACATGGTTTAGCATTGGCCCTTCAGTGCTGGATGATCTTTGAGGTTTCTTCCAACATGTTTTCTGTGATTCTGATTGTCTCCCCAGAGTCACGAGGACACTCAGCACTGGCCTTGGCTTCCATCAGGCACTTAGAGAGAGACACATCAGTACACAGCAAGCCAAACAACATCCCTTAGCAAGGAAACCCCAGGGCAACCAAGGGGACTGTAGCCACTTTTGCCCAGTCTGAATCTGTGCTCGTAATAACAAGAACAATACAGAGAGTAAGATGTGCCCACACTGGAGACCTTATCCTTCTCTGTTCTCAAAGAGACCCTCTTATTTAAATCAATATCTAGGTCTGGTAGTGAGAGTTAAGCGCAGATGACAAGACAGAAGCATAATAAAGTGAGAATTTATGGGATTTCCTCTTCAGATTGCCACTGTTTGGAGTCTGGCATTTGAGATCCAGGAAGATAGTCTGACTTGAAGTGCAAGACATTCTGATCAGGACATACAAGACACAACAAACAGAACAGACATCTCTGGGCAAAAGCAAGAAGGGCCTTACAATGTCTGCAGGTGTTGACCATTCCAGGCTTGCCAGCAAGAGATGATTTTAAAGAGGACTGATGTGATGTAAAGGTGCATTTTCAGCCTCCCCAAGACCTGGAAGGTGAAGCAGAATGACTGAAGAAATAGACTCTTCGTTACTAGTTGTCAGGAGAAAGACAGGCTGAACTAAACACAATGCCTCACTGTTAGCTCTTCCATCCTGTCCTTCTGCAACAAATTTGGAGGCAGACATCAAGCTCAACTGCCCAGGTGCTAATGGACTTGCTCTTGTCACCCAGGACCTGCTGCTCTCAGCAGCTGCTTTCCCCAGCTGATGAGGAAAGCATGGCAAGGCTGAGGAGAGGCAGGATTCAGGGTAATCGCTGGCTGATTTGGCATGCACTCCTTCAAAGAGCTGACTGAAAAACAGACAGCTTTTCTGAGAACAGGAACATGAGAGGTCTAGGGATGTGTTGACGAAGCTGCGTGCCTGAACATTGCAGCTTCTGACAAAGTTTCAGAGACATGAGGGCTCCCTGCCCAACATCACTGAGAACCTCTCCAGTATGATAGAAGGGGCAGCAGGAAGCTCAGAGCAGACCCACCTGCCCTGACAAGAGCAAGACAGAGGAACCCAGGGACTAATGTGCTACACAGGAGATACCTCGCTTCTCACGGACTGGACCTCTCTACAAAAGCCTCTGTAGAATAAGCCACTCGGTTTAAGCAGGTCCCCTTCTAACACATCCCCAGCCTCTGCTCTGCAGTGCATTCCTCATGGCAGATACCTTCCTGTCTCCCACCTGCACCCACAATGGGGCTCCACATGACAAGAAATCCCTTTGCTCCTCAATTCCTCAGACCAGGTTCCAAATGCTCCAGCACAGTCTTGCATATCTCCCTCCCAGATCCTCAGAGCCATCTGCCAAAAAGTGGCTGCTAAAAGCCTGCAGCTCAGAGTCTGCAGCCAGAGCCCAGCCTGATTTCATGCAAAAATCACTCTTACAGACATGCACCAACCTGATGTTATATTATCAATAGATGAATTGCAGCTGAACCTTTCAGAGCCTTCCTTCATGCCTGTCTGAATCAAGACTCACTTCAAATAGAAAGGGACTCTAGCCACTTCACATGCCACCTATTACCAGTATGTCTGTCCCAGTGCCATCCTCTCTCCCTTCCTCAGCTCAATGGGAGCCTCCCATTTTCTCTTTCCACCTGAGCACTCCTCCAGCAAGTGGATCAGCAGCTTCACAGATCTCTGCTTCACTTGGGTTTGCATGATCATTCCTTCCCCAGTGCTGCCTGCCAAACAGAAAGCCCTTTACCTAAGGGATGCTGACTTCTCAGAGCTGATGTGCCGAAGCTTCCTAAGGAGCTGAGCCTGCGATCCTCTGGAGGTGGTACCATTCCCAGCAGCGAGAACAGACTAACAGTCGGAGCATGTTCTAAAAGCGAGGACGGTGGGGAACAGTCAAGGGCGAAGGGAAAAATCTGGATTTGTGGCTTTCAGCCTTTGCTCTAACCTGCTGCTCAACCCACGTGCCTAGATGCCCCAGACCTTCAGGCACAGACAGTCACAAGCTGCTCCAAAGAGGCCCATTCCCCAGCACCCAGTGAAGGGTCTTTAACCAGTGTGGGCAGTGGAGTGGGGAGAGGTGCAGCAGGGTACTTTCTGGTGGCTGCTGGTTCCTTGGAGCTCAAGTCAGTCTGGAGCCAGGGATGGGAGCTAAAGTACCCCCATCCCTGCATCAGGCCTGTCTCTTTATTCCCCCTTTTCAATCTCGATGCCGTGAATTACGTTTTTGGGGTTGGTTTGGGGTTTTTTTTGCGTGTGGTGGTTGGTCTGGGGTTCTGTGCCACATTAGGGCAAGCATCAGAACTCACCCCTTTGGGAGGTCAGAGCCACAGTGCGGGGAGCTTTCACTGGCTGATGGAGCAAAATGCCATGTTCGCTTCATCCTGATGTCCTCTTGGGCCATCTCCCTCCCCTGTGTTCCTCTCCCCAGATCCTGCACTGGCTAAGGCCCAGCAACAGATAATGAGATCTCACTGCCCTCTGCTTTCACAGTGAGGTCTCCACACAGGACCCGTTGCGGTGGAGGTGACGGTGGTCATGGTTCAGGCAGCCTTCATTGCGGTGCACAATGAGGACGGGGAAATAGAGAGCATCCTGGTAAGGAGGAGGATCTTCTTCCTCCACAGTCACCTGGCTGGACAAGCGGGTCTGCTCGGTAGGGCAGCTCTGATCATTTAGGCTCCCGCTTCGGCTCTGCCAGAGGCAGCTGCGTCGAGAACCATACAAGCGGCCCAGGGAGAAGCGGCTGCTGCTGAACGGGATCCTGGGGCTGCCATTGCAGATGCTCAGGGCACTGCGGGAGAAGATGGAAGAACTGCTTATAGTCCTGTGGCACCGCTCGCAGTTCTGCCGATAGCCCCCGTAGCGGCAAGCAGAGTAGCTGGTACAGCCAGACAGACCCACCAAGTCCATCAGGACTGCTTCCGAGTAGCTGGGCACCAGCTGCTGGTTAGATCGGATGTGCCACTCCAGCTCGGTGCTGTCCACTGTGTTGACGCGGGGCATCCTCCGGCAGAAGGTGCGCTCCTCAGCTGGTGTCACTGCCACATAGTCAAACCCAAAGAGTTTCTCCACGTGGTAATGGACGTAGGAGGTGCGGTATTCATTTAGCACCCGCAGCGGCCAGGATAGGGTCAGCAGAGCTGCCATCCAGAAGACATAGTGGGATACATACCAAGGCAGGTTGTCCGGGTCAGAAAAGGCCACCATGTATTCCTTAAAGTCCACATTTTTGAGATGCATCCCTTCCCTAGCCTCCATGTAGTCATCCAGGCCCTCATTCTCGGTGAAGAAGCGTGCCCGCTGGGTCAGGTAAGAGTTCTCTGACTCCACATTGGCAAAGCTAAAACACTTGGTGAAGCGGAGCCGTGTGGCTGGGTAGCTCTCTAAGTCAATGAGGTCCTTGGAGATGTCTTTAACTCCACAGTTGGAATAATCAAACTCAGCCTCTGCCACGTGGGTGTTGACCCGCTCGTGATATACTTGTGTGGTGGTGTAGGCATCCCCGTTGCGGTAGCGGGTAACCTGTCGGGTCCTGCGGACATAGTGGTAGCTGATGGCCTTCCACCAGATGCAGGGGGTTGCTTGTTGCATCCGCTGCACACGCTCATGCACACTTTCCACATCCACTTTGTACTGCAGCTCATTGCGGGTGTAGCAGTGCCAGCACTCCACCAAGTACACCACATACAGCATCACCAGGAAGGCTAAGGGGATGTAGACGTAGCCGTTGGAACAGGGGCTGTCGTGGTACATCATGGACTTGCCCTTGTAAGCACTGTCAAAGGTCAGCCGGGTCACCTTGGTGACATGGCACCAGGTCATGGCTCCCATGCAGCCATACATGAGGAGGGACAGGAGTAGGCATTTCCAGTGTGACTCTCGGCACAGGGACTTGCTGAGAGACTGCTTCACTGGGCGCTGCTGCTCCGGGGTACCAGGGAGAAGGAAGAGAAAACAAGAGAGGAGTCAGTAGGCTGCAGCGACAAGGGCAAGGTCAGCAGGCAGCAGGGTGCCGCAGTGGCACCTGTAGCTCCATGAACAGCAGATGCCATAGCACTCCTAGCCTCAGTGGGAAAGCCAGAGACTGAGATCTCTCCCAGGGTGACAGTTCTGCAGTGTGGGCACCTGTCACTCCCTTGCCTTCACAGTGCTCTGCCCCTCTGTGACAGGAGGACAGCAGCAGAGGGCAACTGTCCCAGCCTGCACCCCAAGCACCCCACTTCATCAATGGAAGTAACCCTCACCACTGCCATGTCCCAGACAGAGGTACTGAAGCACAAAAAGATGGAGGCTGGGGCATCTTCTTCACATATCTCAGTTCCTGCACCCGTCCCATCAGTGCAGCCAGCTTTGATGGGTTGCCCCATCTGAACACCTCACCATGGGTCATCTCATTGCACCTCTCACTGCTTGCACAGAAGTCACTCCCCCTTTCCCAATCAGGGCACAATATTCATGCTCCTCCTACCAGGGTAGGAGAAGAGGCCTGAGGTGCCTGTGAGGTGGAGGAATGAATCTCCTGCAACTGAAATGGCCTCTGTTTGCTAATGATGGTCAAACCATAATTCCATCATAACATCTGGCAGACGAAAGGCTTCTGAAGTGCTTCTCAAGTGCTTTACAAACCACACTAACATAAAAGTACTTTTCCACAACTGAAACAAAGTCACCTCTAGTGGAACAGAAAGCAAATACAGAATAATTTCGTAAAAGGTGTTCAGGCAGGCAGTGAAGAGCACCCTACTCACCTGCCACAGCAGAGTGGGTGAGCAGCCAGTTACAGCTGCAAGCAAACATTCCTGCCTGCACCAGGGCTTTTTGGGGTGTGACCACCCACGCTACTGGAAAAATTGCTCACTGGCCTTTCATGGCAAGGAACAGGCAGGACTGCAGCAATAAGACTTTTTAAAGGGACTGTGCTGGTGCCTTCATCATCTGAACTGTGCAGGGTTTCACAAAGACTGAGAGAAATAAAAAACAGTGTCATTGTCTGCAACACTCGGAATTCAGCTTGGTCAGTGAGAGCTGATATCATCACACCCAAAGGGAGAACAAGCCAAGAGGTTATTTGCTTTCTTACACAAAAGACTTCTTCCAGCCCAAACGGCAATCCAACCCAGCAATCTCCAAAGGAACAACCTGAAATAGGAGGGCAAGAACCATAGCCTTCTGCAATGCCACAAAATTCAGTAAGAGGCTTTCAGCTTTGCTCTCCCCCAGTAGCTGGATACAGCATGCCTCTGCCACTGCAGAGTCTAACACCAGCTGTAGTGACATCACCCAAGGCAATGAAGTTGAGACCTGGCGCCATACTTCCTCCATTCCTGAGCGTGCGGAGTTGAAGAGGTCTTTCATCCAAGGATCCCAAAGAGCTCAATGGGCTCACACTGCTAGAAAGCACAGAGATCACTTCACTGTGGCATTAAAAGGAAAACTAAAGCAAGAACCAGAGGACACAAGGCCACTAGCAGGTCTAGGGACATATTTGGGCCTCTCCTTCCCTGCTCTCCCTGAAGACCCACTCAGCCCTGGCTTGGTCTCCTAGGATCCAACATGCTAATCTTTCTTCCTTACACTTTGCCAGAGCCTAGTCCATCCTATGCCAGTAGGACTTCTGTCACTGTGAGCGGGGTTGGACCAAGCCCAAATCTTCAACAGAGGTTTCTCTCCCAGGAGCAAGGAACTTCCCACCTGCCCCAGCAGCCAGCCTGTAGTGAGTGGAGCAGGCAGCACATCCAGAAGGACTGCTGTCGGCAAAAGAGCTGTGGCACATTCCATTGGGGGTCCCAAGCATCAGTAGTACTGAGGCTCCCTCTCTGAAGCCACCAGCTGAGAGTGACAGCCAGTCACAGAGCCCAGGGAAGGCAGTCAGGGTAGCACTGGTTTGCAGGCAACAGGGAGAGATGTGGGGCAGTTCTGCTTAGCACCTCCTGCATGGACACATGCATTCCAGTCTTCCCAGGGGAACTCAGCACTGCAATAGTCTTGTGGTCATGGGGCAAGAAGGGGACCCTAGATAAGAGGAAAGGGAGTGAGGAGAGAAAAGAGGCCCAGGCAGTAGGCATAGTCTGTTCAGACCCATGCTGCAGTTAAAAGGGCCTGCCCAGATCCCCCTGGCTTTGCTCAGCTTCAATACAGCTCTCCCACAGCATATTGCTGGGTCACTACCAAGGAAGATGCAGGCATCCTCTCTCACAGGTGCCTTTTGTGGTGCAAACCTTCCCAGATAGCAGCTGCCCTGGTTGTGAGGCTCTAAGAGACTGCTTGATCAAAGGATGACCGTGGGGAGGGTGTGTGTGAAGGCCTCATGGAGATCAGTATGATGCAAGGCACCTGCTAACCCTGGGGTGTCTGTGGAGCAAGAATGTTTGCACAGAAACAATGCCTTGTTGTCGCAGAGGAACCTGTAAAATGGAGCACAAGGATTCAGCTTGTTGTTTTGTGAAGTTGGGAAAGGGGCACCTGGGAGACACAGTTTTGGTCAGATCCATCTTGGAAAAGTAAACTGTATCTCCCAGTCACTCCCTGGCCTCTCACATTCCACACTGCCTGCATCATCCTGCTAAGGAGAAGGGTGATGCTGGCTGTTGCCCTCTGGAGATGCAGGCAAACCCCACTGCAGTTGCCCACCTGGGACAGGGCAGCAGCAAGCATGACGCAGTCCAGGCTTGGTTCCAGGAACTGTGTTAGCAGGGCTCTAGTCCATGCATTAGTCTCCTCCTAGGACTACGCAGCATTTAGATACTGCAGCACTTTTTACGGGGTCACACTAACCCCTGCTGTAAACTATTTACAATCCAGTTCTGTCCTAGGCTTTTGAGGTAAAACACATACACATCAGCCATGCCGGTGGGGTTTCTGAAAGCTGATCAAGTGCCAGTGACAGGGGATACAACCACAGCAGAAATGGAGGAGGAGCCAGCTGCAGAGTCTAATCCCAGTAGAAACTGCAGCATCCCTGCTCCTCTCCTGGGCTGCAAAGGGCTCACAGGAGCAAACAACAAGCTCCCCAGCTTCTCCCTGCAGAAGCAGCTGAATAAGGTTGCCTCCTTGGGCTCTCAAACAGCCTTGGAGAACTCCAGCACAGCAAACACACAGATGAAAAGGCTGAGGAAAGGGAAATCCTTTCTGCCCTAGCACAGTACCACCAGGAGGAAAGCAGGCTCTGATTTATCATCATCTGCCCACTGCAGTCTGATGAAACGAGGTGAAAGGCTTACCCTACTTCACTGCAAACTGGGTTTCCCTCACCAAGATGCATTGCTTAGGCTTCAGCACCGGAGAATGGCAAGCAAATCTACCACTGCAGGTGCACCTCAACACCCCTGCAGTGCTAAACGACAGAATCGATCCACTCATGGCTTGGCCAACTCCTTTGTGGGGTCCTGGTCAAATCCCTCCTCTGTGCTTCATTTCACCATCTAGAGCATATGGGGCAAACTTTACCAGGTGTCTGGACACTAATTGTATAAAAGGCAAAGGATGAACAGCCACTACAGCTTCCACCTCCACCCCCACACTCCCCGTACATAGCATATGCCTCTGATTTTGCCCAAGATGAAAGGAGATGGAGTCCCACACCTGCATATATTACTCTGGGATGCATGGGAAGCGATTAAGAGGGTGACTTATGAGCAGTCATGGAGCAAATAGAGATGACTGCAACACACAGGGCAGAGGCAATAGAGGAGAGGACTCCATCACTACTTGCACTAAACTCCTTTGAGATCTGGGGAATCTCCTTCCTGAAAATGCTTTTGAGGGGACAAACCACCCCACTGGCCAAGTACATGGGTCAAAACACCTTAATCACTGTTACAACCTTGATCCTTCAACTTTGAACACTAAACAATTCCAGAAAACCTTCAAGCTCCTTCCTAAATGTTCTGGCATCATCTACCATCCCCTATTTAACAATTGTTCTCACATCTGCAACTTCTGTGCCTCTTACCCACCTCTCCCTGAAGAGACTCACCTGAAATCTCTGTTTCATCCCTAGAATGCTAAGCCCTCACTTTACAAGATGCCTTGAGCTTCACAAGGTTAGGTGTTCTATGGAAAACCTTCTATTGGGCTGAAAAAAATGATGCAAACAGACCCAGAGCTGCTACCTGAAGGCCCAGGTAGCTTCTGAGGGCCAGGCTGTGACAACATCTTGCAAGGGACTCCAGTGGGACATCTGAGCTTCAGTTTCCACGGCTCTGCCCTGTCTATCTGCTTACATCATGCACAAATGAATAAGCCCTGTTCCCTTTGACCTCAAACCCCCAGAACAACGCCGGTGGGGAAGATCCAAGTCATCAGTCATTTCTAGGAACTGCCACCATCTTCCAGGACTCTGGACAAACAACGGCAGCATCTGGTCGGGATAGTTCCAGTAAAGACTCACATCACATGCCACATGCCTACAGCCCATATTCAGGAACTGCCTGCCTAGAAGAAAGAGTTGGCTCAGCCCCAGGCTGGCATCACTGCCATCTACAGAGGAAAGGGGAAGACTGAGCATTTAGGAAGCAGGAAAACCTGCCAGCAGTCAGCTTCTGCAGTAGTACCAAGGTCTCCACTCTACACAGCAACTTGGAGGAAGACCGTCTCCTTCCAAAGGATCCCACCTGATCCAGGGCATTATTTTGCTTGTTCCCAGGCTGAAGAGCTTATCCCTTGGCATTTTCTACCCTCCAAGATGCATTCCACCAGCTCTGGCCAGTAGCTCTTGCTGCTTGCCTTCATGGGACAAGCTGAGCAGCACCTGAAGCCTTCCTTTTCATGGCTCCTAAATACAGTGACCTGAGATATGTCAAGATGTGACAACTTCCAACAGGACAGAGAATGTTTCCAATCATTTTCCAGTCCCCAGATATCTCCTCTGGCTCCTAGCCAGCCTTGGCCAACAGACTCTTACAGGTGGAATTCAGCCACAACTCTGGTGATGCTCAGCAAATGCTGGCACCAGCACTTGGTCCTGATGGAAATGAGGACATCACACTGCCAGTATAGACTTATACAGACACCATAGGGGAGAAGGAACATCCTCCTCTCCTAATATTTCTGAATACAAGAGGATTGTCCTAGGTCAGTCCATAAATCCAAGCTCCCCACTAAGGTCTCTCCTCACTGCATTGGATAAGACACCGGCAAGCATGGCACTGTCAGGGGAGGCTTCAGATTCCCTCTCCTCAACCAGCTGCTTCATGCAAGTCTTTTGATAGTTTCTGGCCACAAGAAGCATGCCCTTAGACTAAACTGTGCAGGTCATGGACTGAAGCCCTTCTGCCTGCTCCCACAGGGTAAGATTATACTGACACCCTAGTTGGCAGCCACTGTGGAGCAATCAAAGCTCACACAATCTTGTCATAATCCCTGCGAGGCAGGGGACACTGCAGGCAAGGGAAACACCCGGGCACTGCCCCTGCTACGTTTCTTTCATCCAAACTGGCTCTCACTCTGGCATCGTCCAAAAGGCGCTGTGCTCTCTTGAATATCGTGCCAACACTGCCGGAGCACCAGGGGCACATCACATCCCACTGTGGCACAAGCATGTCCTCATGCCAAAAAGACATCTAACCGTTTAGTTACCCTGGTCAGGATCTGTTTGAAGAGCCTTGGTTCAAAGCACCAAGGGTTGTTGCAAGAAGAGAAGAACATCCGCAGAGCATACAGCATTTGTATAGCTTCCCAGTGCTCGATCTTCAGTGCTCCACTCCCACAATTATCTGTAGCTATCCGTACACATGGAATAACTGTGTATGTGCATTCATGTTCTTCCTCAGCCAAGGAAGCTGAGAGTACCAGAATCATGCAGCACTTGCTAACTGCAGCTTCTCAGCAGCAGAGGACAAGTGATGCACCAGCTTCCGAGCATCCCCCCCGCCTAAGCTGCCCTTTGAGCTCCAGCCTCACCAGCAAGGCCAACCCACCACACCAGGGGAATGCTGCTCTTCTCACACTGCCTAGCTGTCCTGCAGGGGCCGACGACACCATAGCATAATGTGAGTCTTGCTAGTCAGTACGTTTTTTCCTCCTCTTGGGATGCCCAAGCTGCAAGCAGAATTTATGGAGGCAGATAAAGGGGGTTGCGCATCTGCCTTCTCACGCTGCTCTCTATGCACAGAACATCCTGCTCCTGACTCTTTCTGGCATCTGCTGCCCGGACTCCAGAAAAGTCATCGGCTGCAACAGGGACTGCAGCATACCTGGAGGCAAGGCTGTGCTGATACTTGGCCTGCCCCAGTCTGCACCTTTCGATCTTCCCAGCCAACATTCCACTCAGACCACGCTTCACCACCTCCCCAAGTCGTCTCTCCTACTGCCCATTGCGTCTTCCCTCACGGTGACCCAAGCAGCTGTGCCACCTCCCGGCACCCTCACAAACCACAGTGCAGGAAGAGGGGTCTCATCATCAACTCCTTCCAGGTGTAACGACCTCTCCCCACTGCAGTCAGCCCGAGTAGCGCGCCAGGCTCTCCTTCGTCGTTTCCTCCCACCCTCCTGCACTCCAGCCACCCCCGGGGCCCGGGCCCACTCCCTACCGCGCTGCCCTCTGCGCCCCGTCCAGCCCCGGCGGCACCGCGGCGAGCCCGAGGTGACAGGCGAGCGATGGCGAGCAGAGCCGGGCTGACGGGCAGCCTGCCGGCGGCGGGGCCCGACCGGCGCCTTTCCTCGCCCCCCACCCTTCCGCCGGCTGGCACTGCTGCCGAAGGAGGGCAGAGGGGCTCCCGGTCCGTACCTGTGCGGGCAGAGCCCGGCCCGGGCCGCCACAGGGCAACCAGCGAGCGCGCCATGCAAAGCGGGCAGGGAGGGAGGGAAAGTGGTGTGGGCAGCCCCGAGCGGGAGGGGTGGGCGACCGCTGTCCTCACCTCCTCTCGGGCCCCCTCCGGCTCCTCCTCCGGAGGCACCGGCGTGCTGCTGCCTCCTTCGCTGGCGGCGGCCGCCGAGGCCGGGGGGGACATGGCGGCGGCGGCGGGGGCGCCCCGCT
>VWZI01003021.1:310629-334617 GCA_013396835.1 Psilopogon haemacephalus | reverse complement strand
GCCCTCGGCCCCCGGCCCCGCCGCAGCGCAGCGCCGCTCCCGCGCCCGGCACGGCGGAGGGCGGGCAAAGCTGCGGTGGGAGGGCCGCAACGGAGGCGGGGGGGACGGGATGGGGATGGGGGCGCGGCGGGAGCCGGCGCCCGCCCGTGTGGGGCGGCAGGTGACATTGAGAGTCCGGCGACAGGCAAGCACGCAGAGAGCCCGCTGCGGCCGCTCCTTCAGAGCCCCACCGAGAGCGAAGCTGCCGTCCGGGCTCTGCTCCCGCTCCCAGCCCCGCCTCGGGGAGGGTCAGGCTGCTGACGGGGAGGAGAGGGGTCCTGTGAGTTTCCCTCCCCTCAAGGTGAAGTGGGAGAGCTCGGAGGACCGGGACCGTTTTGCCTGCGTTTCTAATCAGTGGGCATCCCCAGCTGTTCGCGGGGGGTAAGTCTGACGGTCAGCAGTAATGGCAGCACTCAGGCGAAAACCTTAGGGTTGGGGCAGTTTCTGCTCTCTACGAGGCTCCGGATGGGCCGCTAGACCTCACAGGGCTGACTGCAGCGTCTTACACCCCTAGACCTAACGTGCTTGGTTGAAGAGGCAAGTGGGGAAGTCACTTCAGAGCCTCAGGCTAAACTCACAGTAGCATCCTCAGAGGACACACAGACAAAGCTCAGAAAACGTCCAGACTTGTCTAGACCCAGACATTGAAGGCAGAGCCCAGCTTCCCTGACCATCTTGTAAAATCAAGAAGTGTGCCTGCAGGTACTTCCTCAGATTCAAAACGGGGAAAAGCATAAGTTGCAGAATTTGCTGGAAATTGCTTCTCTTTTTCTGAGCTCCGAGGTGTGCTCAGCCTTGGTGTTGGAATGAGTGGCTTGCTCTTGCCTATTCTGTTGCCAGGAATGGATAAGGAATGGTCCATAGGCCTGATGGTCTCACTCAAGGAGATGCATCCAAGAGGAATTCTCAGCCCGTGCTTCTAATGGGAATAGGTGTGGCAGCCGGGGGTGCTGCTGAAAGAGCTCGTCTTCAAAAGAGGCTGTGGATGCCTTTCCTCTCGCCTTTCCCGTTTCCATGGGAACAGCAGCAAGCAGGAGAAGCCTGCTCTGAATTTCGCTGCCTACTGCTCAGGCACCCCCTGCCCAATCCTCTACACAGACTTTGTCTCAGTGGGGTTTCAGACCCATCTCATGCCTCCAGGGAGAGCTCACTGGTGTGCTAGGACCATGGCAGAGCCTGGCAGAGATTTGTGAGGCAGCAATCTGTGCTATTGCCTGCACACTAACAGACAGTCGCAAATAATTTGCATATGTGTACACGTTTCTGCTTTTTATAGTGCTGGGGATTCCCGGAGGAAGTGGCCTCGGCTAGATCAAAGGGTACCTGTGGGATGGTCACCCTCCAGGAGCGACTCTGATTTTCTCTCAAAGATTAAAATGTCACCCATAAAGAACAAAGCAGAAGGGTGGAGGGGAGGAAAACAGCAATATGAGTTTATGTATTTTTATTTAATAGCCCCTGGTCGGTTTTTCTCCAGGGGTTTTATCCACTCACTTTTGAATTCATCTTATCTTTGGACTCATAGATGCTGTGGCAAGAAGTTCCACAGGTCACCCACAGACTCAAGGAGCGGCTTCCTTTAGTGTGCCCATTTTGGGTTTGTTATCTACCAGGACTAACCTCTGAGAAGCAGGCTGCCTCCACCCTTATGGAGACAACCACACAGAGCCCTACAGTCCATTCTCCACTAGTGGATTCAATAGTTCCTGGTGATCCAGAAGTATGGGGTTTCTATTGAGCGTCTTTGATACTGGTCCCTGGAGCACGTTTCCTGTGTCTTGGAGTAAATAGTGCCAAGCACATCACCATTTTTGAGCTGAGGTGTCACAAGCAAGACCTGTGCCCTGCTCCATCCAAACTGAAGTTGTACAAGTTCTCAGCCATTTGGACCTGTGCCCTGCTCCATCCAAACTGAAGTTGTACAAGTTCTCAGCCATTTGGTGGGAAACAGGCAAACACTCAGCCGCTCTTTCTCTTGAGCACAAAAGATAAAAACATCTTTGCTTCAGTATGAGAGAATTCCCCCCATTTTTTTTTCTGTGGGTTTTGGAATGCTCTCCTGTTAGATCATGTTAGAGTTGGGACATTTCAAATGTGGAGGCACTTCTGGCGTGTCAATAGTTAGAGGTAGAGAGGCTTTTCAGAAGACAAGGTAACTAATGTAGAGGGGGTGCCCTTACTGGGGCAGAGCCACAAGGACAATTAAGGGAATGGATCATCTCTCTTACAAGGAGAGACTGAGGGAGCTGGAGCTCTTTAGCTTGGAGGAGACCGAGGTATGACATCATCAACATTTATAAATATGTGCAGGGTGAGTTCCAGGAGGGTGGAGCCAGGCTCTGCTCGGTGATGCCCAATGACAGGACAAGGACCAATAAGTGGAAGCTGAGGCATAGGAAGTTTCATTTAAACGTGATGATATTTTTCACTGTCAGCATGACAGAACACTGGGACAGGCTGCCCAGGGGAGCTGTGGAGTCTCCTTCTCTGGAGATATTCAAAACCACCTGGATGCATCCCTGTGTGATCTGGTATAGCAGATCCTGCTCTGGCAGGGGGTTGGACTGGATGATCTTTTGAGGTCCCTTTCCAGCCCCTGACATTCTATGATTCTATGATTCTATTATATCAGTAGGTTTATTCCTCAGATATCCTTTCTCTGACATCTTGAAGAGACAATTGTTTCTGTTCCAAGTAGATGTAAAGCACTAGGTCACAGTAGTGGTATTCTCCATTCATAATGTGTCAAACCAGAAAAGGTCTCATACTTTTGGTAGTTACAGAAAATAGTCTTTTAGCTCCTGGTTAAGTATGGAGTTAGTTTTTACCCATGTAGTCAACTTACGTTTCATTTCTGGAAAGACTTTGTCAGATACTGCATTTTAAACTAGGTGACCATAGATACTTATCCTTGGGCTGGTAATTGTAGCCTAAATTTCAAAAACTGGATTTTGAAGAAAATGTCTGTAACATCCTATATATAACATTTGTCTCAGCTTTATTTTGTCCAATAGGCCAAGTGCAATCAAATTTTAGTCTCTGGAAGCAATAACTGAATTCTAGCAGTCTGTTACATTTTCTATCTTAAGATAGAATCTCCTCACGTTGGATGCAGGATTCTCTGAGCTCAGAAACTAACGCCTATTATATTCAGAAATTTTAAGGATATTTTATGCTGGCTGCCTGAACCTTCCAGAATGTGTCGCTCCGATTAAATTACTCCTTAATAATGCAACAAGAGGAACGTGGATGAAGGAACGTGCTTCTTGCTCCAGTTAAACAGCAGCCCTTTGCCATTGCTGGCCAGCCATATTGACTGCACCAGTGTCATTTATCTCTGCAATCATTGTCCTCAAGGAGATCTGTGCCATTAGTTACATTTTCCTCAGCTGCACTCAGACTTCATGTCTTCTGGGAGATCCAGGAGTGCCCTTTTTTTTTTATTGTGGGAAGGAAACTCATAGAGGTCACTAATTTGTGACTGGAGAATGAGTTTCTGTTCAACATCAGTAGATGTATTTTCATGCACAATGTGTCTGTGGTCCACAAATGTGAAAAGTCTTAAACTTCATGAAGTAGGTGGGTCTGCAGCTCTTGCTCTGGGATGTGTGTCACAGATGAGAATTGCTATCACTGGAAAAACTCTTTCATTCCTGTTCTTACCCTTCCCTCCCCAACAGGCTGCCTGTGTACAGTTTGCTTATTTTGCATCCTGCCCCATGAGAGTCTATTTCTTCATCACCAATATTATTTTTGAGGCTACACAGAGGTTTCTGGCTCAGGTTAAATTGTTTTTGTCTCTGCAGCAGACCAGCAGGACACCCAAGGCCCTTTCCTCACATCCCCTCTGGAAATGAAAAGCAGATTCAGAGCCACCCAGATACTGTTTGACAGTCCTCAGAACTCTCTCTTCTCTCTTGTCCAAAGCAGCTCTGGAGCAGTAGCAACCAGCAACCACCCCAAGTGCCTGGAAATTGAGCCAAATCCTACACTGCCAAATGTTTTGTTCTGTCTCAGTTTTTTGGCCGATTGCCCCCCAGAAAGGAATAAACCATGGAAACTAATGGCTCAGATAATTTAGCCTATCCCTAATCACTTTCCTGGGAGTCACTCTCTAAAAGCAGAAAATAGGTTTTGGTTGCAATTTGCCTTCCCCATGCTGAGCAGTTGGAGCTGATACATCCTGGTCTGGAGAAGCACCCAGCTCTCCCAATGGACCTGAGCAGTAGGGCAGGTGAGGTGGTTCTGGGGAAGGGGCTAAAAGCCTGTCTCATGACTGTCTTCCTTAGGGGACATTACACTGTCTGGGGCTGATGATCCTGGGGTATGGCTGTTTCCACTTCCAGTGTGCCAGGGGCACCCATTATCTGTGCAACATGGATTTGTTCATCACTTATTCACAGCAGCAGGGCTCCTCCATCCCAGAGGATGGCCACCTGCCCTCTGTGTGCCCTGTGCTCCTACTCAGCACCTTTCAAACAGCTTGCTCACTCTCACCTCTCCTCCCTGTCACCCTGGGCCAGTGATCCTACTCACTCCTCTCTCCTAAGCCATCCTGAGCTCCTCACTTGCTTACAGGAGTGTGGCTCCACCATGCCTGTTCCCAAATCACTCTGATGCAATCATGGAGTGACACAAGCTCTAACTCAGTTTGGCAGCCGGGATTTTTAACTCTATTGAGAGTAGAGCCAAACTTGCATGAGTAATACCTCTGGCAGCACTGTGCAGTTTGATAGGGACCAGCAGAGTAGCCACTTAGAGCACTGCTAGGGGACAAGGACTGGGCTAGTGGTGGGCTTCAGGGCTGCAGTGACAGGCTGAGGTGAAGCAGGAAGCAACTCAAAAATTAGTGTCACTCCATCTTTCCTTCTAGCAACCATCAGGTCCAGAGTGTGATTCTGAAGCCTGGGATGCAGCATTGGCAGCATCCATCCTGTGCTCTCTGGCAAGGTGAGCTGATGGATGCTTGGCTGAGTCAAGGTTTTTATTCTGCCTTGGGTAGTTCTGCTGGATAAACTATGCTTAGAGAATCAGCAGTAAATGATAGCCCAGCAATGGAGCACTGCCATCCACAGCTGTTCTGTGATGTGGCCAGAAAGAGGGTATCAGAGCCTGAAGTGAGTCTGTCTGTCTCCTAGCTATTGAGGGAGCCCCAATGGTGAGATTTTTAGCCTAAAGCAAAGTTTCACCATCTATTTAAGCATGGGTTTATTACCAGTTAGCTAAGACCATCTGCCATCCTCTCCCCATTCATAACCACACCTGCCATCTCCTTTGGGAGAGCTCTGAGCACACACAGCTGCACACACACACATACACAAATAAATACATACCAAGGCCTTATCAGCCATTTATTTGCTCAGACGTGAACAGCGAGTATTGCTGCTGCAGCCAGCCAGATGACAAGAGTTACACAAGGAGGATCTAATTTGAAATGAAATTTTGTTGCAGTATCTCAGGGTTTTGCTTATTTGCTTTGTAAGCTCAAGGATTTTTAATGTGTGTTTATATCAGTGATCACATTCTGCTTGTGAAAGTGAATACTGCGGATGAGAATGGTGTGAGTTAGGTGTGAATAAATTCAAAGAATTAATTATTCCTCCAAGTCAAACCTCTTAAACACCATACACAGTATACACAAAGAGAACAACAGAAAGAGCTTGAGATTGCCCTGTTCACTGTGGGACTCTGGGCAGCAGTGGGAACTGCGTGTCCTTCTCAAGGAGGGCATTAGCAGGGCAACTTGCCAGCAACCTACCATATGTAGACAAACCTAATATGCTCCAGGTGGTGTTCCCGTATTAGCGCGATGGGTCCTGTACCCAGCAAATGGGTGAGAGGTATCCAGCATGGACTGCAAGGAGGAAGACTCTAACTGGGATGAATCCTTTACTGCAAAAGCGAGCAGGTGCCGGGAGCAGCATCCCCGGAGCTGCTCAGCGGCCCTGTGATTTCAGCACCACTCGCCACAAGAGGCCAGGCAGCGTTTTCTGCAACAATTACCCCAGAAAAGGGGGACTGGAGTGGGACCTGCTTTGCACTGATCTGTTAGAAAGCTTGGCCTTTCTTCTGGGCATTGAATCTTAATAAAAGACACGTTGCTGCTTTGCTCTGTTAGGTCAGAAAGTAAAGTGATGCAGATTGGTGTGCTGCAGAGCTGATTCACTGTCAGATACGTGAAATTGCAGTTGGAGGAGAGAGCCCATTATTTTTCCTCAGATGGGACACGATTTGGCATGAACTCCCTTTATCTCTCGGCTTCATCTTACTCATCTAACCCAGTTAACAGCCAGAGGAACAGTGGAGAACATGCTTGGTGCCAGGCCCAGGCTGCAACTGTTACAGACAGAGCTTGAGTTCAAGAAGTTGGGTGTAGAGAGCTGGGTTTCACTTAGGAAATTAGAGGGCAGTATTTGAAGGCAGCACATTCTCAGTACCCAGAATCAGTCATGTGTAGCCTTTCCCACTCTCAGGCTCTGCCCTGCTGCTCCAGGCAGCACAGTGTGATGGGAGAACCTTCCTGAGCTGTTTCTTGCCAGAGAAGCAGGGTGGCGCTGGGTGCCATCGAGTGGCATGTGCTGGCACTGACCTCTAGTGGGAACAGATCACTGTCTCTCTAATTTTCCCCTGCTGTTTAAACCATTTTAAGTGACACATCTTGAGGGGGCACGGGGAGGGTCCAGAATTAGAATGTCAGTTCTAAAATCCTCAAAAGTCAGAATATCAAGACTGGCCTCCACCACTACCTGCCAATATGTTGTCTATCTATCCATCCATCAATCGACAGATAGACAGATAGTTAGATATGTGTGTGTATATATGTATATATATATATATATGTGTGTGTGTGTGTGTATATATAGGTATATATATATAGATATGTGTGTATATATGTATGTCTACAACTCTACTTAAAGCCTCCGAAAACAAGGGAAGTCCAAAACCAGCATGGCCAGGCCAAAAAGTTCTCTGTTAGGCAGACAGCAGGAAACAGAGCCCAAGCCTTGCTGAATGAGTGACAGAAGGCAAATAACAGGACCGATTGGTGAAGTTCATCTTTCAGACCATCCAGTCAAATTGTCCAGAGGGTTAATAGAAGCACACCCAGCCAGAGGAGAAATGGCAAAGAGATGGTGCCTGAGCTGAGTATTCATGGGTATAGTTGTAAGTCAGAGAATTACAGAACCACAGAAACATTCTGGTTGGAAAATACCCTCAGGACCACCAAGTCCAACCAATATCCCTGATTTATAAGGTTTGCCCTAAACCATATCCCCAAGCACCACATCCAAACGACTTTTAAACACATCCAGGGTTGGCAGCCCATTCCAGTGCTTGACCTCTGACAAGAGAGTGGCTAGACCCAGGTGTCTGGGTGGCATAGATGATTTTAGTGAGGAGTGCCTGGTCTCAACAGCTCACCTACAGCAAACCACTGAACTCAGTCCTGGGAGACTACTAGCCAGCTCAAAAATGTTCAAAGCTGCAAGATCACTAGCTTCAGCTAAGCAGAGGAGGGGTCATCTCCAGGGGCTGCTTGGTAGCCATGTAGTATAGACAGATTGCAGTGGACTGGACCATATAGTCCTAAGTGGTGGATCTTGGAATTGCCTTCCTGCCCTGCTGGTCAAGGAATTATTAGCTTAGGCTCTGTGCTTTGGCTGAACGGCTTCTGGACCTGTGCTAGCCCTGGAAACAGGCTCCACACCTATGCCTCAACTGGAGCAGGACATCACGAGAGAGTGACTGCCACTTGCTGCAAAGCTAAGCAGCAACTAGTACACAGAAAGGTGAAAAGTACATCACCACCGTTTTGTGCTGATTTGACTAAGCTTGATTTCTCTCAGTACCTGCTTTTATCCACACAAACTATTTTATGATGGAGCCACCACTCTAGTAACATCTAGTATGTTACTAGAGAAAAGGGCAAGGCATTTTAGAAGATATTTGATGGGTAATCCAGTAGCAGCTACGTACAGAAAGCCGAGGGAGCAGAAATTCTGTGTGGGAGTCAGATGCACAGGGAGCTGGGATGCAGTCACTGTCAGGGTACAAGAGGGAGTGATATGAATATATGGACCATATCCCTGCCCTGGACAGATGTAGAAGAAACTTATTTCTCTTAGCAGCTGCAGTCTCACAGACTGGCAGTGCCAGGGACACAACTGGTGATATGGAAACAGATATGGAAACTTATGACTGGAAGTTATTGATGCCAACAGAGACTTCTTTTGTCTGCCTCCTGCTGCCCTCACACCCCAAAACCTTTTTTCCGGCCTGGTCAGAGGCACTTTACAGGGGGAAGCTTGTCTGCAGGCAGGCTGTGGTTAATGGCCTGGTAACCAGTGATGGGGTAGTGACGCGAACCCAAAGCAGCAGCTGCAGCCTAGTAGGAGGAAGTAATTGGTGATTGATGTGTGGCTTGTGTGAATGCTGTCCCATACTTACTACCAAGGCAGACAGCCACTCTTCCCAGGTGAGCTCCCTTGCAGGTGCGTGGCACCAAGAGAACCTTCCCCTCTGGCTGTGCTGAACTGAAAAGACAGTGGAGAGGCATGGCAAGCAACAAATGAAATTAGTCTTGAAGTGTCTTCTCTATTCAGACCTATCTAAATTGTCTTTGGAGGAAATCCCACTGCTTGAGACGCTGTAAAATAACTAGACGAGATCATGAGGAACAGAACTGGATCATTCTGATGGTGGAAGGACAGAACTGAAGTGCAGCTTGGTCAGTTACTCACAAGCAAAGAGATGGGCTCTTGTTTGAGCTTTCATCTCTGTGTCATGGCTGCTCTTGTTTCAATCCTAGCAGCCACTCTGGGCTTTGGGCTATTTTGCAACACAGAAAGGTGGTGGGAAGCAGCTGGACCAAGTGACTTGTACAGCCAGCTGTAGCAACTACCTAGCCTTTCCCCTAGCCTGTACTGACAAGACAGAGAAAAAGTTGTCTCAATGGGTAAAACGAGTCGAACCCTGTGCATGGGAGAAGCAAACATCTCGCTCACAGCTATCTCTGCTACCAGTAAGAGACATCCACCCTGTCGTTTCCCACAGAGCCTGTGGCTTCAGTCAACACCTGCGCATGCAACAGCATCCTCACCCACACGCCGCCTGGTTTGACAAGGTCCCTCTCCCACCCTTGGCAAACCTGCCCGCTGCTTAAGGAACCCAAGCAAGCAAAGCAGCGGAGGAGTCATCTCCAGGACACACCAACTCGTACTCCCCTGGACACCTCAAGCTGCCGCACTTCACCCACAGGTGCCGTGCCCACAGGTGAGTTTTCTCCCTCCTAGTGCTCCCACTTCGCCATCGGACAAAGCCTGGAGGAGAGGTGGTGGTCCATGTAGAGGGTGTGGGGGGGTGCCGATGCAGGGCGGGGCTGCAGTGGGGGGAATCCCAGGCAGGCGGGGCCGGACGCGGCTGACTCAGTGCGGGGAGGAGGAGTCGTCGTTGTTGCGGAGCCTCTGTGCAGGGCACTGCTCGCTGGCTTTCCGGCCATGAGACCCCCGGCGCTGAGGCGGGGCTCGGGGTCGCGACAGGCGGGCGGGGGGCGCTGAGCGATGTCGCGGATGGCGAGCGGCGACTGTCGCAAGGAAGCAGCGGTCTGGGAGGGCGAGGACGGGCAGTGTGACTCGGGCATCGAGTCGCTGCGCTCGCTGCCGGGCGGGAGGGACGCCCCTGCAGCCGTCGCCGCCGCCGAGACCGAGACCCTCGCCGAGACTGCCGAGGAGCGGCTGGACTCTAGCTACGACTCCGGCGCCCTTCCCGAGCCTCTGCCCGGGCCGCCGGCCGCCTTCCGCGCCGAGGAGCCGCCGCCGCCCGAGGGGTTCAGCCGGCAGCAGCTGGAGGCCCTCACCTACCTTTCGGAGGACGGAGACACGTGAGTAACCGTGGCCTCGCCTTTGCCTCCGTCTTCCCTGGGGACGGCTGGCGAGCAGCGGGGCCCCGCCAGTCCCGGGCTTGGCCCCTCTCACTCGGCCGGTGGCGAGGAGCCGGTCTTAGAGACACGGCGTGCTTTGTCAGCGCTGGTCCCCAGCCCTGTTCCGAGGAGCTCCCCTTCAGCCGGCCTTGAAGGATTCCACAGCCCCCGTCCCGAGAGCCTCCCGCTTTGCGTTGCAGACGGATGCACGGTTTGGGTGGATGACAGTGAGGGATCCGAGAGAGGTCCGGCAAAGAGAGGCGGCATAGGTAATGTGGCCAGGGAGCCGACCTGCTGTAGGAAGCCCACCTGGCGTGGAAGCTGGCCACCGATACCGCTCAGGCAAGCAACCCAAAAGCTATTTGTTCTCGGGTGGAGGTGGCCTTGCTTTGCCAGCCTGCCTGCACAGACATAACTGCCACCTTGGTTGCAACAACAGCCCACTATGGGGCTGCCCTCCTGAGCCTCTGTGACACAGATGAGTGTTTCTGTTAATGAAATGAGCTTTTCCACATCTGTTATGCTCTCTCAAGGTCAGAGGCATCATGCTGGTTTGGCTTCTAGTAACTTCCTTCAGCCATTCACAGTGCTTTCCTGTTGTACGTTCCCTCTTCAGGAGGGCACTCACAGCACGAATGAAGTGTGCTCACAGCTGAGAAGGGCGAAGCTTTACCCCAAATCCAGGCTGACGTTTAACACTGAGTAATGGTGCAGGAAGAAGAGACACTAAGAGGCACTGACATGAGCAAGCAAAAGTCTCCAGTAGCAGGAGCAGCAAGAAGGCTCTGTCCTAGCCTGGCATAGTGCATTTTCTTCTCTGGAGACTTTCAAAACCTGCCCGGATGCATTCCTGTGTGGCCTGCCCTAGGTGATCCTGCTTTGGCAAGGATGATCGCTGGAGGTCCTTTCCAACCCCTAACATTCTGTGATTCTGTGATCTTGTTCTGAGGCTGAAGACAAGCGAGGAGCCAGCCCAAGTGTTAACTTCCCAGTTTGGAAGGAGCCTGTGCATCTGGTAATTGGTTCATTAATGCTCATTGTGGGATCTGCTCTGAGGATTGCCTCGAAGCCTTGTGGCAAGGTTAGATTAAACCCAGCCTCCCACACTCCCCAGCCAGGCACCTGGATAGTGCTTTTTCTAGTCCTGTGCTATCTACAGGCTTGCTCTGGGGCTCCTCAGCATGGATGAGCTTAGTCACCTTTCCCAGCTGTAATGTTAGAGCCAAGGTGCTCATAGAGAGTGCAGGAGACTTTTGAGGTAGATCTCTGGAAGTTAATGCCTCAAAAGAGCCCAACAGGATAGTCTGTTAAAGTGTACCAAGGACTTTCTGCTAGCTCTTCTATAGCAAGCCAAGCAGATGCAGCTGCTTGGAGATGCTTTTGCTGCTTAGAGCTGTCTTGTAAGGTGGCTGAGCCCTTCACTTGTCAAACCTCCTTGGAGAAACCTAACACAAGCATCTGATTAACTAGGGAGACATTAATCAGTGGTGCCTTGGTTACTGTAGGCAGGAGAGGCTCCTGGAGAGCTCTCCAAAGCGTTGCAGTTGCTCTTCTGCTTGTTTTCTCACTCATAGTGCAGTTCAGAACAGGAAATCTGTGAAGAACGACAGAGGGAGCAAAAAGGCTGCTGATGGGGCAGCTCATACTGCTCCAGACTGGCCATGTCCTGACATCTGCTCCCCAGTGCTTGGAAAAAAACCCTGTTCTTGTGGCTTGAGTGGCAAGGCTGTGGATATCTGTTTCTGCTATTCCTGTCTCTCTTCCTGACCCTGTGGCAGAGGTAGGCAGCATTTATATTTAGAAATGAGCATCCACTGCTTGGTTTATGCAAATGAGAACTGTAAGCACCCAGTGACTCTCTGAACTGCCACCAGTTCCATATGCAAAACCAAGTCCAGGCTAAATTCTATGGAGCAGTTTCTCATCCAGTGACAGAAGGTCTTGGGAGAAAATGGCCACAGGCTGCATCCCTTTCATCCGGCCAGACAAATCCATAGCTGCCTTTTCATCTCTGTCAGTAGCACATTTTCCGCTGTGCTTTGCTTGAATGCCTGCTGCAAAACAGCTTCAGGCTGAGACTTAAAATCACACTATCATTATATGTCATTATATTTCAGAAGACTTGGGCAACAGCACTTTTCCTGTAATTGTAATTCTGAAAATACAAAAAGTTCAGGGCTTTTGGCCAACTAGTTCCTGTTTCCCCAGATGCCCTGGCTGGTAGTAAGTGAAGAGGAGCACCAGGCTTGTGCTAAGAGGTGGAAAAGGTCTTGGCTCTCCATCTGACAAATATCTTGGCTGTCCGTAGTTTCTCTAGCTTGTCCACCCATGCCTTCTTGATGTATGCCCATGAGGGGGCTGTGATTGTCAGCCTGATGCTCAAGGGGAAGTAAAGGAAGTGGAGACAGAGGAGAGGAACGCATATTTGGGTGATTGGAGCATCAGTAGAATCCTTGGGTACCTTCTTGCTCACCTCTGTGGGAGAGGAGCATTAACCCGGGCAGGGTGAAGCAATGGGACTAAAACTGGCTCTTCCTTCCCTCAAAATTAGGAGTCCTGCTTCTGCAGGAAGGAAACTGGCCAACAGGGTGTGATGGTTAGTGAAGCGTGTGGGTTCCGTCTTCCAAGAATCATTGCCCAAGTGTCAGCCCTCCCCACAGGGAGTGCCACTGGCCAGTCACTCTGCCTTAGAGTCAGAGCTACACCAGACATCAGTCCTCGACTGAGAGAGCAGGAGAGCTGGTGGTCAAGGATGAGGAATGGGGTGACAGGCAGAAGATTATAGTTGTGCTTATGGCAGTGATATATATCCAGCTTATTCTGCAGCTGGGTAGAGAGCAAGTCCTGGATGCTTAAGCAGTCTCCTCCAAGTATCTGTCTTTATCTCGTGAACCAAGCAATCTCCCCCAAGCATTTGTGTTTTCCTTGTAAACCAGTCCCTTTTCTGCTGAATTGAGCCCTAATGGGATTGTTCTGGGTGGAAGTGCAGAGAAGGGCTTTTCAACTGCAGGCATGGCTAGCTCTGAGCAGGCTGCAGGCAGCTTTATCACTGTGCCCCCACTTCCTTCCCATCCCTGCCAGGCAGATTCATGAGTACAGTATCCTGGGAAAGGGGTAAGCTTAGGGATCAGCCGCTTCAGAGTGGGGTGGGTCTGCTGAAATTGCCTTTTGTATTCTAGCACAAGGGAAAACCTCTATGTTTGCTTGGGCATATGGTAGCCTCTGTCAGCTCTGGAGAGGCAAGGCTGATTCACCGGTGTAGGAAATTAGGCAGAGCTTCCTTGCTCTAGAACTATATATTCTGTCTTAAACGTTTCACTCCCTCACCATTCTGGTCTTTGCGCCACACACCAGTTTATGTCATCAGTACCTGATGCCATGGTGATAAGTGCTTGGGCAGCTGGGTAGAGTTGGTGCAGCCTTGCTCAGGGCCCTCTGTCCGTGTGGTGCTGCAAGGAGCCACTCTCCTGCACAGCCCCCAGCCTGTCTTCCGCACGGGGCTCTACCTGCAAAGCAGCACAGCTTGTCTGCAAGGGCAAGGGTTGGGAAACGCCGCCTCAACCACCAGAGAGAGATCTCAGCCTCCTCAGATGGCAAATGGAACCGAGTGATTTCGGTCGTGTGCGTGTTTCTGGAGGGGAGTGGAGGAAGCCTGACTTCCTCCTTCCACCAGAGGCAAGTGCTGCCCCATCTCCTGATAAGAAATCACGTGCCAGTGACTCGTGGGCTGAGATGCCTTAACAGGGGCTCAGGGACAGTTAATCAAGTGAAGTTGGGGCCCCGTGGAAGCTGCAGTTCCGAGCTGTCCTACACATGACAGAAACGAAGGGGCCTTCCCTGCCGAGCTCTAGCCTATGTGAAGACTCGTCTAGCAGGGCCAAGAGCCACTTCTAATGGTTGTTCTTTAGCGTGGGCCCGTTGTAACCCTCCCATCTCCCTCTAGCCCTGTGCTAGAAATACTCACCATGCAGGGAATAGATGTTGTCTCCATCCAGGCTGCCAGCTCCGGTGTGGCTGCTTGCCCGGTGCTTGCCTTGCTGGACAGGGGTGTTGCTGAACCCCCATATCCATGGATTCCAGTATGTCTGCCTCGGGAAATGGTCAGCATGTTTTAGAAGGATTAAAGAAGTCTGATGGAGAGAGAGAGCACACCTGGTTGCTGGTTGGGCTGGGAGTCCTCCTGCTGAGCTGTTGCTGGCTGCCCAGCAGCAGGATGGCCATAGTGAATGGGAAGCAGAGGTGCTCCTGATTTTCCAGGGGAGCTTTAGTCCAACTCTTTGTGTCTGGACTCTTGGCTCTTCTTTGTATGTGCTCAGGAGTTTGGAGAGAGGGGGCAGGGCTTGGTGCCCTTCCAAGTGAGTGCAGGCAGCTTTGCCTTGCTGCCCTTCCAAGTGAGTGCAGGCAGCTTTGCACAGGCTCCTTTAGGATGCCCTAGAAGTTGCTGGCTACTACAGGAGTCACCGATGCACAGCCTTGGTGTGAGATAGGTAAGTCTCAGCCTTCTGAGACTTTGTGGGCATGAAGAGATCTTTTTTTTTTTTTTTTTCCTCCTGTTCAGATGACATCAGCTTGTCCTGGAGGAAGTTTCTTAAGACTTTCCACCTTGGAACTGGGGAGAGGCACAGGGAACTGGAACACAGAGGAAAGGAAAGAATGGCTGGAAATTTCCATGTCCTGGGTTGCAGAAGCCTTGATGCCTGATAGTAACAGAGGAGTTGAGGTGGGAAGGGAGAGACTTGAGCTCTGCTAAATTAACAAAGTTTTTATTTTTGTTGATTTAAAAAAAAAATTATTAAATACAAAGTAGGTAAAAGGGGTCAGATGTGACTGTTTAGAAAAAAGAGAGGCTGTGGGATCTGAGCTGTTACTGGGTGCCTCTCCGTGAGCTGCCTGGGATGTTCTTTGCATCCTGAAGATGGGAATCCTCTCTGACTAAGGCAGATGCAGGGCTGAAGGGGGGTGCTGTTATATCCTAGACCCACAGCTAGTGCTTCATTAAGAGAAAGTTTTGAGACAGTAAGAACATATGTGAAGCTTTAATGTCTAGTAGGGTGTATTGTACAGGCTCTGGCAAAGTCCAGGCACTGTCCTCTTGTAAGAGGCTATTCTGACTTCAGTTTATCTCTATGTGTAAAGAAACTGTGAGAGAATATGTTTTCCTCCTGGTGAGTGAGAATCTGAATTTGCTCCATTTGAACTGGAGCTGCTGCTTTTATTGCAATTGTTCATCTTCTGACTGGACCATCCTGGGATGGGCTGACCTGCTTTCTGGCTTGGCCTATCCCTGCAGTCATGGTGGTGTGGGACAGATCCCTTGTTTTGCATGGAGCATTGTGCTTGCATTCGATATTTAGTGCTTCTGCAATTCCAGACCCAACATCTGCTCAGAAATGGAACAAAATGCTCAAATGTGTGGGTGCAGAGTCCAGAGGATATGAGGCCAGGGGTACTGTATGTAATTAAATAGGGGCACTTTCATCTCCCCACCACCTCCTCCCCCACTTCACTGAAACAAGTAGGCACAGCCTTCTTGCAGTGTTTCCCCAACAGTCAGCTTCCAGCATCCCTCATTTACCAACACCCAGACCAGACACTCTGCAGAGCACCACAGGAAAAGTGGAGCATGTCAACCCCTCCCTTTGGCCCTAGAAGCAGCAGGCTGGGAAGCAGCTGCTGCCAAGGCTGGTGGTCAGGGGACTGAACCCAGTGGCTGAAGGGGTTTTGCCTAGGGAGTGGGAGAAGAAACCTGCAGAACAGGAGAACCATAGTGAAACAGAGGACAAGGATAAGCTCATAGCTTGTTGGGACCTGCTGCTTCACTGGAGCTACCAGAGGGCAACAGCTTTATGGAGCAAGTATCTCCATGAGAAGGAATGGGATGTTGGAGGGCTGCAGGGCAGGATGGAGCTGTGCTTGCTGAGCCTACTGGCAGAGGTTCATGTTGGTGGCTGAGGAAGTGGTTAGCAGTGCAGGGTATGGGGCTGGAACAGGAGAACAGAATAAGCATGGAATTCCCCTGCTGTTTTCCTCTTCCCTTACTCTGCTTTCTATTGCTTCAGGGGCCATTTCCTCCCCTGAACAAGCTTGTCTTGTGCAAACTGTTTGCATGATTTCCTACTGTTCTACTCAGCCAAAATAAGGAGGCAGGAGCAAACAGTTCCTGAAGCAGATAGGAACCTTAAAGAGAGAGAAACATTGTCAAAGCACATTCTACTGAATGCTGGATCGCTTGTCTTAAGTACTTCTGGGTGAAATGGTGAAGGAAGAGGCTCCTTTGCAGACAAAGTGTCTTGCTCCAGAAATGGGATGATCTGTATAGTCAGTCCCTTTTCTAGAGAGAGGGAAGAGGAGAATTGGTGGAACTTTATCAGTTCATACTGCATGTCAGAGCTGGGTGTCATCCTTACTCTGTTCTCCTGCCTTCCAGTTCCTCAGTGTGGACACTTTCCCTACCAGGTGCTTGAGGTAAGTCAGTATGGAAATGGATGCTCTCATGTGCCTAAACTAGGACCATCTTGGACATGGCATGTTCAGAAATCGAGACATCCCTGGGAAAAGCTGTGACCCCTCTGCTCTAGGTTTGCTATGTCTAAGATGATTAGATCACCCTGTGTCCTTTGCAGTTCAGAGCACTGGGTCTCATTATGCCAGGATTGAGCTGGTGAGCAAGTGGAAAAGCTGAGAATTAGCCCAGCAGTCTGTACTCCTAGACTGGCCACATGTCCCCTGCCCACAGCTCCACTATCCTCTGCCCTTTCCAAGTCCCTGCTGAGCACTCACCCCTGCAGGAGTGTGTTGAGGGAGCAAGCAAACAGAGGAAGGCAAAGGAGATACGGGCAGGCAGCCGAGGGAAGGGCAAGGGTGTGAGCATGGCAGGTTGGAGGGGTGCTTCTGGCAAAGGCACGGGGCCATGGTTGGGTGAGTGGTGTCTGGGAGCAAGCAAGTATCCCTGCATCGCTGTGCCCTGGCTCTGGGCCTCAGCTGTGAGCAGTGTTTGCCAGCATGCAGCAGCCTGTCAGCAGCTGAGTGGTGTGGTTGCCATGGCAGAGGTGAGCCTATAGTCATGGCTGGAAGAAAGTGGAGATTGGCATGGTGCTTGTGCCTGAGGTCATTTGGGTGTAGAAGGTTTCACAGCTTAGCAGAACATGTTCACAGTTCCTGCTTGGCATCACTGTCTGTGGCACAGAGTGCTTTGGTATGCATGTGCTCAGGGGGGCTCATCCCAGCCCAGTGGCTTTTCGGTGATTCCCCTGAGCTCTTGCAGCCATTTCAGGAAGCTGAGGCCTGGCAATGAGGAAAGAGGGGGATGAATGCAGAAATGAAAGCACAGGAAGAGGCTGCACCTAGATGGAGAAGAGGGAGGCAGAGAAAGGAACCATTTGAAACAGGTAAATCCCAGCTTCGAGGTGAAAGCCTGAGCTCTGGCTAGCTGGAGATGGTTGTCCCATCGTCTCCATGGCATAGGTACCCAAACTTGCTTGGTGCCAGCCCAGCTCTGAGTGGTTTTGCCACCTTGGCTGGCTGCAAGGTGGCGTCCAAACTAGGAAGAGTGAGGTGCCAGTGTCAGCAGAGGGCTGTCTGGGGTTTCCATCTCCCCTGGGTGACTGCCTCACCCATCCCCACATGCCAGTGCAGCATGGTGTGGGTTGTAGCAGATGGGCCAGGGGATTCCTGGGGGTGCGGGGGCTGGCTTCAGCAGGGCACAACCCCAGGCACTGCTCTCTCCCCCAGGAGCCCAGCATGGCTCTGGAAAGTGAAAGCAGCAGAGGTCTAAAGTTCAAGTTGAACTGCCTTGGAAAGTCCCATGCCTGACAGTCTTATCTCTGTCATACCTGAAGAAGGCAGATCCCACAGCCTCCTCCAGCACGTGGTGCCTGAGAGTGAATTTGGAGAAACGGATGCTGGCTCTGCAAGAGGGCAAAGGGCACTTCAGAGCAGGTGCTGCCACAGAGACCGGGGGCTAGCACCTGGATCATATCCAGGCTGGGGCCAGCAAGAGCCCACTGAGCAGAGAGGCTTTTTTGCAGCTGCTCCGCCAGCTCTGCCCTTCACTCTTGCCCCCTGCTAGCCTAGCTTGAGCTCCTTGGCTGTGCCCCTGTCCCGCAGTCTGCCAAGAACGGCCAGACTCTGCCCATGGAGCCATCCAGCCCTGGCTTGCAGCCGCCTCCTCCAGGGAGTGCTGGTGGTGAGGGGGTACTCCATGGCAGTGCAGAGGCAAATATGGGTGCCTTCTCCTTCCTGCGGGGAATTCCCTGCAGTGATGTGACCTGGGACATCCCCGGAGATGCAGCCTCATCTGTTGGCCCAGCCTCTGAAGGCAGGACGAAATGGAACTGGCCTTGCTTAATTGCCAAAAATGGGGCTCAGCTGAGAATACCTGGAGTGCCAGCTGCTGGCTCAACCCCCCGACAGTGTTTGGGAGGAGGTGGATTAAGGATGTTTTGTGGGACTGACCCCTGGGCTTCTCAGCACATTTGTGTAGCCCCTGCAGCTGGTAGGAAGGCAGCTCCAGCCCTGAGTCTCTGCAGCAATGTTTTATGGCCAGGTCCTGGATTCACACCTGCAGAAGGATGCTGTGCATCCCTCACATTACAGGCGACATGGCAAAACTGGGCTGTCTGATGACTGGGTGTCTTGCCACGGCTGGCACAGCTCTCACCCTCCATCCCTCAGCCCTGCCTGCCTCCCCCAGACAGTGCTGGTGGCAAGAGCCAGCCTTCATTTTGGAGCTGACCTCTGCCAGAGATAACATCCTGCTCAGGGGTCTAAGTGCAGCGTTGAGGAGGTGGAAACTGCTTGGCTGCTCCCTGCTGCTGCCCACCATGGCTGGGGCTGGCCCAGGGTGTCTGCAAGGGGAGGTGCAGGGAGGCTGTGAAAGGGAGCCAGTGTGTCTTCACAGGACAGCCTTGGAGTGTAGGAGTTGATCAGAGTGGACTGGAAATTCCCCCTCGGTTCAGCCTCTGTCATGCTCTCACTTCTGTTCTGGCTGCGCTGGAGGCCATCATCAGTCCTGGCTGGGAATAAAACTTCTCCCTGGGCTGGGGGACTCTGGGCTGTCAGACCACCAGATGACTGTAGGGGCCACAGTTCTGAGGGTCAGGGCTCCCTGCTGGCCATCAAGCTCTGATGACTGCACCTCTGGTGCCTTGCTGCTCTGGTGAGCTGTATGCCAGTCCTGCCATGGCAGTGCTGGAACGAAAAGATGTGGGGGCAAGAACAGGAAATTGGTGTGAGCCAACAGATTGGCTGGCATGGAGACTCTGCCCTGCAGGTGATCTTGGACTGGCACTGGGCTCCTGTCTGGCTTTGGTTGACTGCCTTCTTAAAGAGGAAAGCAGAAGTGCATTATACAGCCAGCAGCAGGGAACTGGAAATCCCCAGGCAGCTGCCAGAGCCTAGATCTCCCTTTGCAGCTGCCAGACTTGGTCCTTAAGACTCTGCAAAATGCATCCCAGGCTCTTTGGACATGGACCAGTTTGAGGTCTGGCTTTGGGCAGTGCTGAGTCCACGTCCTGCTGTGAGGCCTATGGGAGAACCCTGCAGTGCTTAGTGGGGATGGGAGGGTCTGTTCCCCTTGGGAATTAGAGTGAAAGGCTGCCCTGGGGAGCCTCAGGTCCTCTTCCTGCCTTGCCCTGCTGCTGAGCTTCCCCAGGGAGACGGCAAGATGAAGAAGCTCTGAGATGGGGGGACGAGGACTGTGGGATGTGAGGAGGTTATTCCTCCATGCAGCAGTGGAGGAGCTATGCTCCTAAGCATGGGACTCAGGGCTCATTTTTCTTTCTAACTCTCCCATTCCCTTTATCCCCTCTTTAGGTTGGTTCACCTGGCCATTATCCACTGTGTCCCAGCTGTAGCCCTCTACTGCATCGCCCAACTGCCTAGAGAGGTGCTGGAGATCCAAAATGATCTTTTCCAGGTATGTGAATGGGATAGGCAAAAGATGGAAAGAAGGCAGGAGTCACAGGCTGCTCCCTGGATAAATGCCTAATCCATTTGCTCATTCCCCAGGACCCCCCACCTGCTTCCTCCAAAGGGTGGTGAAGGCTACTTTTCAGGGAGGGGAAGAAGGGTATGGGAGATACCCTGAGAGGTGTGACAACTTTCAGCACTGAAGGGTAACAGGGTCCTTTGTGAGGTCCCAGGAGGGTGGAGTAGGCACAGGGTAGTTAACCTGGGAGAGTGGGATCTGCCCCTTCAGGTGATCCTTGTTCTGAGGTGCAGGGAACAGCAAGCTGTTTGTGCTCCCCAGCGCCAACCACTCATAACCCTGGGACAAGGACGGGTTTCTGCACAGCAGCCTGCCTGTGCCACTGAGCTGGCTCGTGTAGACTGGTGTGGCATCCCCCACCTTCCTAATTATAGTCCTCATCTCTTCTCTAGACCCCGCTTCACCTTGCTGTGTACCTGGAGCAGCCCAGTGTGATCCAGGCACTGATCCACAAGGGAGTGAACCCTGGACTGCAGGACCACAATGGCAACACCCCTCTGCACCTGGCTTGTGAACAGCAGCACCTGTGCTGTGCTCAGCAGCTGTTGCAGGGCACAGCCCCACCAGAGGGCACAGCCCAGACTTCTGGGTACCACCAGGACCTGCAACTCCAGAACTGGCAAGGTGAGACCTAGGGGGTGTCTCAGTGCAGAGCTTGTCTTTTTGTTGGTGCAGAGACCGTGCATTGTGTATGTAGGGGTCTGGGAGCACAGCAGAGCATGCATGGAACAGGAGTTGGTATGCCTTGGGGTTGTCTGGGCTGACTGTGGTGCCCCCTTCTGCCTCCCCACCCCAGGCTTGGCCTGTCTGCACATCAGCACCTTGAAGGGGAACATCCAGATGATGTCTCTGTTGCTGGAGAGTGGTGCCTGCATCGATGTTCGAGTAAGGCAGAGGGCATGGCGAGCTGTTGGGGTGATGTTGGGCCTGGTGCGTGGCTCCCTTAGGCCACTCCCTCTAGCTGTCGGGCAGGCATTGCTGGGTGGTGGTAGTACTGTGGGGCTCTGAGGCACGGAACTTTGAAGGGGAAGACAGGAACGGTTCATGAGGGGCTATGAGGTGCTATGATTACAGTCGGGATGGGGACTGCGCCCTTTGCACCCTGTCAGAAGGGTGCGGGTGGGTGCTGCAGAACCCATGTGAAGGGACTCTGCACCCATGCCCCTGTGGTCGGCGGGTTGCAGGAAGGCACAAGCGGGAAGACCCCGTTGCACCTGGCCGTGGAGTGTCACAACCGCAAAGCTGTCCAGTTCCTGCTGCACAATGGGGCTTATGTCGATGCCCAGATGTACAACGGGTGCACCCCGCTCCACTTGGCCGTGGGCCGCAAGGACACTGTCATCGCTGCCATCCTCTCGCACTCTGGGGCTGACACCTTGTTGAGGAACATGGAGAACGAGACAGCTCAAGACCTGGCTGATGGCAACGATGATGTGAGTCTCTGAGGGGGGAGGTGTGTGGCTCTGCAAGTGTGTCAAGGGGTGCAGGAGTCGGACAGTCTGGGTGGAGCTCACAGGAGGAGTCTCTAGCTGTGGCCATCCTCCCCAGTAGAGTGCAGGCTCTGGGTGTGTGTGAGGTGACTGCCTGTTGCCTCGAGCCTTAGGGAAAGCCCAGACAGGGTTTCTTAGCACTTCCTTGGGAAGGTGGGAGTCTTCAGGGCTGGGAAGGAAGATTTTAACCTCTACCTGAGCCTGATGGAGACATAACCCTTGACCTTTGCAGCTCCTCGCCTTGCTGCCCTTTGATGACCTAAAGATCTCTGGGAAGCCTGTTGTGTGCACTGAATGAGCGGCTGGACTCCTTTGGCCCATCAAGCTGCCTCCCTGCGCTGCCCTGCTGCCCACTGGGACCTTGCCTGCCTGCAATTCAGTGGGAGCAGAGACACTTTGGGAGACTTATCCTTTTCCTCTTTGGAAGTTCTGTTGGCCTCAGGCTGCCTTCCCAGAGGGAAGAAGGTGGCACTATGAGCACTACACAAGAGCGTGTAGTATTTTAGTATTTGTGCCTAGCAGCAAGACTGAATTTCCCTTCCCTGAAGGTCTTCAACTTGCACGAGGAAGGAGCAGGAGAGGACTTGTTTTCATACTGGGCAGTGGATGGAGCATCCTCTGGCATCCCCAGATGCCATCACAATAAGTGTAGGGTGAAGAGAGTAACACTGACTATTAAAACATTTGTTCTTGCTGTGGGTGCTTGAGGTCTCACATGATCTAACCCACTCCACTCCTTCACAGCACTGAGAGGCTCAGCATTACCATGGGCACCCAGCATGTGAAGGCTAGAGGGGCTTCCCCAGCCTGCCTGCTCCCTTGGGTCCTTCACATGGCATAAGGTGAGTGGGTTCACAGGGGCTTCCCCACTTGAAGAATCATTCCAGTGCTCAAGGCTGAGGCTGGGGGAACCCTAGCATGGCACTCTATGTCCTTGCTGCCTCTTGAGTAACTTCAAAGCTGAAGATCATAGGAACTACGGGAAGACCAGGCTGCAGATCACTGCTTCTGCTATGGGCTCTGACATCTTGCTACCTTGCTCTGCTTTCTTTTTTCTTGAAGAGGTTAAAATAAAACTGCCCTGTCTCCTGGCTTGGGATGGTATTCTAAACATCAGAGCCTGAGTCTTTCTTAGGTTTTTGATTCCTCCAGGCTGTACCTCCACATCCCTTTCGTCCTTCAGCTCATCACCCTTCCCTGCCCTGCCTCCCAGCTGAGGAGCAGGTGCTGTGCCCTAGGGAGCCCGCAGCCACAAGTGCTGCGGAAATGGAAACAGGGAGCATGCCTTACTCTACCTCAGCCACTTGCTACCTGGGAGCAGCTGCTGTTTGGGGTCGATGCTGGATGGCACAATCACGGGAGGTGTTCTGCCATGATCTGTTACTTTCCCTTCTCCCTTGGAAAGAAAGAGCAAGAGACTGCTGCCAGAAAAGCAGAATGGATTCCCCAAACCCCAGCTTCTCTGGAGCTTACTTGGTCTTTTCAGCAGCTTTAGGCTGGCTTTCACCTATTCCTTTGAGGTTTTTGCCTCTCACCTTCCAGCAGGGCCTCAGCCGCGTTGCAAACAAGCAGTATTCTGCCTAGCAGGAGCTGATGCCTCCTGGGGCTGCTCCAGGACCGCTTTCACAGGGAGCATGTGAGTCCCAGGTGGCCCAGCACAGAAGCAATAGGTGCTGCAGGGTGGAGCGGCGTGGTGGGATCAGGTCTGCCGCTGGCTAGGAAGGGGAAGAAAAAGGCAGATGCAAGCGGTGCGCAAATTCCCTTTAAAAAAATTATTTCTAATAAAGTTTTGTGGTTTTTTTTTTTAAATAAAAAAATGGTGTCTTGTAAAATGTTACTGGGTGGCCAGCTGATGGTTACAGCCGTACCTGCAGCCTTGCCTGGGACCGGGATGGGTGTACAGGGCTGCTGGGCGAGAGCAGCGTCGAGTCTGGGGTGGAGAAGACCTGCCACTCTCGGGAAGAGAAGAGCTCCGGCAGCCCCCCGGCTGCGGTGTGTGCCCAGCGCAGGACTGGGAGTCCCCGGGGAAGCAACGGAGGGACGAGGGCTTCGGTACGGCAAGTATTGGGGCTTCCTTTTTCCCTCGTTAGGCTTCGCTGGAGCCGAGCGGCAAGCGCAGATTTAGCATGTAGGGCGCCATGAGGTGGGACGGCCGGATCCAGCACTCAGGCCTCAAACTGCTTCTGGTGCATGGCCTCGGCCCACAGACTTCCCCTCCTGACTCAGTATTTTCTGTTTCGAAGCACAGGGAGGGTCATACTGGCCCCTTCATCCAGCCGCTAATCCTTGCGCGGGCACGGCAGTGACCGCCCCTCAGCCACGACCCCTCCGGAGCNCGGTGTGTGTGTGTGTGTGCGCCGTGCGCCCGCCGGGCGGGGGTTCTGCCGCCGCCGCTGCCGGAGCGGAGCCGAGGGGAGCCGCAGGTGGGTAGTGAGGCCGGGGTAGGGGTAGAGCGCGGGTCGGACTATCGCTCGGCAAGGGTGGGTGAAGGCTGCCGCCGCGCGATTATCGGCTCCCCCCCCGCCGGCGGGGGCGCCGCGCGGGGGGGGGGC